>BLSH010461616.1:649169-673228 GCA_018402905.1 Glandirana rugosa
AACATCTTTTTTTTTTTTTTATTTTCTATATGAATCGGAAATTTCCCCCGGAGAACCACCTCATAGGGAGAAGAGTAACTTTCGATTGTTGCGATTTTTTTTTTGGAGTGTATCGATGTTTCTTGGTAGGTCACTGTGTCGGGAAAACCGGCCACATTGTCGACTTGTCGGTTTGATTTTACTAACTGAAGGTCTGTGTAGTGTCTACTACTTCGTGCCACCAATTTGTCTAATTTCTTTTCATTTCTCTCACCGTGTAAAATTCCTTACGGTTTGTACGACAAAAACGTCTATTCGTAAGGTCTTTACCGTACCAGCCAAGCCGCTTTGTATTCCGAAACTTTATTACATTGAAATGCATCTTCTCCCTCGCTATCACAGAGCCATTTCTGGAATGCTTATCTGCAAAAACAGCATGTTTGGCATTCCTTAAAATGTGCCACTCTCTTTACTTTTCTTTAATCTGTTTAACCACCGTGCTTCATCATCTGTGATGTGTCTGGAAGTCAATCATTTTAGTTTGGCTGTTCAGCTGTTACACCGGCCAAAAGGGCTGTGTCACTGGATGGTTCTTTGTAGCTATGTGAGGTTTTTTTTTTAGCGTTGTTAGCTTTCAATGAGAAGAGGGATACTCCACCAAGAGGCCCCCTTTAAAGGCTAAGTATATCTTTTATTTTTTTTTTTTTTCTACAATCCAGCTTCCCTATGTACCAATATACCATTAATCAATTTCTGTTACACAAAAATACAAGTTTTCTTTGATTTTGAAAACAAAGCCTTACCTCGTCCATGATTATATTTCTGAGATCACTTCAAAAACTCCCTGGTATACAGACACAAATAGACTAGCCAGTAAGGGCTGGTTCACACAGGGGCGACTTGGGCTCTGACTTCGCCCAAGTCGCTTGACATCTGGAATCCCATTGAAGTAAATGGGAGCCGTCTTAATGTACACTACTGAAGTCGCTCCGACTTCAAAATAAGTTCCTGTACTACTTCAAGGTGACTTCTATCCGACTTGTGCCCATAGAATTCAATGGAAGTCAGATCCCTCATCTGTATTGAAGTGATTTTACAGGAAGAAGAAAATAATTTACACAGTTATTCCCCCCGAATTACCAATTCAACCCCCTCCCTCCCTTCTCTGATTGGCCATAGGCAAAGTTGCCTGGCATGGAGTCGCATTGTAAGTCACCTTGAAGTCGCATTTAAAATCACCTAGCAAAGTCGCGCCAAAGTCGGATCGCCCCTGTGTGAATGTGGGCTAAGACTCAGGAAGGAGTTTACCAGCTGACCTCATTAGCACACACCCTTCAACCAACATTTAAGTTTTCACAGCACCTCCGGCATTCCTCCATGCGTGCATTTGCCTGGCATCCCTTCAGACGGGCACAGGCTGCATGCTAAATTCCCTGGGGCCACAGGATATCCATGATGTAGTGCTAGAGCCTGCCTGATTGGATACAGAGTGATTGGATTGATGGTGTGTCTTCCTATTACATAGTCTTCCTAAAACTAGGAGATTGTATAACCAGATTGTATAGTGTATGGCCACATTTATACACCTAAAATTACCTAGTTGCACTTTCAATGTCATTGTTAACCAAACACAGAAGAAAAAAACACATTTTGCCACATGAAAAAACAGGTGACAAATGCAGTAAAAAAACATGCAAAAATGTCCAATGGGCTACTTTGCCAGCTGTAGCGCAGCCCATTGAAATCAATGGGCTGTCCTATGTGTGTCACTGGAAAAACGAGCTAAAAAACATGCGCTCCCACTACTCTAGGTGTGAATGGGGCCTGAAAGTAAAACAATGAGGCTCCATTCACATCTGTGTGTTTCCAATGGCATGGGAAATCGCACCGAAAATGCATGTTTTGCCATGTGTTTCAGAAACGCTGCAACTGTGCTGCATGCTTGTGTTATTACATGTTAGGGGTTCCCAAGTGCGCCAAATGCACCAAAAACTGCAGTAACGCACCATTCTCCGCTCCAGAAAAAAAATCTGGAGCTTCTCTGGGGCGATTGTTGTACGTAGGGCAGCCCATACAAGTGAATGGATTGCCCTATGCGCGCCAAGTGAAAACACCCAAAACAAATGCATGCGGGGATGTGAATTTTCACTACGTGGAGATGTGAATGCCTCCGTCCACTCCCACCTATGTACACACCTGAACAATCCATTAAATTTGTATCAAACAAACAAGTCCTTGTACTACATAGCTGACGGGAGATCTAAAGCAGATTGTACAATCAGATTGTATAGGTGGAAGGTGGTATTCTAATGAGGGAGGTGTATTTTAGTGGTGAACACACTCCATCATGCCACACTCCATCCATCAGCTGAACAGGGGTCACAGGAATGCAGAATGAACTGCACTCCTGTGATCCACAGGAAAAGTGCAGGCAAATGAGCTTTAGGTGTATTTCACCTTTAAAGTGCACCTCTACCCAAATTATGGACATTAACGTAATAACATATTTTTAACAACCAGTAAAAGAGCTGCAAAAAACAAGACCTCACTGACTTAGCTGCAGACGCTCTGATGTAATTCATCCTCAAAGATCACAACAGACACGCTGAAGTCAGGGTTCATTCTGTTTCTAACAGCTTACATCAACTGCTTCTTGTTTACATTAGAAGGCTGGCAGGCTGCTAAGTTTCTGCTGCCAGACAGAAAAGAAGAGTTGCTGAGATTTCAATGGCTCCTGGGGATTTTTGAAAATAAATGTTTTCATGGTGCCCGCAGAGGTCAGTGATAGCATGGTTTAAAGCTTTTTTACTGTTTGTAAATATATAAATACTTTAGGGTCGGTTCCCACTGCTGCAATGTCAGACATCGCCTGTGATTCGCACCGCGCTGCTGTGCAAATCACATGCGATGTTTATGTGATGCAAATTAAGCCATATAGATTGTATGGCTGAATTTGCATCGCATTTGATCCAAACTCATACAGGACCCTTTGTTTGATCCGCTCCATAATCGGATCGCATGGGTCTTCACACCCATGCGATCCGATTCCTGTCCGAATTGACAGTTCGCACTGCGATATGTGAACTTGATCTGGGGGTGTCGTTAACTTTGTATTAACACTCCCAGCGGTTCGCATATGGCAGTGTGGACCGCCAGCAGGAGATATGCGATGCAGGAACCCGTACTGGATTTGCAGGGTTCCCGCTTCGCTGCAGTGTGAACCGAGTCTATAGTCTTCATTTACCGAAATATAACCCTTTGACTGCATATGCGCCTTTACGCACCAGGATTTTCCGCACGTTCAGCCATGCTGTTATACTCATGCTTCATTGTAGCTGGGTAGGTGTCTGTGTGATTACAAATGCCCAGTATGACGTGGGTTTCAGCGGCTGAAAGACATGTAGTTACTGAAGCTGGCAAGTTAAATGTTGCCAAAGAAGAATCAGCTTGTGCCTAAGCAGAATTGCTATGAAATAGTGATCACTCTGTCTGCAGTACATTATTTTCCCAGAAACAAAAGCTCTCCATGAGAAAGATTTGTAGCCACCACAAATCACTGCTTCTAATTTTTCTTTTGCGACATGGACCGTTGGAAGTGACCTAATGCCAATCTAGCAGTATTTGTATCTAATGAATGAGACCTATTCCTCAATGATAATTAGACATTTTCTCTTTACTTGTTTGCAACATCCATCAGCTTAGCAGTCCGCAGCTAAACAAATCTATGCGGTTCCCCCTCTAACCACAGTTTTATTTTATGCGTGTAGATATCCTTATATCACTTTTGTATTTATGCACCGAGACCTTGGCTCGGCTGTGTATTCCTCCCTGTCAGCCTATGGCATACCAAGAAAGCCAATTTAATGTTCCGATGCAGAGGGAGAATATCAAAGTCACAGCTTTTCAAAGGACACAAGAAATGTGTCAGCGCGCTCACGGATTCCCAGCACTGCCAATGAGGTCAAGTCTAGCTGCAGTGCAGACAGGATAGATAATCACATTAGATTTATTTTGCACTCAACATATCTTTGGCTACAGTTAAATTAAAGTCTTATGACAGACTAGAGTAAGCAGTATTTTATCAGTACTTCTAATGCAACGTTGGGTCATCTTTTCCCTAGGTTTGACCATGAGCCTCTGTGTAACACGATAAGGGGAAGCAATAACTACACATTCAATGAAATGCGTTAATAGAGGCCCCTCTTATTTTTTCAGAATGTTGCTATTCCTGCCATTAGGCCTACACTTTCAAAGAAAAGAGCAGAACTTGCCCCAAATATCTTCTTTCCAGAGAACTGGTACCATGCAAATATTTGAAGAGATGGAAATCTACTTTGAATACACAAGGCACAAAATAGCTTACTATTAAAAGGGTTTAAAATCCCAGGGAATCATTTTAGACATTTTATGTTTGACGATCATTCTCCTGTTTATGCATGTTTCTTGTATAATATTACTTACCTATTCGAGGGTCAGTTCACACCACATGCGGTCCAGTGCATTTTTTTTATGTTTGTAAGTAGGTTATATGGTCTTCAATGGCATAGTTCACACCAGTGTGGTCAGTTTCAGTGTGTTCGAGTTCCTTGAAAAAAAAAGGTAGAGCATATTGCATTTTTTCTGCACTGAACTGTACTGGAACGCAGTAAAACGTACCAAAAACGCAGCGGAAAGCCCTAAGGGCCAGAACTGGCCCTTACGGTTAAGAAAAAAGAGGGGGGGAAAATGCACTGGACTGCATCAAAAACGTGTCAGAAACATGCATGCAGAAAAGCACCTGGAATGCATCTGGACTGCGTTTCTATGGTGTCAAATGGCCCTTAACCATCATAATGGTATGTATCAGTATTTTTGCTACCGCTCTTGTGGTTGAACAACTAGGGCAAAAATTGCAATGACCATGAGGTATGGCCAAGTCATAAGACATTAAACTATGTAGCACAAGGCTCTTGAACATACCTACATAAATGAAGTGTAACAAAAAACATCATGTTAAAGTGCATGCCTGTTCATATGTACTTCTCTGCAATATATGTATTTTTCCTAAAGGTGGCCATAAATTATTATTTTTTTGGTCAGCCAATAGGCTGATCAAAAAACAAAAGTGGGTTCCTCCATCCACACAAACAGGGTTCAACAGAAGTCAATCTAAAGATCAATTTCTGTTGAACACAGACAACCAGGACCGGTGCTACCACTAGGCAAACTAGGTAGCCACCTATGATGCACTGCTGCCTAGGGGCGCCCAGCCGCTGGTTTCCCTCCAGGTCTGCATGCTCTGCAGGCTGCAGCATGTAACTAACTCAGTCTCAGGCAGCTGCTCCGTCCAACCGGTAGTGTAATTAGAGACGCAGTGCAGTACTGGAGCCAGCGCTAGAGGAAGCAGAGCCAATGCTTCCTGTATAGCGCTGCCTCCTGTCACATGGGCAGGGAAAAGAGGGTGGAGTCAGGGGTGGAGCCAATTTTAGGTTCCGCCTAGGGTGTCAAAAATCCTTGCACCAGCCCTGGATTGAAAGTCATTAGGTCCCTGCTGAGCTGCCTGAATTTTGTTCCATCTATGGCCAGCTTTATATTTTGTCTCTACAAATTTGAAAGTACAGATCAAGATCTGTTTCTCTTTCCTGTAATCCAGCGAGAACCTAACTTTCTGTTATTATCTGCCTCTGCTGCCCTGATTTAGACTTGCCTGCCTGAGTTCTTCTCTGCTTAAACACAGAAAACCTCCCGCTCTCCTCGTCTTTATAGTATGGATGGGGTTCTGTAGTCCACTACGGAAGAACCCAGGCGGGACTGACAAAGCTGCTTAGGACTTTAATGAAACAGATGCAGTGTTGTCATCTCATTTTAGTAAGTTAGGCTGAATTTGGCATTCTTACAAAAAAAAAATAGTAACAACATCAATTTATCCATTTCTGATGTCCAACGGCTACCTGCATTTGCTCCCCTGCAGTGACAGAACGGGGGTCCGTGTATGTAAACACACACATCTCCGTTCTGACAGGGGGAAGGAATGTGATCGTAGGCTCCCTGTGTATGGGAGCCACGATCACTCTTCTCCCCCACTCAGCCCAGCCCCCATATTGTTAATAACACACACAGGGAACACAGTTAACCCTTAGAGCGCCCCCTGCAGGTTAACCCCTTCTCTGCCAGTGACATTTACACAGTAATCAGTGCTTTTTCATAGCACTGATCGCTGTATAAATGCCAACAGTCCCAAAAAATTGTCAAAATGGTCCGACATGTCCACTGCAATGTTGCAGTCCCGATAAAAATCACAGATCGCTGCCATTACTAATAAAAAATAAAAAAATAAAATAAAAACCCCATAAATGAATTCTCATCATTCATAAACGCAGACTTTAAAAATAAGATAAAAGCAGACAACTTTTGCACAAACCAGTCAATATACGCCGATTGCGATTTATTCATTTAGTTATTTTTACCAAAAATATGAGGAAGAATATAAATCGGCCAAAACCGATGAAAAAATATTTTTTTTTGGATATGTATTTTAGCAAAAAGTAAGAAATATTTTTTTTTTTTTTTTGCAAAATTGTCACTCTTTTTTTGTTTATAGCGGTGATGAGAAATGACTCAGAGGTGATCAAATACCACCAAAAGAAAGCTCTATATGTGGGGGGGAAAGGAAGTAAATTTTGTTTGGGTACAAAATCGCACGACCGCGCAATTGTCAGTTAAAGCAACGCAGTGCCGAATCGCAAAAAGCGCTCTGGTTTTAAAGGGGGAAATCCTTCCGGGGCTGAAGTGGTTAACAGGTAAAGAGCCTGTAAGAAAATGTATAAACTTAAAGTAAATAGGCCAATCTTACGGCATAGAACTTTGAGGATTATTTCTTGAACCTTCCCCTCATTATGTACAAAACGTAGTTTAAAAACAATCCTCTAACTATTTTTCTTTACTTTTCTTGAAGTTTTATTACTGAGAAAATGCAAAGAAGAGAGAATCAATGATGTTGCAGAAAATGCTCATTATTATATTTCAAAGTTCCAAAGGGTAAAGATGTGCGTGTGATTTCAGATCATTCCCATCTTCTCCATATTTCTAATCGGTTAGGCTTTCAAGTAGTGACAACCTAGAAAAAAAAATCACAAATGCAGTATATTACTAGCTTTAAGCACTGGAACTGAATTCATCTTTCTTAGGAGCATACAATAAAATACTGGAATAAAATGTTTTACTTAGCCATTTTGATAATTGCTCACTTGGACACCTCTGCAGTTACCTAATTGTGAAAACTGTGAATTGTGTTTTGGAAGATGTAGAGGTTGTACCATGAAGTCTTAATTCAAGTACAAAGGTTACAGACTGCTAAAACTGTTGAATGCTTTTAGTTGACTATAATTTTACAAACTGACATTGACCACTGTGACAGTCTTTTAATTGAGTGGATGTTCGAGCCTTTTGTGTGAAGGACCTCACTTTTTGCAGTGAGTCTTTTTCATAGAGGAGACACACAGATGGGTCTTTGGAGGCCTTGAAATTACTTTTAAAATGTATGTAATTTCCATTACTGTAACATTCATGAAGAATAGTAGTTTGAGTGTTTTTCTTAACAGTTCATAATGTAGAAGTTGTCCTCTATGATGGTGTTTTTGAGTTATGACATTACCAGTGGTAATAAATAAATTGGATCTACTTTACTGGTTTTTCAAGAATATAATACAACACTCCCAAATCCAGACCTGGCAAAGTTCAGCTGGAGACGCCCTGCTTCTTGACTGTATTTGCTGGATGTATCGTAAAAGTAGATTGGACGTGGTGTGAACTAGTCTTACTATTTTTATATAAAGTAGACCCCATTGTTGGTGTTACCACTGAAAGTAATAGAGGTGTGAAATATGGAGTCAGTATGATGCAGTGTGCATATTTTACATATGCAATTGTTTGCAACTGAGACTTCTGTTCTTTAAATTGAAGCAAATTCAATTGGTTCTCTTTGCTGAAAGACAGGGATACTTTCTAGTTAATTTTCTAGGTGCCATTATGTTAACTATATCAAGCTGTGGACTGGCACATGGACCCACTACCAGACAAATTTAGGATTAGCTCAGCATTTACATTTTAAGTGGACGCCCCTATTAGAACCTTACAGCTTAAAGTTTGGTCTTATCAAACATCCAGCCTTCATAGTATTGATTGTGAATGAGCCCAGGGACCTCTCACACTGCCTTGGAGTATTGCCAAGAAACCGGTATTAGGCATGTTTAGGTAATATGTTGGTACCACAGTTATAGTAATATGCATACGAAAAAGGGTAGATCTGTTCTTTCTTAGTGAAGCCACGTGTCTCGTGATTCAGCCAAGCAGCCATGGCATGGAACAGTAAATAGCTGTGATATATACATATACAGTACATACATATAATGAGAGCAGCACAGGTGACTGTTTAATCAGACCACACTAAAGGTGTGTTTATAGGCTTTACCACCCATTTTATTTTCCCTGAAAATACAGTTACAGTAGGTTCTTCATATGCAGGGGACATTATCCAGTACAAACACCGTAAGAACACTTTCAGCATCCTGGCCAACCCTGTACTCAGCCTAGATGATGCGACCATGGGTTGCAAGAAAGAAAATCACTTGATTCCCCCTTCAAAGCAGTTAGTGTTGATGGGAAAATCCCTCCCATGGAGCGGTTGTGTTCTCCCGGCGGGGAGGCACTGTGGGAAGCCGTCTCTGCCAGGAGAACACAGTGATTATTGCTAGCAGCTATAGCTGCTAGCAATAATTGCATGAAAAATCTGACAGGCTGGTTGTACCCAAATCATACAACAATTTGGTTAAAATCAGCCTGCCCATAGATGGTTGGAACCTCGGCCAGTCCCTGCTGAACTGGCAAAGATTCAAGGCATCTATGGCCAGCTTAAGTCAGAGCGGTTTGTTTAGGCACACACATGGTGAGTCTCAATGCCACCACCCTAACCAAGCTTCCTCTTCTCTATGGAACAAATAAAAGCCACAGATGAGTTGGGCCAGTCAGGCATCTTTTCTTCCCCAGACTAGCTTCCTTAGCACTCCTTTTGCACCCCACCCCTCCAATTCTGGGCTTTGGGACATAACACTATCACTTCCTCACTCTCCACCCAACTCTAGTATTTTTTAATTGTGTGTTTTGATAGTGTTACGTTTTCAACCACTTTTCAGAATTTTTACTGCATTTTCCCTTTGGGACTCAGACTGCACCTTGTCTATTGCCCCAAGAGCACTGAAAAGGGAAAGGTCTCAGCACACTTGGACATCACATTTAACTTTTTTTTAGAGGGCTCGAGGTTATATTCCTTAACATATGAACAACTAAACACAATGCTGTACTTGGTCATTCTCAAATTGACTCACACAGTCTCTTAGGGCTTCTGTCCAGGCACAGACAATGGTGGACAAACACCCAATGTGTGTCTCCTTTTGCCTTAGTAGCACCTTCCTAAAGAGTATCCTGGTATGTCTCTATGGAACAATCGTGTCCGTAGCCTAATTGGGCTCGATTGCCACAGTTAAAAAGAATATTCTTATACTGTTTATAATATTGGCACTATTTCTTATGATTGACCTACTAGTGTAACACTACCTCTTTTTCAGTCGAGGATCTGTATTAGATCTTGTACTGTATGTCTGTCCTAATAAGCAATGGTACAGAATAGCATTGTTGCTATTCCATAGTTCCAAATGGGCATAAAAGAAATATTTCAAATTGTATGTGTTTTTTTTGTTGATTTGCTGGGCATTTCATAGAAAAAAAAGAGAAAATAAGATCCCCTTCCCTCTTACTGTTTTTCATATGATAGCTGTATTTGCATCACCACGTTTAGGTAGCTTTAATTCATGTTTTACATTTTTTCTCCTACAGCTGAGAGGTCATGTAATCTACATGTTTTAAACAGATGCATACTAAATTCCAAGAAAATATTAGAAGTGGATTTTGAAGTAAATTAGTGAAATGCATTCAAGTTCCAGCCTGGGCTTGATTGGCTGGAATTAGGGTGAGGCATTTCATCCCCCTGTGAAATATTGTCAGATGCATTGTCTTGCTGGTGATGTCTGTGCAGCATCAGAACACATTCATCTCTTCTATATCTGTAGTGATTGCCTCCTCCACCTCTCTCCGTCCCCGCTCGGAGTGCTCGGTTTCCTATTACAATATGTGATTATTTTATTTCAAACTGCCTTCCACTCAGCGCAAAGTTTCAGAATAAGCAAATTTATGCGTAGCTTGAAATGAAGGGATCAGTGATGCATACATATTCAGCGATTTAAGAATAAATTGTATTTTTTTTACATATATATACATATATATATATATATATATATATATATATATATATATATATACACCATAGAAACACAAGTGGACATCTTCAGGCTATTTTGCTATCGTTTGTACACTAGTGACATTCTTTCCTCTAGACCTGCGAATGTTAAATGGATATGTTTTCATTATTATAGTACTGTCTTGAATAATTCTGGCATAATGTGAGCTGTGTTGTACAGTCTATAGAGTTTGGGATTTTGTTTACTTATATGTATTAAAAAGTCTTCTGCTGAAAGATGTATTACAAATCTACATAGTATCATGGCCCCCAAACAGAGGTTTAGATAGTATGAGACACAAAATAAATTATTGGGTGCATAACAAATAATAAAGATTGACTGATGGTAACATGTAGCATAAGCCATCATTGAAAGCTGTCAGCATGGATTTTCTCATTGTATTGTTCTTGATATTTTGAATGCATACATGGCACTCAAAGGATAGACAAAAGGTACCCATATATATTAAATGATTGTTGCCTGGAATGCAATTTCAGCAGGAATGGTGACTTTCATTATATTTGTATACCACCTGATGGCTTTCTATAGAGGAAATCCATCCAGAAGACAAACTAGAATAGAGCCTCCAGATGTGGGGCAGTCATGGTTGAACTCCATGGTTCATTGGGGCACAGACAAATGTCCCCAATTGACAGGTAAAGAAATCACTGTACCACTGAACCCCTTTTGCTATAGGGGAACTTTACTTTAATTAGAAATGTAAGCATTCACAAAGGTTGTCTGTGTGTGTCTTCTGTTATTTATCCGGGAATTTATGTAGTGTGCCAAGCTACCCACTGCTGAAGTCCTTTTTACTACAGCTTAAAATTATGTGAACAGTAGTGTGCTAAAGTGTCCAGTGCAGCAGCAACATAATGTGCGATAATAACACACTAAAATCAGAAATATAATAAACAGTTGCGCTAAAATATTTAGAAGATAAACACAATGACCCTGTGAAATTTAAAGTGCATAAGATAAAAAATAAAAATAATAGGCCGTGTAGCCTAAAGTGCCCAAAGTAGTTCTTGATAGGTGATCTAATGATCAAATAATCAGTCCAACACCACTATGTGAAAATAGCTTGAACCTCATCCACTGTTGGAATTCACTAAGGAAAAGTAAACCACCACCGGAAACGAGCACACCTCAAAGTGTTTAAGAGGTACCCTTACCAGAGGTCTGGGACTTGCTATCTCTAGCAAATCACGCAGACTAGCAGATAAAACCCTCTGCGGGGTATATTTGCAGATCTCTCCTCCCAACGATCTGGCAGGGTGATACCAAGCAGATTCTTCAACTCAGACTAGCAATAACGCCAACTCCATCAAGTGAACATTATAAAAAGGAGAAGGATCCAATAGTGTAAATCCGTATAGCAAATTTATTAAAAAGCACAAAGTAGGTACTCACATAAAAAACAGTTGAATCGCATAAGATAAGCCGGCTAGCAGTTAAAAAGACGAGCGTTCCCATTCCTGTTCGAACATGTAGGCGTGGTGACGTCAGCCGTAGCTCCGCCCTACATGTTTCGTCATACGTGATGTCTTCCAGGGACCTTGTAATCTGGGTACACCTCCTGACTCTAGTGACTGGACTGACCTGGATAAACTTTAGCAGTTATTGCCTGGCTGGAGATTTTATGTAATCCAGTGACTAAAACCTCTTTACATACTTTTGCTCCCATTGAAGTAATGTAGGAAAGCAGAAATGTTTTAGAAAATCCGGTAAATTGCGATTTTTTTTTTTCTGAATATAAGTGGGCAGATTTGTGCTGTCTGTGGAGAATCATACTTGGGTAAATTCTTGAAGTGTGGGATTCTCTACAGATCAGACAGACCTGCATGGGAATAGCTAGACAAGTCAAAATGTGCAAATTACTAATTCTTCTGATTTAATCATCTCTAACTGTGAGTGTGAATGAGTATGTTCAAGCCTATGCTTTTAAGACCATTTTATGGCCTTCCATGGCCAGTATGTGGGTGTGGGTGAACAAAGGTTTGTCATACCAGAAAATCTATTTAAAACAAACCTGTTGGTTTCATAAAGGTGCTGAACATTTGTGGCTTTCCAATGTATTGCCATACTGTAGCCAAAATAAAAAAGAAGCCCTGCTTTCCCAATTTTAAAGCTCCACAGGGAAGTCTCTGTTTGCTTTGGTAGTGTCATTAACAAAAATAAATGGAAAAAAAAAGAGGGAGGAGGAGAAGCCCATCTCATATGACCAACTTCTCTCTGCAACATAGAGCTCTATGTTGCAGCTTGCATTTTATCTGTGGGGCATAAAATGTTCCTATTGTCACATACATTGATGCTCAGCCTTAAGCTTGGTACACACTATTCGTTTTTTTCTGTTCAACCCAGCGGCTGTCAGCTCCGGTCGGAATGCTATACTAACGGCCCAGCGTTGGTACAGTGATCTTCCCTGCTGAGCTGTTGTGTTCTGACAGGGGGACGGTCTCCCCGCCAGAACACTCAGCCTTTGGCTGAGAGCGCTGATGGGGAGCTGGCCAGCTGCTGGTTTTCCAGTATGCTCGTCCGACAGAGGGTGGCCAAATGGCTTGGTTTTTATTGAACTGGCCTATATCGGCTGGCATTCGAACCGTGTGTATGGCCGCCGGTCTGGATTTAGTGTGTGCAGGAGGACCTCCTGTTCTCAGCGCTACCAGGAATCGTCAAAGCTAGCATAATAAAATGAACTGAGATTTTGGGTATCAGAGGGATCATCTTAAGGTATGTGTGGTGCAAGTTTGTGCATTGTGCTGCCGACAACCTCATTACTAACAGGTTTACTTTAAAGAGAAAAATATTTGGCCAGATCCAAACCACAAATAGAGTGGATGTGCGGCAGGAAACAAAGGTGACCGTGCACATAACGGTTCTGTAAAAAAAAGATTTTCTGGATGTGTGCCCAAAAGATGTAATGTGCATGACACATTAGTGCAGGTATTACACGTAATGATTTGCCTATCCACCTCATACTATAACACGATTACCTAGGTCTACATGGATGCATGCTTTATCTTTTTTATGATTTTCTCCCCTGATATGGTTATCTGTACTGTCCTTTTTTAATATCTGAAGAAATAGTTTTGCCACCTTTTAAGGGCCATGGTGCATGAACGATCCTGTCACTGACAACAGCTCCCCAGCAACAGGATCAGTAACAGACCACTTACATTTTGCTCATTCTCTAGCTGGGTCAGCCGTGGGAGCTATAATTTTACTTCTTTTTGAAGATATAAGCTCCACGACTGTAATTTTTATTCTACTTTTACTTTTTAGTGAGTCACTGACTTGGACATATAATTTCAGGGGTCTTGACACCTGATACTGTTCAGCTAGTAGTGAAGACAGGATAAAGTTAACAGTCATGGATCTTGTACCTTCAAACAAAAGTCAGCAGTGACAATTCCCATATTTCTGTTATATGTTAATTTCAAACATCTTGGGAACCGAATGCCAACAAGGTGTCTTCCATGTTCTGAATTTAGATACTGTATGACCAATCAATTTTTTTGTTTTTCAACCCTTTACGTTCCTACTAGGGCCAAACAGTAAAGTCGTAGGGTATCTGCTGTTGTACTGTATATCTACTATTTAGTGGGTTAGAGCAACCAGTACTGATATTTCTCTTTTAAGCAGTGTGAGTGTTTAGCTCAAATGTAGTGCTTTTAGTCAACTCCAGTCCAGTCAGGAAAGTACATTTTCAGGGCTTTTGGCCCTCTTTTATTTAGAAGAAAGTTAATAAAAAACACAAGTTTACCTTTACAGGGGTTTTTAGCATTACTACGACAAAACATACATTTCTCAGCCTTCTGGCTATCACAACTCCGTCCACCTTGGACTGCACAGGCTCCTGCCCATTTACACAATCTCCTAATGTCTCTTCATACACACATGCTGCTCCCAGAGCTGCTTGCCTGCAGGGAAAGGAGCTCTGAATCAGACAGCCCTTGGTTAAAAAGGTTTTTTACACTTGCACCATCAGGCTGCTGGTCTCCGATAAG
Source organism: Glandirana rugosa (assembly GCA_018402905.1). NCBI lineage: Eukaryota > Metazoa > Chordata > Amphibia > Anura > Ranidae > Glandirana > Glandirana rugosa. The sequence goes on from BLSH010461616.1 coordinate 663,490, forward strand.
ATGTAGACACAAGGTTAGGGGCTTCATCCTTCCCAAGACTTTTCAAAGCCTCTGATTTCCAAAACCCAGTCCAGAATTTACTAACCGTAGAGAGAACTGTAAAACGGAAAATTTACTATCAAATACTTACCGTAATTTTCCTTTCCTGAGGGACTCCATGGCAGCCTACGTGTGGGTTAACCCCGCCTCCTCTCCAACGCTATAGGACCCCTAATCCCATAAATGTGAGCTCCCGGCTAGATCCCGTGTTCCATAACTAGCCTACTCCTTAATGCATGGGTGGGGACTCCGTCTGCCATGGAGTCCATCAGCAAAGGAAAATTACGGTAAGTATTTGATAGTAAATTTTCCGTTTTCCTGACAGACTCCATGGCAGCCTACGTGTGGGAAATAACTAGCCAAAACCACACGGGAGGGTATGCTTTACACACAAAGGATTTAATTTGCACCATCAATTGACAAGACAGCACGACCAAAGTTCACAGAGGACAAGGAAGCTGGCTCGACACAATAATGTGACATGAACGTGTTGATGGAGGTCCATGAGGCCTCCCTGCAGATAACTTCCGGGGCCACATGCCGCACGGCTGCCCAGGATGTTGCCAGCCCTCTGGTGGAATGAGCCGTCACCGCCTCCGGAGGAGCCATCCCTTTTTCCCTATATGCTTGCTGAATTGCCTGGACGATCCAAGCCGCTTTCGTCCTTGACGAGGCCCGTTCCCCTCTACTCTTCCCCGAGTACCGCAGAAAAAGATACTCTGAGCGTCTGAAGGTAGCCGTTACTCGGAGATACTCCTTCAGGACCTCTCCTACATCTAGCGGGTGAACTCTTCTGGAGCCCGCTGTCCTGAATGTGGGAAGGACAATTTCTTGGTTCTCGTGAAAAACCGACGTTACCTTTGGATTTGTACTGAGCATGGGTACCAGCACTACCCTATCTGGGAAGGACAAGAAGGGTTCTTTATGACCGAGGGAGCCAATTTCCGAGACCCGCTTGGCTGATGTGACTGCTACTAGAAAGGCCGCTTTCGAGGACAGTTCCTTCACTGAGGTTGGATCGATTGTTGCCGAGAGTGAGTCCAGGACTAGAGGCAGGTCCCACTTGGGAAACCTTGATCTTCTTTGGGGCCTTATTCTCGCTGCCCCCCTAAAGAACTGCCGGACCAAAGGATGGGCGGCCCACGTGGACCCAGAGAAGGCGGATAATGCCGACACTTGAACCCTCAGCGAACTGACCGCCAAACCTAGGTCTAGGCCCGTTTGCAGGAACCCCAGGACTGCCTGAACATCCGGATCTATGGGTGACCTCCATGTGGCTGATGCAAACTGTACAAATTTGGCCCAGATCCTTCCATACACCCTATTGGTACTTGACCTTCTCGAACTCATGAGGGTGGAGATCACGCCCGTAGAGCAGCCTAGTGCTTCCAGCCTCCCCCTCTCAAGAACCAGACCGTCAGTTTCAGGACCACTGGGCAGGGGTGTAGAACTGTCCCCTGGGAGAGCAGGTCCGGTCTGAGGGGAAGGGGCACCGGGTCCCGGGTGCTCAGCTGAGTCAACAGAGGAAACCATGGCCTGTTCGGCCAGTATGGGGCCACCATCACCACCTCTACTGCTTCCGCCCTGAGTCTCCGCAGGAACCTCATGATGAGCGGGCACGGGGGAAAAGCATACGCTTTGCTGAACTCCCATTTGTCCGTCAGGGCATCCGTCCCATAGGCCTGACTGCAGCGATTCCGTGTGCAGAATTTCTCTACTTTGAAATTGCAGGGGGAGGCAAACAGGTCCACCTCCGGCTGAAGCCCCAGCGACAGAATCCACTCGAACGTCTCGTTGTGGAGAGACCACTCGGTATTGTCTAGCTGGACTCTCGAGAGGAAATCCGCCTGCGCATTCTGGACCCCGGGGACGAATACTGCCGAAATGTCCATAAGGTGCCTCTGGGCCCATGACAGGATTGGCTCGACTTCTGTGAGTAGGGCAGGGCTCCGAGTCCCCTCTTGCCTCTTCACATAGGAGACTGCCGATGTATTGTCCATTCTGAGAAGGACCGCTTTTCCCCTCAGGAGATGACCGAAGGCCTGGAGAGCCTGGAAAGCTGCTCGTAGCTCCAGAGTGTTTGAGCCCGGAGTGCGGACGCAGGGTTCCCACCTGCCCTGTGCCAGCTCTGTCTCGTAATGAGCCCCCCATCCCGTGCCGCTGGCATCGGTGGTCACCACAGCCCATGAGCCGGGAAGATGGAGTGGCATGTCAGCAGATTCCTCCGTCTCAGCCACCAGGGAAGGCTGGCCCTCATCGCCGTCGTTATGCGGATGAGCTGGTTTTTGTCGCCGGAGTCCCATTGGCGGAGGAACCCTGCCTGGAAGGGGCGTAGCCTCCAAAGGGCCCAATTCACCATCGGCGTTGTGGCAACCATGGTGCCAATGATGTCGAGGCAGTAGGAGGCCCTCAGGTATGGGGACGATAGGGCCCGTGACACCCTTTTCCTGATAATGGGAATTTTCTCCACTGGAAGGGAGATTGTGCCCTCCACCGTGTCGAACTGGGCCCCCAGGTATATCAGACGCTGAGCCGGCTCCAGATGACTCTTCTCCAGATTCAGCAACCAGCCGAACTCGGACAGGGTGGAGACGACCTGGTCTCTGTGGACAAGCAGTTGCTCCCTCTCCTGCGCAAGTAGTAGTAGATCGTCTAGATAATGATACAGACGGATCCCTTTTGTTCTGATCAAGGCTACTACGGCTAGAAGGACCTTGGAAATGGTGCGAGAAGATGTTGAGAGACCAAAGGGGAGACAAGTAAACTGCAGATGTCTTGGCCCGACCGCAAACCGAAGGAACTTGCTGAACCCTTCCTGCACAGGCACGTGGAAGTAGGCATCTTTCAGGTCTATTGAGACCAGCCAATCCCCTGGCTGTACCGCTTGCTGGATTGTGGACAGCATTTCCATCTTGAATTTTTCGTGCTTTATAAATTTGTTCAAATATGTTAAATCTATCACCGGGCGCCAGGCGCCATTCTTCTTTTGCACGAGGAACAGAGGTGAGTAAACCCCCTTGAACCTCTCTGCCTCTGGAACAGGTAGGGCAGCTCCCTGGGCTACCAGAGAATCCACGTAATCCAGGAGAATTTTTTTTTCTTCTGCCCACGGAAGCCTTGTTGTAACAAATCTGTGCAGAGGGATAGCAGTGAAGGACCAGGAGTGCCCCTTCGACACTGTCTCGATGGTCCAGTGGTCTGAGATCGAGGCCGCCCAAACGTGCCTGAAAAGACGCAGACGCGCCCCTACCCGACCCGCCTGGACGGGCCCAATCTCAAAACGACTTTGTGGCCTCCAGAGTCCCGGACACCTGGCCCTTAGAAGATTTCGGCCCCCGTCTGCCCTCTTCGCCAGTTTCTCCTGAAGTCTCTACCTGGCTTATACGAGCGAGCCTCCCTCGAGCGTTCTGTACTCCTTCTCCTGCGCTGTGGTCTCTTCTGACCGAACAAACCTGACTTCCCACCTGTGGCTCGAGCTATGGCACTGTCCAGTTTGTTACCGAACAGGGAAGACCCTTCAAAGGGAATTTTACACCAGGCCTGTTTAGACGCCGGGTCCGCACACCAGGGACGTAACCATAACGCCCGCCTGGCCGTGACCGTGGACAGCATAGCCTGAGCCAGCAGGCGGATGAGGTCAATGGAAGTCTCCCCCAGAAAGGCTGTTGCCAGCTTAAGTTCCTGGACAGCTGAATTTCCGACCAGCTCTTCAGACACACCCCGAATCACCGCCTCCACGTTTTCCATCCAGGGTTCCATTGCTTTGGATAATGCCGCGATGGCTAGAACCGGCTTGCAGGCTGCCCCGGCCAGCCCATAAATCCTCCTGAGGTCTTGATCAATCTTCCTCTCGAGGCCATCCCTGAAGGATACCGCATCTTCAAACGGGAGGGTAACATGCTTGACCAGCCGCATCAGGGCTGCGTCTACCAGAGGGGTGTTCTCTAGGTATTTCACGTCCTCAGGCTTGAACGGATAAAGTTTCGCCGATTTACCGGACATAGACGATTTACTGTCTGTCCTCCCCCACTCTTCCAGGATGATGTCTTTTAGTTCTTCCAAGAGCGGGAAGCTGGGGCGCTCCTTCCCCAGATGCTTGAAGTATTTTTTCTGCTTTGCCGGCAGAACGGAGGGATCCTCCCATTTAAGGGCCTCCTTGACTGCCTTTATCAGCGGGGATACCAGGGCAAAATCAAAGCCACCTGGAAAGTCGTCCGCCTCCGTCTCGCTGTCCGAAGATCTGAGCGAGGAATCATAAGGCCGGAATGAGCCCAAATCCTCTGGGGCTTCGTCGGCCAAGGAGTCTGATATAGTGGTGGCTTGACTCCGCGTGTGCGACGCGCCCCGCTCCTTTAGGGACTGCTGCACTACATGCTTCACCAGCGATTCCACCTGCTGGTTATCCATATTTCTTTCCCCAACCGCCCGGGCATAACAGGGGTCGCACAGAGACTTGCCCTCCGGGACCCGTGCCCGACATCCCCAGCAGGCTCTCTGACCAGAGCGGCTGTCGTGGCGGTGGGAGCGGTACCTGGAGGAGGAATGGGAGCGTCTCCTCTGATGATGATCCCCAGACGGAGAGCTGCGTCTGGATCTGGAGGAAGAGTGATGATGTGGCTTGGCAGGGGCTTGATGGGCCACATACTGAAGACCGGACCTGGAAGGGCTGGGAGGAAGAGAAAGAAAGACATACGGGGCTTTAGTCAGAGTGCTTTTGCCCGCTTGCCCCTAGTCCCACCCCTCCTCCCGCCATCTCCCGCACGTACCTTGTGTGGGGAGTCTGACCACAGGAGGGCGGTGATTTATCCATCTTGTCCGGTAGGAACACGCCTTCAGGCTGCGGGGGGAAGGAGGGTATACTTTACTACAAATTAACCCTCCCTCCCCCCCTTCTCTCCCTTTTCTTTCTTCTTTCTCTTTTTTTTTTTTTTATATGTGCCCCTTTAAGGGCACCCGACCTACAAGGCTAGCCCTCTCCTCTACCTGGCTTACCTTAGGGTTGCCACTCAGGGCGTGGAGAAGCCGTCGCTATACTGCCCACAGAGTCTTCCCACAGACTCTGGGGCTTGACAGCTATTTAAATCCCCCGCCCTGCGTGACGTCATCCCCGCGCGCTGTGCCTTGGGATCACGCCGCACTGGGCCTGCGCAGCCGCCGGGTCCCGCGGCGGACCGCGCATGCGCGAACCAAGCCTCGGTTTCATCCGAGGCCGGCGCATGCGCTCTCCCCGCCGCGACCCGGAAGTACGGCGCTCTGGAACGCAGAAGCGCTCCAGGCGCCATGGAGACCGGACCCGCGCTGCCCTGGCTTCCCACAGTCACCGGGGGAACTAGGGCATCCTGAAGAACAAAAAAGAGGCAATAAGGGAAAGGAGGAAATAACTCAGAGATGCACACAGAAGACACCAAAAGACGACTGCCATGGAGTGCTGACGGCCGACCCCTGCCAAGCGTCCTTCTTTAGGGCATCCACAGGCTGTCCCCACCACTGGACTTTCATAAGCCTGAAGCCACTCACCCGCCCATGGCTGGGTCCTGGGCTGCACCGCGACTGAGGGATGCCCGCTCTCTTGTTTGGACGCCGCCTGATCCGTAAGTGTCCACTTTACACACTAATCCAGGAGGAGGACAAAAAAGAACACGGGATCTAGCCGGGAGCTCACATTTATGGGATTAGGGGTCCTATAGCGTTGGAGAGGAGGCGGGGTTAACCCACACGTAGGCTGCCATGGAGTCTGTCAGGAAAACTGTTTTTCACCACTCAGAATAACCATCCTTGAGCCTCTCAACCTGCACCATTGAGAACCCTGTGTGACATATACCCCTTTTGACATCATGACAAGGCATAGCACTGTCACTGTAGATGCTGGGGTTTTAAACTACCTAATGGTTTCTTTTATGTCCCAAGCATTCTGGTGGTAAGAGCTCTGTGGTTTAGCTTTGATACAGTACCTACACTCCTGCAACAGGCATTATAAAGGGTCCCATACTATCTGATGCATTTACAGTTGATGTTCTATTATTAAGAATACAACAGAAACAGGTGGGAATATCCCAAGAAGTGTCTTGTGTCTTAAGAGATACAAGAAACCAATGAATAGTCCAGCCCACTAGACTCTAACTGCAATATTACTTTTGAATGGACTGAATTTTTTAAAGACCTCCATAAATATTCCCTGTCCTTCCCAATTGCTATTGCCATTCGAAAGACAAATCTTGATTCAAATATTTCATCAACATAAGGAGATGGAGATTGTTGTACCTTTTTATGGTCTTGTGGAAGAAGTGAAGAGCAAAACCATTGTTTGGAAATCTTTAGGCTTTGAGACATCTGAGAAGTCAGAGTTATTTAACTGATTAAATACATACGCAATATACGTTTTCCATGGAGTTGGCCTCTACGAAAAGGCTTTTACTTTCACTATTCTTGTTATTGTTTTTAACCTTTGCTCTTCAGTTAAGGAAATCTGTGCTTACAAGCACAACAGTACTCAGCAGTGCATCCCAGGAAAAAGATTACTCAATATATTGTTTATGTATTGCTTTATTATACATGTGCTGTCTTAAGAAATGGTTCTTGCATATAACTGGATTTGCAATAATTTTTACAGATCCCTTTTATTTTATTTTACCAGAATTGTAAATGGTGGTTGTAATTTAAATGAATTCTTTTTGTAAATGTTATATTATTTACCAAAAACGTAAAGAGATAAAAAAAAAGTCTGTTAAATCTAAATGAATGAACTAATGTTTTATCCTCCTCTTTGTGACTGTGAAATGTTACTCTTTTGTAGCCTGGAAAAAACTTTAGTACTTGATTATATATTTTAAGTGTTTTAGAAATGTATTTAAAGTGATGCTATAACAAAGGTTAAAATATATGAAGATTTATGAAAATATATATATAAAGTAAATGTATATAGCAAACCTGTTTGGTTTCCGGTTTATTAATTGTGAAATTATACTTGGTATTTCTTATTTATTTCTGAGTCATTGACAAGATGGCATGCTGGAGAATGCTGGAAATAATTGCTGCAATATGGGCACTTCACGACGAAGTGGAAAAATAATCTTAACAATCCTGTTGCTTTGCAGAATGGTATGTATTGACATGTAGCTGGAACCAATGAAACATTCCATTCCAGGAGAGCATAAATTATGTTTAACCCATCCTATGACTAAGTTGTGGCAATACCATTTGTATGTTGAAAGTTAATTTAGGTAAGTGATCAACTAGTGTTCCCTAGTAGATCATGGGATCTTGAATTCAGTTGCAATCACACTATTTGCAAAGGTTTTATGTTTCTCCAGTGTTTATCTGGGTTGTTTTCTGAATGCTTTGGTCTTCCTGCACAATACACACTGGATTTTTTTCCCTTTTATTGTACAATATAGATCTTGCTGTGCGTTCAGCAGAGAAAAGCTGAACCCACAGCCCCCAATGTCCCTGCAGGGAGGAAAGCAACAGTCAGACCTTTATGGTTGGATTAGCGCAATATTCAGTGTCCATGCTGCAGCTCATTTTGCTGGGATCCCTCACATTGCTCTCATGCTAAGGTCTGGCTTTCTGGTGTGGAGCTGTAGTACCTCTGGCCAGCTCCTGATGTATGCCCTTCCTAAGTTGTTTGGAGGAGATGTCCATTCTGTCCTAAGGAGTATGGTAAGACTGTCCAGGTTTTGGTGGCAATGCAAGTTGTGTACACTCAGAATTAGCTCTGTTTTGCGAATAGGTGGAATGACATATAAATGGAGCCGCCAGTGACATATTTGTGATTAACATATTATTTGTGGTCCCAATCTCCTTTCTATATCATCTCAGCTGGCTTATAAATCTTCAAGGTCTGTAATATATATATATATATATATACAGTGCCTTGCGAAAGTATTCGGCCCCCTTGAACTTTGCGACCTTTTGCCACATTTCAGGCTTCAAACATAAAGATATAAAACTGTAATTTTTTGTGAAGAATCAACAACAAGTGGGACAAAATCATGAAGTGGAACGAAATTTATTGGATATTTCAAACTTTTTTAACAAATAAAAAACGGAAAATTGGGCGTGCAAAATTATTCAGCCCCCTTAAGTTAATACTTTGTAGCGCCACCTTTTGCTGCGATTACAGCTGTAAGTCGCTTGGGGAAGTCTCTATCAGTTTTGCACATCGAGAGACTGGAATTTTTGCCCATTCCTCCTTGCAAAACAGCTCGAGCTCAGTGAGGTTGGATGGAGAGCGTTTGTGAACAGCAGTTTTCAGTTCTTTCCACAGATTCTCGATTGGATTCAGGTCTGGACTTTGACTTGGCCATTCTAACACCTGGATATGTTTATTTGTGAACCATTGCATTGTAGATTTTGCTTTATGTTTTGGATCATTGTCTTATTGGAAGACAAATCTCTGTCCCAGTCTCAGGTCTTTTGCAGACTCCATCAGGTTTCCTTCCAGAATGGTCCTGTATTTGGCTCCATCCATCTTCCCATCAATTTTAACCATCTCCCCTGTCCCTGCTGAAGAAAAGCAGGCCCAAACCATGATGCTGCCACCACCATGTTTGACAGTGGGGATGGTGTGTTCAGGGTGATGAGCTGCTTTTACGCCAAACATAACGTTTTGCATTGTTGCCAAAAAGTTTGATTTTGGTTTCATCTGACCAGCGCACCTTCTTCCACATGTTTGGTGTGTCTCCCAGGTGGCTTGTGGCAAACTTTAAACGACACTTTTTATGGATATCTTTAAGAAATGGCTTTCTTCTTGCCACTCTTCCATAAAGGCCAGATTTGTGCAGTATACGACTGATTGTTGTCCTATGGACAGAGTCTCCCACCTCAGCTGTAGATCTCTGCAGTTCATCCAGAGTGATCATGGGCCTCTTGGCTGCATCTCTGATCAGTCTTCTCCTTGTATGAGCTGAAAGTTTAGAGGGACGGCCAGGTCTTGGTAGATTTGCAGTGGTCTGATCATTCCTTCCATTTCAATATTATCGCTTGCACAGTGCTCCTTGGGATGTTTAAAGCTTGGGAAATCTTTTTGTATCCAAATCCGGCTTTACACTTCTCCACAACAGTATCTCGGACCTGCCTGGTGTGTTCCTTGTTCTTCATGATGCTCTCTGCGCTTTAAACGGACCTCTGAGACTATCACAGTGCAGGTGCATTTATACGGAGACTTGATTACACACAGGTGGATTCTATTTATCATCATTAGTCATTGAGGTCAACATTGGATCATTCAGAGATCCTCACTGAACTTCTGGAGAGAGTTTGCTGCACTGAAAGTAAAGGGGCTGAATAATTTTGTACGCCCAATTTTTCAGTTTTTTATTTATTAAAAAAGTTTGAAATATCCAATAAATTTCGTTCCACTTCATGATTGTGTCCCACTTGTTGTTGATTCTTCACAAAAAATTACAGTTTTATATCTTTATGTTTGAAGCCTGAAATGTGAGGTTGCAAAGTTCAAGGGGGCCGAATACTTTCGCAAGGCACTGTGTGTATATATATATATATATATATATATATATATATATATATATATATATATATATATATATATATATATGATCAGGCATCTAAGGTCTTGATGGCTTTTGTTGTATAGTGCCATCAATATATCTTTCAGCATTATGAACACGTTATGATGGCATATGCCCCCTAACTATTAATCTCTAGTAACGTCTTCATACTATCTTTGTGGATAACTTAC
>BLSH010461616.1:673238-692025 GCA_018402905.1 Glandirana rugosa
CATTCAATAGGTGTTTCTATCATACTTCTGCAATGATCTCTAATTATCAATCCCCCGTATACGGTAGTATTCCACAAGTATTACGACTTTCTATATAACTACCGTGATATGTTGTTTTCGGTAGTTCTGGAATCTACCGACTAGTATATATATATATATATGTGGAACTTCTAAATATTCGGTCGACTCTTCTATATCTTTCCTCTAACCCTGGTGTTTATTATACAATTAGTGTTTATACAGTGACCGCCGAGGTAAATATACAGTAAGGTGGATAAGCGTTTTGTCTCGATTAAGACTCACATGTGTTGAACGTAACGGTGGTTTTGGACCTGTCAGAATGGTATGAGGAATCCTGTCTTACCTTGGCTTATAAATCTTCAAGGTGTATATATATATATATATGATCAGCCATCTAAGGTCTTGATGGCTTTTGTTGTATAGTGCCATCAATATATCTTTCAGCATTATGAACACGTTATGATGGCATATGCCCCCTAACTATTAATCTCTAGTAACGTCTTCATACTATCTTTGTGGATAACTTACTTTGCACACACACACTTGGTTGTTAACACACCTCGAGGTTAGGACTTAAGGCATCATTACCATATAGAGGAATATCTGCTGACTGGTCTGATATAATCGTTTGAAGATGGGGTAATGTTAAATACCAGAGATGTGTTTGTTGGCTCTGCAAACAGTCAATTTTTAGTGGATTTTAAACATTTTTGTTATATTGTATCACATTTGTACACTGTTTTGATGAAATGCAATAAAGGGGATATGTATTGATAGCTTTGTTACTAAAGGTTACATTTATAAACCCTCATTAAATATCTCATGTTAAGGGGCTGATTTTTGTATATATTACATTAAAGAATATGCAGTTAGTCCCCTCAAGAATGACTGTGATCATAAGCTTGTCTTGCGACTCCTGGTAGACCCACAGCCCTTCAGGTTGTATCAATTTTTCCCTGGAGCGGGCTTTGCACAATACTGCATAAGGCAACTCCATAGATTTCTGTGGGCTGTCTTTTAATCCATTGATTAGCTAATGTATGTGCACCTCATAGATATTTATGGAGATGTTTAACCCTTGCACAGTACTGCATCCCGCTGACTCGATGAAACCCTTGTAAACCATGTTGAAGCCAAGCCAGTTTGCCAGCTGCCACAAGACGAGCCTCTGGCTCGTTGAATGGTCTACATTCTACTTGCATTGAGTGTTAGAGAGGGTAAATGGAGACCCCTTTGCACATTTATTTGTTACCTAAATTCAGTTGCACTTTAGTTTCAGCACATTGAAAGGGATCAAATCAGCAATCTGTTAATTTTCCAGTTAAACTTTACAATCAATCATGGGGACTTGATTGAATAGTGCTCAGCAGGATCACATTGTCTGCAAAGTCAAGTTTTCTGTGGTAACACTTAGGTGGAGAAATAAGTTTTAATAATTTAACATATACATATATATAGATATAGCAACGGTCTGTGGGATTAATAAAGTATTATGAATCAAATATGTTCATTAGATCTACCACCTAAAGAAACAGAAAAAGACTAGGTGGTCTAGCAAAGTCTGCCCTTTTTTCCTTCTTTTTTTTTAAGTTTTTTTGTCTAGTTATAGATCTAAAAACAACAATGGCCTCTTATAACATAACAAAAAGTCCCTGCTATTGGTATTAATCAATCAACTCTCACATGGTGCGTCTGCCCACACACCAGGAAACCTAGGGTTGACGCCTAAAAATGTATAGGACTTTATTAAAGTAGATTTGCTTGATGTCTGTTTTACTTATAGGAAGGGGTAAACTGAGAGATGCCTCTGTACCTTAATTTATTCTTGTATATCCTCTTAAAAAGCATCCTGACTGCAGTAGAATACTGAATCCTGGCCACTGATAACTAAGCAATATGATAACAACATAGAAATAAACCCTTCCCCACCATTTGCCATGTGGTGGTTACAGCACTTTTCATTTTAAGTACGTATTTTATTCTAGACATCCCAGAAGAAGCTTTTTTTTTATTATAGCGTGAAACATTTAGGGTTTTTTTCATAGTGAGTTTGGGTGCACTATCACGTTTAGATATGGTATTTTGGTTGGTGGGGAGGGGTTTATTTCTAAATTGTCATATCTCTTAGTTATCAGTGTCCAGGAGTCAGTATTCTATTGCAGTCAGGACGCTTTTTAAGTCCAGGAAGAATGGAAGTAATTGAATTTAGGAGCATAGAGTAGGGTGATTTCTATCAGATGATTAGAACCCCTATGCCTTCTTTTGTACTTCCTTTAGTTATTTACTGCAATATAGACAGAGCCACTAAGAGGCGATAGAGTACAATGATAAATTGAGGTATAGAGAGGTATGTCGGTTTACCCCTTCCTATAAGTAAAACACACATCAAGCAGTAATAATAAAATTAATAATTAATAATAAAATTAATAAAGTCCTAAACATTTTTAGGCATCAACCCTAGGTTTCCCAGTGTGGAAATGAGGGGTTCTCTTGAAACCAAACCGCGGTCAGGTAGACCAACTCAAAATTTCAGCCACAACTGGGCTTTTTATCAAGAGGAATGGGCAGCTTTACCATCTGACAAGATAAAGAGCCTCATCCACAAATATCACAAAAAGATTTCAAGCTGTCATTGATGATAAAGGGGGAAATACACGGTATTAAGTTAAATCACTCCAAATGACTTTGTGCCAGAAGGTTTGAGGCTTGTCTCTGTGCTGTTTGGCATATTGTTAGCAGGATACTTTGTGGCATTTGCGTAGTAATGGCGACTTGACCATGCAGCCCATCTTTCTTCAAGCGCCTCCTTACTGTCCATCTTGTAACAGCCACACCACATGTTTTCAGGGAGTCCTGTATTTCACCTGAAGTTATTTGTGGTTTTTTCTTTGCATCCCAAACAATTTTCCTGCCAGTTGTGGCTGAAATTTTAGTTGGTCTACCTGACTGTGGTTTGGTTTCAACAGAACCCTTAATTTTCCACTTCTTGATTAGAGTTTGAACACTGCTGATTGGCATTCTCAATACCTTGGATATCTTTTTTATATCCCTTTTCTGTTTTATACAGTGTAACTACCTTTTCTCGCAGATCCTTTGACAATTCTTTTGCTTTCCCCATGACTCAGAATCCAGAAACCTCAGTGCAGTACTGGATGAAAGCTGCAAGGATCTGTCAGGAGTTCAGAAACGCATTGACCTTTTATACACACACACTAATTACAAGCAAACAGATCACTGGTGAGGATGGTTACCTTAATACCCATTCAAATCCCTTTGTGTCAACTTGTGTGCATGTTATCAGGCCAAAATCACCAGGGTATGTATACTTTTGATCAGGGTCATTTGGGTAGTTTCTGTTGTCATTATGATTTAAAAAGAATAAACACGGTTGATTGATAATAAATGGCTTCAGCCAAACACTAACCATGAGTGAAAGAAATATTTTTGTGTTCTCATTTATATTCTCTGAAAAATGGCCAAGAAATCATAAATTCTGTCTGGGTATGTAAACTTATGAGCACGACTGTGTCATTAAAAGTATATAAAATTATTGGTAGGCAAATTAGCTATAGAGATGAATTACTGACACACGCTAACACTGCTAAATATGTAGTATGAATGCTGCATTCATAGCTGTTTAATTATACCACAGAACAGAGTTTAATCATTTAAACATGATAGTGTGGGTTGTGGCCTTGGGCACAACAAAAGTTACAGTGCATCCAGAAAGTAGGGCTTCACTTTTTCTACATTTTGTTATGTTACAGCCTTATTCAAAAATGGATTAAATTCATTATTTTCGTCAAAATTCTACAAACAGTTCCCTATAAGGACATCGTGAAGGAAGCTTGTTTGAAGTCTTTGCAAATAAATTTTTTTTTAAAAATGAAAAAAATCGCATGTACGGTATTTCACAACAGTGAGTACACCCCTCACATTTTTATAAATATTTTATTACATCTTTTCATGTGACAACACTGAAGAAATTACACTTTGCTACAATGTAAAGTAGTGCGTGTATAGCTTGTATAAAAGTGTAAATTTGCTGTCCCCTCAAAATAACACAGCCATTAATGTCTAAACCGCTGGCAACAAAAGTGAGTACACCCCTTAATGAAAATGTCCAAATTGGGCCCAAAGTGTCAATATGTTGTGTGGCCGCCATTATTTTCCAGCACAGCTTTAACCCTCTTGGGAATGGAGTTCACCAGAGCTTCACAGGTTGCCACTGGAGTCCTCTTCCACTCCTCCATGACGACATCACAGAGCGGTTAGAGACCTTGCGCTCCTCCACCTTATGTTTGAGGATGCCCCACAGATGCTCAATGGGGTTTAGGTTTGGAGACACGATTGACCAGTCCATCACCTTTAACCTCAGCTTCTTTAGCAAGGCAGTGTTCGTCTTGGAGGCGTGTTTGGGGTCGTTATCATGTTGGAATACTGCCCTGTGGCCCAGTTTTCGAACAGAGGGGATCATGCTCTGCTTCAGTATGTCACAGTACATGTTGGCATTCACGGTTTCCTCAATTAACTGTAGCTCCCCAGTGCCAGCAGCACTCATGCAGCCCCTGTCCATGACACTCCCACCACCATGCTTGACTGTAGGCAAGACACACTTGTCTTTCTACTCCTCACGTAGTTATCGCCACACACGCTAGACACCATCTGAACCAAATAAGTTTACCCATGTAATCCATGTCCTTAGTCTGCTTGTCTTCAGTAAACTGTTTGCGGGCTTTCTTGTGCATCATCTGTAGAAGAGGCTTCCTTCTGGGGCGACAGCCATGCAGACCAATTTGATGCAGTGTGCCATATGGTCTGAGCAATGACAGGCTGACCCCCACCCCTTCAACCTCTGCAGCAATACTGGCAGCACTCATAGGTCTATTTCCCAAAGATAACCTCTGGCTATGACGCTGAGCACATGCACTGAACTTCTTTGGTCGACCATGGTGAGGCCTGTTCTGAGTGGAACCTATCCTAGTAAACCGCTGTATGGTCTTGGCCACCGTGCTGCAGCTCAGTTTCAGGGTCTTGGCAATCTTCTTATAGCCTAGGCTATCTTTATGTAGAGCAACAATTCTTTTTCTCAGATCCTCAGAGAGTTCAACATGAGGTAATGTGTTGAACTTCCAGTGACCAGTATGAGAGGGTAAGAGCAATAACACCAAATTTAACACACCTGCTCCCCATTCACATGTGAAACCTTGTAACACTAATGAGTCACATGACACCGGGGATTGGGCCCAGGTTGGACATTTTCACTTAGGGGTGTACTGACTTTTGTTGCCAGCGGTTTAGACATTAAAGTGATTGTAAAGGCTATTTTTTTTTTAATAACAAACGTCATACCTCCTCTATGCAGCAGTTTTGCACAGAGTGGCCCCTAATCCCATCTTCTGGGGCCCTCCAGTGGTGCTCTGGGCTCCTCCTCTTCTCAAGTGACCACCAGGCTTCCCTGGGGTCACCCGTGCAGGCGTGCTCTCAAGTCCTGCTGTTGTGTGTATTCACCCCGGATCACTGGACTTGATTGACAGCCGCTGGAGCCAATGGCTCCCCAGCTATCAACCCAGCCAATGAGAACAGCTCGAGTGAGCTCCGAGGCTCGTCCCCGCTGCGGGATTGATTTGGGCTCAGATAAGTAAAGGGGGGCTCGGGGGGGCTGCTGCAAGTGAAAAGGTTTTTCACCTTAATGCTGGTAAATTCAGTTGATTGGATATGATTTGGAAAGGCACACACTTGTCTATATAAGGTCCCACAATTATAAGTGCATGTCGGAGCACAAACCAAGCCACGAAGTACAAGTAATTGTCTGTAGACCTCCAATACAGGATTGTATCGAGGCACAGATCTGGGGAAACGTTCAGAATAATATCTGCAGCATTGAAGATCCCAATGAGCACAGTGGTCTCCATCATCCATAAATGGAAGAAGTTTGGAACCACCAGGACTGTTCCTAGACCGGGCCGCCTGGCCAAACCAAGCGATCGGAGAAGGGCCTTAGGGAGATGACCAAGAACCCGATGGTCACTCTGACAGAGCTCCAGCATTTCTCTGTGGAGAAAGGAGAACCTTCCAGAAGAACAACCATCTCTGCAGCACTCCACCAATCAGGCCTGTATGGTAGAGTGGCCAGACAGAAGCCACTCCTCAGTAAAAGGCACATGACAGCCCTCCTGGAGTTTGCCAAAATACACCTGAAGTACTCTCAGACCATGAGAAACAAAATTCTCTGGTCTGATGAAACAAAGATTGAACTCTTTGGCCTGAATGGCAAGCATCATGTCTGGAGGAAACCAGGCACCACTCGTCACCTGGCCAATGCCATCCCTACAGTAAAGCATGGTGGTGGCAGCATCATGCTGTGGGGATGTTTTTCAGCTGCAGGAACTGGGAGACTACTCAGGGTTTAGGGAAAAGATGAATGCAGCAATGTACAGAGACATCCTTGATGAAAACCTGCTCCAGAGTGCTCTGGACCACAGACTGGGGCAAAGGTTCATCTTCCAACAGGACAAGGACCCTAAGCACGCAGCCAAGATAACGAAGGAGTGGCTACAGGACAACTCTGTGAATGTCCTTGAGTGGCCCAGCCAGAGCCCAGACTTAAACCCCATTTAACATGAGATCTGAAAATGGCTGTGCACTGACGCTCCCTGATCCAACCTGATGTAGCTTGAGAGATCCTGCAAAGAAGAATGGGAGAAACTGCCCAAAAATAGGTGTGCCAAGCTTGTAGCATCATACTCAAAAAGACTTGAGGCTGTAATTGGTGCCAAAGGTGCTTCAACAAAGTATTGAGCACAAGCTGTGAATACTTATGTACATGTGATTTTTTTTTTTTTTTTAATACATTTGCAAAGATTTCAAACAAAAACTTCTTTCACATTGTCATTATTGGGGAATTGTTTGTAGAATTTTGAGGAGAATAATGAATTTTATCCATTTTGGAATAAGGCTGTAACATAACAAAATGTGGAAAATTGAAGCACTGTGAATACTTTCCGGATGCACTGTATAATTCAAACCTGCGACTTTGTAGCCCTCCTTCAAAATGTACCATTTTTAGTGATGTGCTGGAAAAAGTATTTAAACATTTCTATCCCAATACATTATAATTGCCAGCCAAACATATTTGTCTCATAGTTGTAATCCAAAAGCAGGTATTACAGCTGGTTAGATACATGAAATTTACTGTACACAGATAAAAAAAAATGCATACTTTTAGGGGCCTTTCAAGAGAGACGTGAAATATATAAAGATGTATTTGTTACATTGATATTAAATAAATGCATGAATTGTGTGTCCTAATTGAATTACACACAATAATGGTAAACTCTACAACTGTGCTTTACGTACTTGCCTTTAAAACTACATATGAGAAGAAACACTGTAAATTGTCCAGAGTGTAGTGGAACACACTCCTGTGCTCAGCCTTGGTTTTTGTGCAAAGAACCTAGTACCCAACCTGGGGCCACAGGCAACTGACAACTATTTTTAGGACCTCAGAGCCCTTGCAGACAGTACAGTAGTCAGTGGTTTCCCTACATAGGTGATTATTCAAGTCAGTGAAGGAAAAACATTTGTTAGAATGGTTTCCAAAAGATTTTTAGTTTGGCTTCTCTTTTTCACACTAACTTACTTTTATGTGCTTTCCATCCGTTTTCCCTGCTTTTGTTTTTATTATGGATCTTGCTGAAAAAATATCAAATGTAGCACAAGAAAATTTAAGGTGACTCTGGGGAGCACAAATGTGATGGGATTGATTTGTAAAGGAGCGGTGATCTATAGCAGTGTTATGTACCGTGTCACCTGTCTACTCCAACAACCACTATAGCATGCCTGCAGTCTGACAGTCTTCTGTATCACTCTATTCACTGAATATTATGTGTGGCATTTTAATGATGTCAGGGACTGCACTTGGGACCCCCTAAATAAAATGGGTTGACCACCACTGACCTTTTTCCCTAGACAGATCGAGGACACTTTGGATGAATTACTGCATACAAGCCTGAACATTGGTGGTACCATAAGATTTCTTTGAGTACATCTATGCAGTAGCATCATGCAGTGAAACATGTAGTTACAAAGTGTTCTCTGTGAACTCCCATCAATACTGACCTAATTATGTTTTTGTAAAGTAAATCCGTCACAAGAAAAATAGCTGACCACCACCAAAGCGTTTCGTCAGCACGCTCTGATGTCTTCTTGGGTCACCAAGGTCAGTCGTGACCCTGATGATGTCAGAACGTGCTGATGAAACGCATTGGTTGTGGTCGTAGCCCGATAAGTAATTTCCGCCCTTTTGGAACGCAGGTGAAGCGCATCTGGCGCATCCTGCTTCCTTATTCACAGTCACTTTGTTTTAACTGTTTTTAAATGGAATTTGAAAATAAAAACCATGCGTTCTTCACTATGGGAGCTTCCTCTTCTTCCTTTCCATTACCTTATGGCCTTTTGGAGGTACGGAGTTTCTAATTGGATCCGTGGAAGCTAGTTATCTGGTAACTGTTGGATATCTCTTCATGCGCTCATGATCCCTATAATGGGGATCACCCTCATCTGGTGAGTAAGGTGTGTGACAGGTGTTGGTGGAGGATTTTGAAGTCACCCCTGGTTTTCCTGGATGCTACTCTGAATTTTGCACTTTGATTCAGACGAACATATGGATGCTTACACAAATGGACTAGATTGTACTTTATTCACTGGACATGATTCTTGTAATGAATTTTTGCAAATGATTTGACCCTTATGGTCACATCCAATCATTTGCACTTTATATATTATTGATTTACACTTTCTATGAATGTTTGCAATTTTCTTTAATCCTTATGGTCATATTTAATCTATTGCACTTTATATATGTGATTTGCACTTTAAATAGTGGCTCCTGGTTGCTATCCACATGAATTGCACTTTATGAATTGTCAGTTATTTACTTAAGAGTTTTATTATTCTTTCACATTTGATGATATTGGGAGCGTGGTTTAAACACCTTAAACTGTGATTAAGCTTTAAAGTGAACACATGTAGAAAGAAGTATAACAACCCACAGTGTCACTTTGCATTGTTTTTTTTTTCTTGTTTTCTAACCAGAGCATAGGCTCTGGTATTATAATCCTGGACCTTTTTTCCCAGATAGTAAGTTGCTGACTTGAAACAAGTATGTAGCAAAGGAGTTCACCAATTCATACTACACTGACCTTATGCTTGTTCCAGGTTCGTTAAACATTAGGTTGTGAAGCCAGGACCAGAGCATACACTTTTCAAAACCAAGTCAGGCATATACAGTATTTGTCCTTACCTGCTTGCTTTTAACAGTCCTTCCAACCAATGCCGTACACACTGTGACAAGTCACACCTATTTGGTGTGCAGATGTTACATCAGTTTCACCACCAAAAATCTTCATTTCCTGCTGTGCTGTCTTACATTGTAGTGCAATGATTTTCTGGCTAAGTGAATAACATTCCTACTTTTTCTCATGTTTAGGTAGGTTTCCTTTGGTTGCTTTAGTTTCCTCCAACAGTCCTAAACACACTGAGAGGTCAGATTGAGCCTTCAGCAGAGAGGGTCTGATGTGAATGGATCTATGTATCCATTCACATCATAATCAGTAGAGGAAGAGACTGAGAGGGGAATTACAGCTTGGCAGATTTCCACATCAGTCCTGTAAATTGACAATAAACAAGACCCCCTAGTGAGAGTCTATCCAAAACTGTTTATTTCTAAGTGAAATTCTTCTATCAGCATAAATTACAGCAGGACCTTCCATGTGGAGAAAATATCTTAATGTTTGGGATGATCTCCAGAAAAAGGGTCAGTTTTATTGTGAGACCTCAAAGTTTTGGTATTCACAATTCCACAAGGAGGTTACTGAAATAGCTGAGTCAGCTTCTTTGTGGGTCTTCTGCAGTTGAAAGTATGCAGCTTAACATAGCATATGTAAATCTGTATTAGGATTTCCTGAAAAAACGGGAATGTAAAAAATGTAAATGTATATTGCTCTGGCTTGCAGTATTTGATAGGATTTGTTTGGTTTTTGATAATCTCTTAATTATTTTATTTCAGAACAAATCTAAATGCCAGTTAAAATCCATTAAACTTAAATGCTAATTGGTGAGCGTCAGGACAGCCTATGTTCTAAAGTTACAAATACAATTCATTACATGTTCTTAATTCATGCTGCAGTCACAATGTCAGTATGTATAAAATATTCTGACTAATCTAGGAATGAATATGTACGGGGCCTACAAATTGGCAAATAACCACCGAGCCCCTAACACTAACAAGTGACAACATGAACTTCCCAATGTGCCACCCCACTACAGTCTTACAGACTAAATAGTGTTGTACAACAGTGTGCGTCTGAAAGTTTTATGTAGGTTTTATGTTTGTTATTCTAATTAGCCAGTTTTTGGCATGCAGTTTTCCCATTTGTTATCACCATGGAATAGTCTATACCAGCCTTTCTCAAACTTTTTACCCCAGAGTAACCCTTGAAATAATTATTAGTGCTCAGGGAACCCCTGTTAAAGTCATTGGTGGCCAGTGGGAAAAATAGCTCTCTTTTAGTGGTGGTCATGCTACTTGTCTCTGCCAAGTGGCATTGAACCCCGTAACCATTCAGACACCATCAGATGCGAGGTCAATCAACAACTCCTCAAGGAACCCCTGGAAACCCTTATGAACCCTAGAGTTCCACAAAATCCTGGTTGAGAATGGCTGGTATAGACTAACAAAATCAAACTATAAGTTGCTTTCTCTAATTTGTATTTTCTCAATGAGTTAGATGCACTCCTGTGTGTTGCGGCATTCTGCACTGGTAAAAATTGTGCATACCCATTATTTGACTGACTGGTCTGCCTAAAAGCAACACATATTATTGTGTGGTAACATACCTTAACAGACTGTATTGGCATGAATGGTAAAAACAACACCCTTTAAGTGACCCCTGCCAAGAAAATATTGAATACACCTGTTCCCTTGCTGTGCTCAGTGATTGGGACCACTAGCTTCAGCCAGAGGAGCTACGGCGCACCGTAAGAGACCAGGAAATTTACACTCCCAGAAGTGTCAGCTAAATTTTAGGCTTAGCCAGCTTTAGAGCCTCTGTAATAGTTTCTACATAGGAATATATGTGTGAATTTAGTTTGACAGATGACAGGCTAAAACAGTTTGCCATGCCAGCACTGTGTGTGTGTACACACAAAACATAAACGTCTTTTGATTTAAATTTTTTCTGGGATGTTGTGCCTTACACAGAATAGTTTCTGGGTGCCTTGTCGTCTGGTCGATCCCCTGATGTTAGAACTTTCCTAACAGCAGCAAGACGCCTGATCTATGTAAATATTTCAGGTCAATAGCTCAGAACATAATGAAGTCAGCTGATTTGCATGAGTGCCAGGCAACTACTGTTTTCGGGTGTTGACCAACATATGTCTCCTATTGATATGGTTGCAAATTTCTTTATTCATTATTTAGTTGCAAGCCAGACATATTGTCTTCATTAAGGAAGGCGGGTCCCCTTCACTTTTTTTTTTGTTTTGTAATGTTGCAGTCTGATACAGTTGTTTAAATACATTTTTTTCTCATTAATCTACACTCAGTACCCTATAATGAACAAATGGAAACAGAATTTTAGAAATGTTTGCAAATGTGTGAAAAAGAAAAAAAAATGAAATATCACATTGGCATAAGTATTCGGACCCTTTTCAGCAACACTTGAAATTTATCTCAGGTGCCTCCTATTTCTCTTGATCGTTGCTGAGCTCAAATGGAAGAAGTTTGGCACAGCCAGGACTCTTCCGAGAGCTGGTCACTCAGCCAAACTGAGTAATTGGGGGAGAAGGGCTTTAGTAAGAGAGGTGACTAAGGACCCAATGGTCACCCTGACTGAGCTCCAGAGATCCTTTGTGGAGATGGGACAAAATTCCAGTCGGACAACCTTCACTGCAGCCCTCCACTGATCTGTGCTTTATGGTAGAGTGGCTAGATGGAAACCTCTCCTCAGTGCAAAACACATGAAAGCCCACTTGGTGTTTGCAAAAAGGCACCTGAAGGACTCATACTGTGAGGAACAGAATTCTCTGTTCTGATGAAATCAAGATTGAATTGTTTGACCTCAATTCTAAATGTTATTTCTGGAGGAAACCAGGCACTACTCATCCCCTGCCCAATACTATCCCAAATGTAAAGCATGGTGGTGGCAGCAGTAGCATCATGCGGTGGGGGTGTTTTTCAGCGATGGGGACTGGGAGACTGGTCAGGGTTGAGGAAAAAGCTCAATCAAGCAAAGTACAGTGATATCCCTAATCAAAACCATTTCCGCAGCGCTTAGGACCTCAGACTGGGCCGAAGGTTCACCTTCCAACATAACCATCCTAGCACACAGCCAAAACAACACAGAAGTGGTTTAGGGACAACATTGTGAATGTCCTAGAGTGGCCCAGCCCGAGCCCTGTCTTGAACCCCATTGAACATCTCTAGAGAGACCTGAAAATGGCTGTCCAATATTGAACCCTACGGACTAAGACTAGGATGCCATTAAAGTTCATGTGCGTGTAAAGGCAGGTGTCCTAATGCTTTTAGTAATATAGTGCGTGTGTGTATAAAAAAAAAATATATATATACATATATATATATACTGTAATACTAAAAAAAAGTATTTTTAATTGGAGGTGACTTAAGATTAAAGAAACGAAAAAAAAAAAGGATTTCTGCTTAGCAGATAGTGATGTAACAAGATCTAAGGCTTAAATCCTAAATATTAATGCAGATGAAGATAAGAGGAAAATGTGCTAACAGAATTATTACTGGCATATGGTCAGTCAGTGTGATATTTATATGCAAACAAGTGCAAAGGGGTAACACTTAATGTGCAATATCCGGCTTTCTGAAAAATGAACAGATATCACTGCAGGTCAGCTGAGGACATGGCTGAAGTTCAAGGCTTTAATAAAATATGCTTTAGCTGTATCCTTCACTTTTAATTAAGACATATAATCTCTTCTGAGAATTACTAACAGTACCTCTAGCATACAGTATGGGCACAACAGCGATGCAAACAATTGCACAGCACATGTTTTGTTTTCCATTAATTTAAATGCTTTACCTATTAAAGGCCAACACATTTTTTCAAGCATTGGATTTGTTTTTAAAAGTATGTTTTTATTAATTTTTGACAAAGTATAATTACAAAACTTACATTATTCATAAAAACACATGGCAAGGAGATATACAGATTACAACCAAACCAGGGCCGAACATGGCCAACAACATATCTCACAGTAATAGTCCGCCATCCCCTTTGTAAAAGGGGGGCGGTTAGAGGAGTTTAACCAAAACCTGCCCCTCCGACCCAGCCGGATCGGTACAGGAGGTCAAAGGAGTGTACAGAAACACAAAAACTATACTATACTATAACCCAAAAAAACAAAAAAATAAATTTCAACTAACACTCACCCACACACACACCATCCACTCTTCAGGTCCTCACCCATACACCTCACCTCACCAGCTCCTTGCCGTTATAGGAGAACTCCCCCAACAAAGGGGGAGGGGGGAAAATGACAGACGTCTTCAACCGACCCCATTACACAGTCACCCAGGCACTAGTCAAGCATTGGATTTGTTAATGAATTTCATATAGTCATTTTGCAGTTCATTTTCTAATGGTGACTTCAGTGGTGTGGAAACAAATTCCCTGGTGCCTGATAGTGCTGGTCTTGTCCCTGGCAGTTCTTCCTGCTTCTCTGATGCAATGACCTCTACTATTTTTAAGTGATGAATCAAGTAACACCATTTGTTACCCAATAACTTCCAGCATTACAAGATAGGAACGAGGCCACCTTAAATATATATGAAGCCAAAACTACTGAGCTCTGCTATTCAGGGAGTGCAGGAGGTTGACAACAGGTCAAATTCAGGTACTTACACTAGTTGTATTTACAAAAAAATACACGTATGCATTCATGAATAAAAAGTTGCATTATTTTGAGTCTTTTATATCTGCCTGAAATACCTATACAGAACAGGAAGTATCAAGCCGCATAAGGGAGAAGCCATGGGATCAGAAGTTTCAAATCCTTCAGAAACTCCACTACCAACAACTTTTTAACAATTCTTATTGACAGCACAGCTCTCAACTCTTCATAAATAATTTTGCTTCTTCAGACCTTGAAAAACATTAAAAAGTTCCATTGTTTAATGTGTCTACTTTAAGAACTCTCATCCTTTTTTTTTTTCTTACACTGTACTGAATACACATTGTAAGTCCTTGGGCCATAAAGGTAATGCCACTGAAACACAGCCCCAACAAGAAAAAAATATTTCCACTGCTTTAACATTTTTGTATGAACTACCAATCCCTTTAATATCACACTACTTGAACAACTCCAGTCGCGTTTTAAATGCTGTCAGTTCCCAAATGAAGTGATTTCCTGTTCTGTCTGATAATGTACACCTGGACAGGAGTCAGTTAAAATCTCCCCAGTAGTAACCAAGAAATAATAACCTGAAAAATTGTGAACATTGTTCTACTCTGTAAGAAATATTTTATTTACTGGTATGTCTGTGTATGATAGATTTCCACTTTCTGTTCTGATATTGATCAAATAGAAAGTGAAGGAAACTTCCCAAACCGGGACACAGCACAAAATAAATAACTTCAAGTGATACTAAAGTCTACTTTTTTGTTAAAAATAATAAACATGTTATACTTCTCTGCTCTGTGCAGCTGGTTTTGCGGAGAGCAGCCCAGATCCTCCTCTTCTCTGGCCCCTCCCTCCTGTTGAGTGCCCCCCACAGCAAGCAGCTTGTTATGGGGAGCACCTGAGCCGCAGCTCCCTGTGTCCATTCGGACACGGAGTCAAGGCCTGTCCCCTCTCTCTTGGATTGACAGGAGCCAATGGCACTTTGCTGCTGTCTCAGCCAATGAGGAGGGGAGTCCCGGGACAACCAAGACTCTAGTGCAACATCGATGGATCGATATGGGGCTCAGGTAAGCATGAGGGGGCTGCTGCACACAGAAGGCTTTTCATCTTAATGCATAGAATGAATTAATATAAAAAAAACCTGCCTTTAGAACCACTTTCACTGCCACTGACCACCACTGCAGGCGATGCAGAGGGTTGTGGGGTTAACTTTCACTGCCTTTACCACCAATGAGGGGGGTGGGGGTAGAGGGATTAAATTTCACTGTCAGTGACCAACAGTAGGGGGAGGGGTTAATTGTATTGACAACAGTGCTGGGGGTTATTATTGTGTCCATTCACACCAATGTTGGGGGTCATTATTGTGTCCACTGAGACCAATACTGGGGGTTATTATTGCATATACTAACACCAATGCTGAGGTTTATTATTGCACTCAGTGACAGCCGTGTGGGGGATTGCTATTGAGTCCATTGACACCAGTGTTGAGGGTTGTTATTGCACTCACTGACATCAATTATGGGGGGTTATTATTGCACTCATTGACAGTGGTAGGAATTGTTATTGCAATCACCGACACCAAGGTTGGGGGTTATTATTACAACCACCAAAGCTGGGTTTGTTGTACTGTAGCTTCTTCGGGATGCATTGTGATACGCTACAACAAATCCAGCAGGACCTTCATTTTGGGGTGTTGAGGTGCATTCTAACCCATATATTGTAAATGGGGCGCTTAACTTGATGCAGTGCACAAAAATGTGCTGCTTTTGTGCAGCCCTCTAGAAGTGTTGGGGCTGCAGTTGAAGCTCTCTATCATTTTCAAGTTTACCACCACTGTCCTAAGCAAAACTCCATAAACATGGGTTTGTATGCCAGGCCTGTGAAGAGTATTTTTATTGTACAGGATTTCTATGGCACCACAAGTTTGCACAGTGCTTTACAGAATAAAAAGACAGTACAGTTCAAGATAACAGGGTTAGGAGGACCTGCCCATGAGACAATCTCTAGGCCAGTGGTTCTCAACTCTGGTCCTCAGGACCCACCAACAAGACAGATTTTAAGTATTACCTTGGGAAGATGCAGACTAGAATATTGCAATCACTGAGCAGCAAATTATATCACCTGTGATGTATTTCAGTTATCCTGCAAACCTGGCCTGTTAGTGGGTCCCGGGGACAGGAGTTGAAAACCACTGCTCTAGGCATTGATGTTGGTGAAAACCATTTTATATATGTCCATTTGATCTGTCTGTCCCAGAGAGTAACTAAATCTACATGCTAACTTCCAGTAAAAGAGTAATTAAAGATGTCATTGATCTGAGCAAAGCTGAATAAATGCTAATAATGATGCTTCATTACTTGGATAACCTTATCTTAAAACTCATGCTATAAAATTTCATTATAGACAGTATTTGATGTAGATAAAGCCATAAGCTTGTCTACAAAACCTCTGACTGTTTTTTTCCTATAATGTAAATAACATTATGCACATTTTCAGTGATAAATTTCTTTTAACTTAAGACATTTCTGAGAACCTGCAACACATCCATTTGCCATTCCTGGCACAGAAATCGGCAGGCTTAATGATGGCTCATCTATCTACAGGGTTGTTCTTTCTTCTACAGTCCTATAAATCAGTCAGTTCTATCAAACAGAAGAATATAAATTTTCCCTTTGATAGATTGCGCGTGTCTTATTGACACAATGCCTCAGAAATTAGATTTGGAATCCTTTTTTTTTTTTTAAGTGAACTTTTCAATAAATGTGCAACTCTGCATGATTAAATTCCTGACATCATGTCAGTATATAACAACAGTATAATGTTTTAAACAAAGCTGCACCCTTTTCCCATTAAAATCTGCCTTGAACTTTTTCTAGTGTGAGATGGCGCAATCAGGCTGCTGCAGTCAGGAGGAAGCATTTTCACGGTCTCCTCTCCCCCAGTGGTCCTTCAGACTGCAACATTGTAGGGGGGTGTGCCTGCCCTTTTAAGTGTTTTTTTACTTCAATATACAGGGTGGGCCATTTATATGGATACACCTTAATAAAATGGGAATGGTTGGTGATATTAACTTCCTGTTTGTGGCACATTAGTATATGTGAGGGGGGAAACTTTTCAAGATGGGTGGTGACCATGGCGGCCATTTTGAATCCAACTTTTGTTTTTTCAATAGGAAGAGGGTCATGTGACACATCAAACTTATTGGGAATTTCACAAGAAAAACAATGGTGTGCTTGGTTTTAACTTGGTAAGAACTTTATTCTTTCATGAGTTACTTACAAGTTTCTGACCACTTATAAAATATGTTCAATGTGCTGCCCATTGTGTTGGATTGTCAATGCAACCCTCTTCTCCCACTCTTCACACACTGATAGCAACACCGCAGGAGAAATTCTAGCACAGGCTTCCAGTATCCGTAGTTTCAGGTGCTGCACATCTCGTATCTTCACAGCATAGACAATTGCCTTCAGATGACCCCAAAGATAAAAGTCTAAGGGGGTCAGATCGGGAGACCTTGGGGGCCATTCAACTGGCCCACGATGACCAATCCACTTTCTAGGAAACTGTTCATCTAGGAATGCTCGGACCTGACACCCATAATGTGGTGGTGCACCATCTTGCTGGAACTATGATATCGGTGATAGGGAATTGCTGGTCATCAAGTCGGCTTTGGAGGAATGGCGGTACCTCCTGGAAGGAGCAGCTCACCCGGTATTGGTTTTTACTGACCATAAAAACCATAAAAAAACCATATACTGTGAAGATACGAGATATGCAGCACCTGAAACTACGGATACTGGAAGCCTGTGCTAGCATTTCTCCTGCGGTGTTGCTATCAGTGTGTCAAGAGTGGGAGAAGAGGGTTGCATTGACAATCCAACACAATGGGCAGCACATTGAACACATTTTAGAAGTGGTCAGAAACTTGTTGGCATTGGCACTGTGTCATGAACAAAGCCAAGAAGTGTACTGGCACCATGATTTAAGTGGAATTCCAGGCTAGAATTAACTAAGCTTAAAACCATTATCACTGCCACCCTTCTAACTCTTGTGCTAACTACCCTGTAGAAGGAAGATGCTTCTACTTACCTGTTCTCAGAGTGCTCTGGTCAAGTGATTGGCTTCCAGCAGGTGGCTTCAGGGAACAGGAGGGACAGCCAACAAAGGATGCCCCATAGTAAGCATATGGGTGACATCACCGCTCAGGCATTTCATCCATTGTTGGCAATCTCCTCTCTCTCATGAGGCCAGCTGCTGGGGAGATCATGTAACCAGGCCAGAGCACCCTGAGAACAGGTAAGTATATGCATATTCATTCTACAGGGTAGATGGTATAGGAGTTAGAAGGGGGTAGGAGCAGTTTTCATCTTAGTTGGCGCTAGCCTTGAATTCCACTTTAAGCATGTTCTCTCTGGTCAAGCATCTCTGTCCAGGATGTATATGCTAACCCTGCAATGATGCCTGGACAAAGATGGTGCTGTTCTGGAGAGAAAAGCAGATGAAGGCATTGTCTGGGGTAGTACTGTTATCCTTTTGCAAGATGAAATATAATTGTTAGACATAACGCAGCATGCATGCACTTAAAGTGAATGCAATCCCTAAATCAGGGGTCAGCAACCAGTAGATCGCCATCTGCCAGTAGATCTCGGACAGGTGAGTGGTAGATCGCAGTCTGGGCTTGCTGACCTGCCATTCGAGAGCACAAATTCCCATTCATCCCAGTACAAATCTGCACCCCCTGCTGAAATCCCCCCCTCCCAGCACAAATCTTTCCCCCCCCCCACTCCCCCTCCAAGCTCATATCTTGCCCTCTCTGCAAATACCCCCAGCACAA
>BLSH010461616.1:692035-737594 GCA_018402905.1 Glandirana rugosa
CCCCTGTAAACTCCCCATCTCCAAAATAAGATCCTTCCCACTAAAAAAAACCCCCCCCCCCAAAAAAAAAAATCACCCTTCCTAGAATAAAACCTCTACCCCTCAAATGTCCCCTTCAAGCACAAATCCTCTCCGCCACTCCAAATCCCCCCTCCTACTTCTAACCCTGCTCGCCGCCCGATTTAAACCCATGATTGCTGCGCAATACAAGCAATTGCAACATGGTAGTACGGCAATTAGATGTTTAAATCAGGTGTGAGGAGGCGACACTGTACCCGGTGATCTTTGACTTCTCCCTTGTTGTGCAGGTAGATCTCCACCTCTAAGTTTGCCTACCCCTGCCCTAAATGAATGACATTGAGCTTGTCAAAGCACTGTGTATGTTAACCACTTACCAACCGGAAGGTTTTGCAGCTTTAGGACCAGAGCACTTTTTGCGATTCGGCGCTGCGTCGCTTTAACTGACAATTGCGCGGTCGTGTGACGTTGCACCCAAACAAAATTTGCGTCCTTTTTTTTTCCACAAATAGAGCTTTCTTTTGGTGGTATTTGATCGCCTCTGCGTCATTTCTTATCGCCGCTATAAACAAAAGAAGAGCGACCATTTTGCAAAAAAACCCAATTTCTTACTTTTTGCTAAAATTCAAATAAAAAAAAAAATATAAAAAAACATTTTTTTCACCGTTTTTGGCCGATTTATATAATTCCTCATATTTGTGATAAAAAAAAATCGCAATCTGCGTTTATTGATTGGTTTGCGCAAAAGTGGCCGCGTTTACGGATGGTGAGAATTAATTTCTGGGGTTTCTTTTTTTTTTTTTTTACTAGTAATGTCGGCAATCTGCGATTTTTAGCGGTAATGCGATATTGCAGCGGACATGTCGGGCATTTTTGACACTTTTTTGGGACCAATGACATTTATTCAGCGATCAGAAATTTAAATGTCCACTGATTACTGTATAAATGTCATTGGCAGTGAAGGGGTTAACCTGGGGGGGAGAGCTAGGGGTTAACTGTGTTCCCTGGGTGTGGTCTTACTGTGGGGGGGTTGGGCTAACATGGGCATGAGAGATCTAGTGACAGGGATCAGTAGATCTCTCATGCCCCCACTAAAAGAGCGGGGAACCGCCGTGTTTACATCGGCGGTTCCCCATTCTCTCCCTGTAGCCGCTCATTGCGGCTCGCCGGCGGACATCGGGTCCGCCCGAGCCGCGGGCACACTCCTCAGGAATGCAGATCGCCGCTTATTTACGGCGATTCGCGCTCAGCGTCCCGACTGCCGCCGTGAAAACACAGCGCGCGGTCGGGAACCTGTTAAACAATTGCTTTTTGAAAGAAAGACCTGTTTGTTTTTTTGGCTGGGGGGTCATGTAGGATGACCTCTCCTTGCAGTTTACACCCAATCCTTCTTGCCGCACCTGTGTAAATTAGAAGATCTAAGCCTTTGCTAAGTGAGAGACTGGGAACTTTCCAGATATTGTTCGTTTTTACAGTCCACCTAAAAGGGCCATGGATTTATGCAAGTGGCACTCCCTCCTAAGAATGCCTTGTCCTTACTAGCCTGAAGCTTGCAATAATGAGGGTCCACTAATTAAATGCTGTTCAAACACGTTATTTCAGAATTAGTGGAATACCCTATATGTTCCAGGGCAGTTGCGGACGTCATGATCATAATGAAGGAGCACACAGTGACCACTAAAGCAACTCTTCAACAAAACAAAAGGCTCTTGTGTTTTGTTCCACCTCTCTGACTGCAGTGTAGGACAATTACTGCAACAGAAACGCAGCGTGCAAGAGGCCCAGGCTCCAGCCCTGCCCTTTGGTCCCTCAACAGGCACAGATCAGAAAGCGCTATTCCCCCAAAGCGGGGTGCCAAAGGACCAACTAAGATAACTTACAGAACTCTCTAGCATACTCAACATAACTTGGCAGATAATGCAATACAGAAAGTACCTGATCACAATAAAGCTGTGCAAAGTGGCAAAAATACCAATACAACAAGACTTTTAGAAAACATATCCCTATGCATGTTTTTACCTTTTTCCATACTCTGTTGCTAATGATGAGCTTAAAGAGGAGCTCCAGTCTACCCTAAAAAAAATAAAGTGGTTGTAAAGGCACAAGGTTTTTTACCTTCATGCATTCTATGGGTTTGGGTTCAGGCACTGGCATCTTAAGTAAAGGAAAGAATGGCTTCCTACTGCACATGTGCAAGCTACACTGTGCTTTGTGAATGGCCACAGTCTTCTGGGACCTGTGATGTGTCAGAGAGGGCTGTGGGAGAAAGGAAGGGGGCCAAACTTCCATTCACATCGCTGCAGAGATCTGACCCCCCCCCCCCCCCAAAAAAAAAGTGCCAGATGTAGAAGGAGAGGGTGGAACTTCCCCTTTTGGATGAAGTTGTGCTTTGAGTCTGGTTCAAAGTGAAAAGGAAGCCGTCAGTGCCAGGCCAATCAATTGCAGCTGATACATTCTACACCCCACAGCTCCACATACACTAACAGATGGGGATTTTAATGACCTCATTGACCTAATATGGCTATATTAGGACAGTGACATGATAGTGATGGCAGTAAACTATGCCAGTGTAATGTGTGTTAATATGGCCATCTGTAGCCTCCATAGGAAATAAGAGTGACAAAGCAGGGACACTACTGTGGTACATAGACAGGGCATTCAATTTAATAAGAAAATAGAATTCCTGAAAAAAAGACCTTCAATGCAGGACCACAAGCTTTTATTTGATGAAAGCTGTAGATTTAAAACGATTAATAAGTGTATATATTTAAGCTTATATGATATTTTAGCGATTGGGTTTATATTTGCTTTACCTGCTGCTGGGTTTACCTTAGTATATATACAGTACAGCTTACATGTAATCTGTCACACGTTTAATGTATGCCTTTATGTGGCTCACAGTGCCGTGGTAGTTCATTGAAAACGACAAGCCGGCGGCCGCAAACGCTGCCGAAACTTGTCGTTTGCCATTCACAGGACACTGTGAATGAGTGACGTGGGCGGGCGGAGCCCTGCTCATCCGTGATTTTTAAAAATTGTGACAGCTAACCAGGAGATCCTTGCTAGCTGTCAGATCGGGGCCAGTCTGTTCGTAACATGTTATTCCCTGGGGTGTAACATGTTATGGGTGTAACATGTTACGAAAGGTGACCTTAGCCTTTAAACTTTGGCTTTAGGGCTCATACACACAGACCCATTCAGCATACACCACTAGAATTCAGCACATTTCTGCATCTGGTAGCCACAAGTGTTGGCATACAGCAACAGCCTGTACAGATCAATGACAGGCTAACAGGTGCTGCAGCTGTACACCTGTAACCACACATTCGAGTGCTTACATGCCTATAGGGATGGATGGAAGGCCTTACCACTGGGTCCTCATGATGTATAGGCATTTGTGAGGCACATCTTGATATTTAACAGCATTGTGCTTCTGCAGTTGGAGACTTAATAGTAGCAATTAGTAACTTGGATTCAGAACCTCCACATTTCCTATCATTAGGAAAGAAGAAATGGAATTTGGGAAAGGAACAACAAACTACAGTCAATGTGGTATTATAGTGACTCAATCCTGTTTACTTTAAAGAACAGAGATGTGTTTCTTATTGCGGCTATGTTCATTAGTCTGAACACACAGTTTTATACTGTGCTTTGCTTAAGGGGTTAAGCTGCTTTGCTCGGAGACTGGATTTTCCCCAGGTGCAGGTACTCCATCTGCTTTGCTAGCAGACACTATTTACAGCAGAGGTTAGACTAGTGATTGCTGGGATGGAAAACTAATTTCTCAACCTGGCTTTTATTTACACTCTTATTAAAGAGGCTTTCACTCATTTCGGAATGGCAGCTAATGTCCATGCTCAACATCTGGCACGCTGCCAGACAGCAAAATTACCATGCCAGTGAAAGATAGTCGGCTTCCATCTTAACCTTTCCGTGTTCCCTCATTTAAACCTGTATTTGCATGAAGGTAAAAATATGATTACTGAAAGTTCTACTGTGTCACAGAGGGCACAGGAATGGAGAATCTGTTCTATCGGATAAGCCCAGGCTGGTGCTGCAGGGAACAATATGAAAGCTTCTTCTCTCCTTACCCAAAAAAAAAAATCTGCCACTCTGCCGCAAGCATATCATTTATATTTTTAATCACCAATGACATAAAAAGTTTATTTATTTTGTCAATTGCATGCTGACTATCACTATAGATTGAATTCCTCTTGCATAATTTAAAAAAAGTTGTATCTTGCAATCCAAATGTGTAATACCTAATGTGGCATGAAACGCTGATATTAGTACTGGCCAAAAAAAGGGATTATTTTCTTTGATAATTTATATATTTCAGCATTCAGGTCACAGTGAGATATGTTTTGTAGTGCTGCTCATATATATAGCAAGCTTTATTGTATCAGTAAATCAGAAATTCAAATATCCGTGCACACTTTGGCATCTGTCTGTAGAAGTAAGATTTACTATTGTTCCCAAACTTGTTCAACTCAAAGGAAAAGAATATACAGGCGGTCCCCTAGTTACAAACATCCGACTTACAAACGACTCCTACTTACAAACGGAGGGAGACAACAGGAAGTGAGAGGAAATCTACCCCTAGGAAGGGAATTCACTCCTGTTAGTTATAATGGGAAAAAGGGGTCTCCACTGAAGCTTTATCACCAATCCTTGTGTCCACAACAACTGAAAATTTTCAAATTGCTATTTTCATAGGTACAGAAAGTGAGGTAAAATCTTCTAAACAGAAGCACAGACCACAAAACAAACCCCTTCCCTATGCAATCCAAAAAAATTATTGTTTTGGCTGAAGCTGCACTTAAAAAATGTACCTGTTCTGACTTACAAACAAATTCAACTTAAGAACAAACCTACAGCCCCCATCTTGTTTGTAACCCGGGGACCACCTGTAATACCAATTTTTCATCCTCAACAGATATTACACAAACTTCCACATATGTAGAATCTTTATTCAAGTAAAAATCTCCCAATGATGGCATGGTTAGAAGTACCATGGCATGTTTTACAAGGGGTGCTTAAAGTATATCTGAACCCTAAGGTTCAGATAAAGGTAAGGTAATCACACGGGTCCTCAGTCACATCGCAGAGCAGCCAGAGCGATTTGTTGCTGCAGCTGCTCTGTGTTACCAGCTGGTTAGAAGGCAGTGTAGTATACAATGCAGCGCATCACACTGTCCCTTTTCTCTTTCGTTCATTGACGGACGCAGCAACTCTTCATGACATATGGGGTTATCCACCTTATCACTAGGAGTGGACTAGGCAGAACACAGTTCAGCTAAAAGCAGACACAGCCCCTCCCAGGGGGCAGTCCTCTCTTGGTATAACCCCTCCACCCTGCTAAGCACACTCAGTTTTTTCTGCCTAGTGCAAGGAATAGGTACTGGCTTCCTGCTGGGACCTGTGTTCCCTGTTTTTTTCTTTTTTAAGAATTTTTGCTTCTGATGAAGACTTCAATCAAGATGCTGGCTGGGTGACAGGCTGGATATCCTACATCCAGGTATTCTCCCCAGCTCGGCCAACGGACGCGAGCCGACCTTAGCTGCGCACTGGGTCAGCTGCATCAGGCCCGCGTTCCGTGCGGGGCAGCCTGCGGGTTAAACGTCCTGCTGGCGCACTTAAGACCGGGCGTCGGGCTCGGGACACGGGTGTCGCTGTGGTCAGCAGCTCCCCCCAGAGTAGCGTGTGTGGCAGGTCTGTCTTGGGTGGGATACCCGCTCCGCCCATCAGGATGGGTAAGTACGCCCCCTCTCCCTTTGGTGTGCGGGGGGGCAGGCGGGTTCCCCCCTGGGGTCTTAGGCTGGCGGGCTGGTTCCCCCCTCCCCCTTTTCTTCACCCCCTCCCCCACCCCCCGGTGCTGCACTACCGCTGTCCTTTTCTCCCCACACCCTCCGGGGGTTCCCTGGGACATGGGGCCCTTAGTGGTGCCCCTTACCTTCAGCTGTGGTGGCCGGTTTGGTCGGTAGCTGTGGCCGGCGCCATTTTCCTGTAGCCGGCCGCATGTTCGGCCTGTTGCTGATCGCAGCTGCCATTTTGTTGTGGCCAGCCGCGTGTTTTGGCCTCTAGGGTGCATGGCGGCCATCTTGCGCTGGCCCATGCGTTCAGTCCGACCTGTATGTGTGTGGGGGGGCTCCCTGGCCTTTTGGCTCTGGTTTACCCCCGCACAGTAGCTGATACTGGTCACAGCCCTGTCCCTGCATGGGTTGGGGGACTGTTTGGTGTGC
Organism: Glandirana rugosa; assembly: GCA_018402905.1. Classification (NCBI taxonomy): domain Eukaryota; kingdom Metazoa; phylum Chordata; class Amphibia; order Anura; family Ranidae; genus Glandirana; species Glandirana rugosa. The sequence continues at coordinate 698,296 of BLSH010461616.1, forward strand.
ACAGGCCTGCTTTGGCAGCGGCACGTGCAGGGAGAAGGCAGCATGCAGCGGCAGGCACGGCTCCTTTCAGAAGGAGGGAGCGGGCAGGTGGTAAGTCCCCCCCGGGGTTACCCTCCTGTGGAAGTCCTGCGCAGTCTTTGGGGTGGGGGTGCCTGGTCTCCTGGTACTTCAGGTCCCAGTTTGAGGGCCATGTTACCAAGGTGGGTTACAATGGCAGCCGATGCGGGTACCTCCCCACTTGACCTCTCCGTGGCGCTTGGAGACTGTGAGGCGGTCCTGGGTTTCCCGGGCGGGGTCGCGGGCGTATGGCGGACCGTACCACCCTCCTGCCTTGAGCAGCACTTAAGACTGGAAGAGGGAGGGGCTGTACTTGAGATATCGGATGGTGTGCCCCTGGTTTCCCCGAATAGTTTTTAGGAGTGTACGGTGGTTGTTGTGGCGCACGGGAAGGCACCAGTCAGCGCCCTGATCACAGCGGTGTAAGCCGTGGGTTTAAGGGTAGCAACTTGGTCTACCATCGCAGATGTCCTGTGTTCTCGGACATGTTACTTCATGTAGCGGGAAGTCCTGTAGCCCGGCCCACTTCGCAGGCAGGCCGGCACCGACCTGCCTGGCAGCGGCCCCCTTCTCCCACTGTCGGGGGCCACGAGCTCCCTGTTTGGGGGATACGGCTGGACCCTTGAAGGGAGGGGCCGTCCCCGTTGGGCCGCATAGCCTGGCCCGTGTGGCTGTGGGTCCCCCAGGTGTCTTACCTGGAGTGGAGCTGCGGGGACTGGGAGCGGTCTCAGTCCTCTTTTTCTGTACGTGGCGGCCCGTGGTTAAATCTATGTCTCGTCTGATTGTGGCGACCACGATCTCAGGGGGGTTGGCACTCCATCCTTAGGCTACGGCTGACAGGAGCGCCGAGTCTGCCACCAGATCTGGGTTGTTCTGGCACGGTCAGCTATCGCCCTGTATTGGCTTCCACTCGGGTGTTGTAAACGCCCTCTGAATGGGCTGAGCTTTCGCACCGCGAAGCCACTAATGCAGGGTTCCTCCTGCATGTGTGGGGCGCGCTGACTGGCCCCTTCAGGGCTTAGATATCTGTGCCCTGGATGTGGCCCCGTACCTTGTTGACTAGGTCTTCGGTAGGGTCCTGTCTTTTAGGAAGGCCCTGGCAGTCTTTTCAGGTAGACGGCTCTTGGAGCCACTTTGGATGGTGAGGATCCTACAGTGGAGAAGAGCTTTTGTCTTCCGCTAGGAAGTAGGGAGCCCCGTTACATGGGTCACTCCTTTGCGGCCCAGAAGAGGCCTTTTTTTCCTGCGTTCCTCCCACCCATTGGGCTAGGGCTCCCAGTCCGTTCAGGATCCCGCAGGTAGGCGGAAGCATCCCTGGCAGCATAGGTGCGACAAGCCAGGAGACAAGTGCTTCTCAGCGTGAAGGGTTGCCCCCACCCATGATTTGGGTGTATGGATGCCTGCGGTCGGTGACCTTTCTAAATTTCGGACCGCTGGGTGCTCGGGGTGATTTTGTCTGGGTACAAAATGAGACATTGTTCCCGTCCTCCAGGCAGGTTTTTTGCCCCATGTATGTGGCTTCTGCGGCCTGCCTGGGAACCGGCTTCATCAAGGGGTAGATACCCCTGTCCTGTCCTCGGGACGTCCCCGGGTTTACTCCGTCCTGTTTGTGGTCGGAGAGGAACAGGGCCTGGCCGGTATTGGCCCGGTGGCCCTCCACTACCTTGTACGTGTACGAAGGTTTGAGATGGCGTCTGGCCACCATGATGGTGACGATGGTTCACCAGGGAGTTTTTCCTGGCTTATCTTGACATGGCGGATGCGCACCTGCATAACGCCGTATGTGCCCTGCACTAGCGTTTCTGCGCTTTGGCGGTCGGGGAGCATCACTACCAGGTCGTGGCTCTCCCGTTTACCTGGCTTCTGCTCCTCGGGTCATTGGACGCTTGATGGCCCTGGTTCTGGCCCTATTGAGGCTAAGGGGCATCACGGTGGATCTGGCCGACCTGCTCTGGCGAGCGGAGTCGGCTCCAGCCCTGAGGGGTAAAGTGACAATCACCAGGTGCACGCTGTGGGAGTCTGGCTGGGTACTTCTCCTACACTCTGTGTTGGCTTCGTCACGCCGTGTGCAATTTCTGGGTCTGATCCTAGATACAGTCCGGACGGAGGTTTCTTCTTCCTCTGACCAAGCACAGACACTTCAGTTGGCTGTTCGGTCCCTGCTGTCCCAGAAGTGGTCCCCCCTGCGGATTGCATGTGGTTCTGGGGCTCTTGGTGTCCTCCTCTGCGATGGTCCCGTATGCTCAGTGTCACACTCATGCTCTGCGGCAAAAATGTTCTCTAAAGTGGGACAAGTCCCCCTCATCCCTGGTTCGGTTGATCAGGTTGGACCGCCAGACCAGACCTTCACTACTTTGGTGGTTGAGGAAGTTGTTTTCTTCCCTGTTTTTTGATGGTGGTCGCTACGAATGCCAGTCTGGCTGGCTGGGGGGGAGCCCGGGGTGTTGGCAACCCTAGGTCGCCGGTCCCCGGAGGAGGCTCGTGTCCAGATACACGTTCCTGATCTTTGGGCCATCAGGCATTGCCTCTCCCGCTGGTCGGGGAGGCTGTAAGGTCGTCCCGTCCGAGTTCAGTCGGATAAGGCCACGGCCATGGCATATGTGGATCATCAGGGCGGGACAACACGCTCGGCTGCTGCTTCGACGGTGGCTCACGTTCTGCAGTGGGCAGAACTTCACATGCCGGTGATCTCCGCCGTTTACATTCCAGGTGTCGAGAATTGGCTAGCAGACTGCCTTAGTCACCTGAGGTTGGACCAAGGGGAATGGTCCCTGCATCCGGATGTGTTCCGGCAGATCTGTCTGCGGTAGGGTACGCCAGACGTGGCCCGGCTGGCATCCCGGCAGACTCGGAAGGTACAGACCTTCATGAACAGAGTGAGGGACCCGTTGGCTGACGCGGCGGGTGCCCTCATGGCTCCGTGGACCCGGTATCGGCTCATCTATGCCTTTTCCCTTCTCAAGCTGCTCCCGCGCCTAATGCGCAGGATAGAAGCAGAGAAAATGCCTACCATTCTCGTAGCACCAGATTGGCCTCAGCGTCTCTGATACACCGACGTGGTTGGACGGGCCCTGGCGACTCCCGCTTTGCGAGGACCTGTTGTTCCAGGGTCGCATCTTGCATTCTGCTTTACCCTCTCTGGCTTTAACGGCCTGGTTATTGATGCCCAGGTATTGGGGGATCGGGGGACCTCCGAATTGGTGTTTCCCACCGTGCTTTCGGCATGCAGGTCCACTTCACGTGTGATATACCACCGCACCTGGAAGACTTACATCACCTGGTGCGAAGCGGGAGGGTGGTACCCCATCCCTTTTCGGTGTAGGGTTCTGGCCTTCCTTCAACAAGGCCTCGACCAGAAACTGGCACTGAGCACTATCTAGGGGCAGGTCTCTGCCCTGGCGATCTTTTTTCAGCGTCCTTTGGCGACGCATTCAGTGATCTGTACTTTTATGCAGGGGGTTCAACATGTCGCTCCCCCCCTTGGTGCGGTCGCCTTTGGCGCCATGGTACCCCAGTTTGGTCCTCTCGGTGCTTCTGAAGCCGCCTTTGGAGAATATCTGGGAAATCTCCCTGCAATGGCTTTCGCGGAAGATTGCCTTCCTGGTGGCGATCACACCCGCTCAGCGGGTGTCTGAGTTGGTGGCTCTGTCTTGTAGGTCCCGTTATCTGGTCCTACGAGGATAAGGCGGTCTTGTGCCCATCACCTTCTTTTTTTGAGGAAGGTGGTATCATTTTTCCATGTCAATGAGGGCATTGTCCCTCCTTTGCGGTGCCCGCGCCCGTCTCAGACTTAGGAGGATGCTTTGCACTCCCTGGTTGTGGTTAGGGTCTTGCGGGTATACCTGGCATCCGCGGCCTCCTTTCGGGGGTCAGACGTGCCCCTTGTCGTGGTGGATGGTCCAGGCAGGGATTTGGCGGCCTCGTTTGGTCACTTGTTGTTGTCTGATTCGACAGGAGGTGAACCGTACTTTTACTATTAGGGGTCTGGAGCCCCCTTTTTCGGTCATGGTTCACTCTACCAGGGCGTTTAGCGCTTCCTGGGCTGTCCAACATCAGGCGTCGGTCTCTCGAGTGTTCAAGGCGGCTATTTGGTCCTCTGTGCACTCCCTTTCAAACTTTTACAACGTTGATGTTTTTAGCATCCTCGGATGCTGCTTTTGGCTGCAAGGTTTTGCAGGCGACTGTGTGAGGTACGTCTGGTCTTTCACAAGAGTGCTCTTCTGTTGGGTGAAGGTTTGTTGTTATGTTGCCCACACTGCTTTGGGACGTCCCCATATGTCATGAAGAGCTGCTACGTCCGTCAATGAATGGATTTTTTGACTTACCGTAAAATACATTTCTCTGAGTTCATTGACGGACGCAGCACCCACCCCTCTTTTCTTGAGTTTGTACTGCTTGTTACGAACTGAGTGTGCTTAGCAGAGTGGAGGGGTTATACCAAGTGAGGACCGCCCCCTGGGAGGGGCTGTGTCTGCTTTTAGCTGAACTGTGTTCTCCTAGTCCACTCCTAGTGATAAGGTGGATAACCCCATATGTCATGAAGAGCTGCTGCGTCCCTCAATGAACTCAGAGAAATGGATTTTACGGGTAAGTCAAAAAATCTATTTTTTTTTGTGTAAGCTTTATTTGAAGTGTGCAAAATGTACACTCCATTCACTGCAATGTGCAATTTGGCCTAGGGTGCTGCAATAAAAGGCATTTTATTGCAGCATGCTACAGCGCAGTGCTAGGCTGCTTTGCAGTGTGAATGGGATACACTGTAAACAATTGTCTCTCTAGTGACATGTTTTATCATGCGGAAAAACGTCTGTCACCGCATATAGTGTGAATTAGCCCTTACCTTGTACAACACATTCAGTTGAACCACTTACTTACTGGGCACTTAAACCCCTTTCCTGCCCTGGCCAATTTTCAGCTTTCAGCGCTTTCACTCTTTGAATGACAATTGCGCGGTCATGCAACACTGTACCCACATTAAATTTTTGTCATTTCTTTTACACAAATAGAGCTTTCTTTTGGTTGTATTTAATCACTGCTAGGTTCTTTTTTTTTTTGCTAAAAAAATTTAAAAACACCAAAAATTTAAAAAAAAAAAAACTTTTATAGCTTGTTATAAAATTTTGCAAACAAGTAATTTTTCTCCTTCATTGATGTGCGCTGATGAGGCTGCACTGATAAGGCAGCACTAATAGGTGGCACTGAAGAGGCGGCACTGGTGGGCACTAATAGGTGGCACTGATGATGAGGCCCTGATGGGCACTGATCGGTGGCACTGGTGGGCATTGATAGGTGGCACTGGTAGGCACTGATAGGCAGCACTGATATGCACTGGTAGGTGGCACTGGTGGGCATTGCATAGCAGCAGTGGCTTTCTGTGTATGGGACCAATGTCCCTCCTACAGAAGCCGGTAATTGGCTTTTTTTCTCTTCACACTGTCAGCGTGAGGGGGAAAAAAAGCAGATTACGATCTCCTGTTTACATCAGGTGATCAGCTGTCATTGGGAAACAGCTGATCACGTGGTAAGGGGCCGGGGTCTCATTGACTCGCTGATTATAGAGCAAGCCGCGCCCTCTCGGCAATTAAGGCCGCAGGAGGGAGGTAGTTAAAATAGAAATGAAAGGAAAAACATAAGAAAAAACAAATACTTTTTTTTATTTTTTTTTTATAAGTGATCACATAATCTCTGTTCTCAGCTGAATAAGGGTCTTAGAGAGCTAGGGGCGGAGAAACAGCAGAACACTGATCTTCCCACTGAATGGCTGAGCAGGGGCACATGTCTGCCCATTGGGAACAGCTTTTACAAGAGGTCAAAGTTGCTTATGGTGTGGTAATCAGGACATCTGCTTTGTTTGGCCAACTCTTCTTTATGTACTGTATGTATAATGTGACAAAAACTGATAAATCAAAAGTCCTTAATGTTTTCAGTATTCTTCCAAATTGCTTAATCGGTTACCTATGGCACTATGTGCTTGTTGGCAAACAGAAGAAAATATGTGCATACTGTAGACTGAATCATCAGTTTTCTCTACAATATAGTTGCATATGGTTTAAGGATCTGGAGTTTGTTATCGTATGTTAGTTGATGACTGCAAGTTATTATACTGCATTCCCAGAAACCATTTTAGCTTGGCCGGGTCTGTAGGATTTACAGAAAGGGATGACATGAGCTTTGTAGATAAGGCTATTCTCCCAGCACAACCAGAAAACTGACCATGCTGAAATGGATGTGCTCTCATGCCTATGGTGTTCAGTTTGAAACAGGAAAGTAGGGGGACTGGCAGGATCACTAGGTATTTCACACAAAGGAAGCAATACAAAGAGAACAGGATACTTTTTGACACGAGTGCATGGCACAACAAACACATATGAGGCATATGAAATGTTGGGGAAACATATGCTTTAATCATAAAGCCAATAAGTTGGGACCAGGCACTGCCACCAGAGTAGAAGTGAGACAATCTTTTATACAGCAACAGTTGTCCTTATGCTCTTGAATTTTTTTGTATAATAGTATGCACATATTTCAGTTTGTAAGTCACATCAAGGGAGGACAGGGCTGGGGGGCATTGACTGCCTGGAGCAGTACTAATGAGATATGTTGGGCTGTTGCCCCTGAGTTGTAATACTTGACCATTTAGGCATTGATTAGAGCAGAAGTCACATTTAGTGATGCATTGAGGGCATTGTATATCTACCTGCTCCCCAGCACCTCGCCAAGAGATGTTGCATAGTTACATAATTAGTCTGCTTGAAAAAAGACACAAGTCTATCCAGTTCAACTAGCACCATCTTCACTGGGTCTCTGAGATGAAACTGAATGCCAAAAAGCCCTCAGTAAAGTTGATGCTAAAAGAAGGGATGTGTCATGATAAACTATGTCCTTTATGGACAACCACCATGCCCACCAGTCAATGCTGCACTGTGATATATTTTGTATGGTACAATTCCTTTAGGCGAACAGAAATCTCACCCTACCATGATAAGGGCTAGTTGTTGGTGCTTGCCCCTCTAGTCCTCCCGTGAATGAGTCTGCGTTAGCCATCCTGAAGCTCTATCAACTATGCAAAAGGTAGTGAATACAGCAGGTGACATTGTCATGACAAAATGAACAAAATTGCTTGCTAAAAGTATGGAAAGATTACTTTGTATTAGAATGAATCAGCCTTGGAAAACTGACAATTTTCAGCCACCTCTCCCTAATAGAAATGCATCTGTGACAGCTCTCTACCCCCGCTAATACAACCGTCTGATGTAAGCTTCAAATACCTTCCTCCTATTTTAGACAGCTTTCATTCTCGTTGCTGCTGCCGCACCACTTACTACTTTTGTAAATGAGATGTTCCACAAAGAAAAAAAACTGGCAAAAAAAATCTGTATATAATAGGCGTGAATGTGTGAAATTGCAGAAACGGGGCTCTTTTCCTTTATATCACCTTCTCCCTTAAAAAAAAAAAAAAAACACAGAAAATCCAGTTATAGCTTTGTTTGGTCATTTTGGAGAAGCTGGTGAAATGACTATCTGGCCATTTATAGATCTTTTTTAAAAAGCGCATTTACAGCAATTTGTAAGTATGAAACCCAAAACTCCTTACAAGCACGTGCCTTTTCTTAAGTTCAAACAAATCCTTTACCCAACTGATATCATTAAAGTTTAGATTCTGTTGCAGCTATAATTGATTGTATAATAAGAACATCAATGGGTTGTCGATTAAATTTCTATATAGAGTTAAATGTTCCTAATTGGGCAGTCTAGCAAGGTCCTCTTTCAGCTCATAACAATATGTAGGTCTGTGCCAGCGTGCTGTATTTGTGAAAGAGAAGTTACTGAACCTCCCCATGGGGCCTTGCCTCCCTATCATATAAACGGTGATCATTTACTTTCTTATCTCTGTGATCTGAGACTTTGTTTCCAATCTTTTAACCAATTGCTGATCCATGAAATTACTTTTTCGCCATGTCTAAGAAGATACCTCTGAATGCAGAGGCTGAAAGTGGAGTTTGCACTGAATAAATAATAGCTTAGCAAGGCTATTTTTATACATACTTTAAATTACAGTGGTTCTAAAGGCAGAAGGTTTTTTTTTTTTACCTGAATGCATTCTCTGTGTTAAGGTAAAAACCTTCTGTGATCAGCTCCCCCCCCCCCCCTTATACTTACCTGAGATTGATCTCAATCCAGCAATGGGCCCGAGAGCAGTGGCTCTCTCCACTCTCTCCCCCCTCATTGGATATGGAGGCAGCAGCTGGAGCCATAAGCTATTGCTGCTATCAATCACCACCTGTGAAGAGGGGGTGGGACCAAGCCACGCTCTGTGTGTCAATGGACATACAGAGCTCAATTTGGGATCAAGCCAACAAGAGCTCCCCCATAGGAAGCAGCTTGCTATGGGGGCACTCGAAAGAGGGGAAGAAGCCAGGAGTAGGGGGAATCCAGAAGAGGAGGATCAGGGCTAATCTGTGGAAAACCATGCATATATGGAAGGAGCACCAGACCAATAAAAAAAATAAGAGTCCAAATTTATTGATGTTTTGTTAGGACAACTTTTCAACACAACGAAAAACAAAGTACCCCCTATGTGGGACTGTACTAGGCAGCAAAACACCACAAAGTAATTGTGTACATTTTAAAAGTCATATTTAATTTAAAAAAGGATCTTGTTGTCACTCAAGAAAGGACAAGTACATGTAACTAAATATACAAATAATACAATGAGGTTGGTCACAAAACAGGTTAATTTCATATAGTCCATCACAGAATTCTCTGTGGAGATGGGAATACGTAACTTTCGTGATGGAAAAAGTGGTCCGTTGTCCAAAGATGGAAAGAGATGAAATTTTATGCTCAACATTTAACGTTTCGGGTCCAATTAAGGCCCTTCATCAGGGTAAATGCCAACGGAATAAGATAATCTGTTGCTGGATGTTTGTATAGAATTTGTATATTTCAATTGCATGTATCCGTTCAGGGACCTAGTCCCTTAGCCAAACAGTACTGATCTCTCAGAGATATATGTAAAGTATGATGTCACTCAAAGTGAGCGGACCCCAAAAGCCAAAAAAGTTTTTTGGATAGAGCTCAAAATGATGGCCCCTGAAGTATTTATTTGGAGTTTTCCTGCCTTAAATGCATCCTCATGACACTACAATAGTGTCTGTGGGGCCGGAGGGATCTACCACCGGCTCTCATGAGGGATAGGAGAAATTGGATACATCTATACAGGGCCTCGTGGTCCTCGGCTTGTGTTTCTCCGGGCGTTGTGTACTTTTCAACACAACATCAATAAATGAATTTGGACTTTTATTTTTTGGTCTGGCACTCCTTCCATATATGCATGTCTTTTCCTGGTGACCTGCTAGAGTACCTACAGTAGGGTAGCCTTGCCTGTTGTGAGCAGCCAAACCTGAGCCAGTGGGCTCTTCAAATGGTTTTTGCCCTCTCACTACCATGTTTAAGCTCGTGTTAAAGTCCCAGCATCTCTTGGATGCCCTTTTTTTCTGTGGAAAACCATTGCAAGTTTAATATGTCTGTTATTTTAAAAAATACTGTAAAAAAGGTTTCCCTTTACAATCACTTTAAATATTTAACTCTATATGTTACATGAACAAACAAGGAAGAATGCACAATTTTGCATTGTGGTAACATGCATTAAAAGGCTATTTTTTACCATTCATCCACTTAACACGCGGTAATGTACAGGTTATGTCTGTTGCAGTGTTTTGCCATGCAATCAGAATGTCACGCCAGTGCACATACACTGTACATGTGGCACAATGTGTATACTTCGTGTTATGGTGTGCTGCATTGTCAAAAATAGTGGCTGTGTGTGTTTATTATGCATCAAGGCATATTGAAAGCCAGCGGCGGCTGGTGTTTTTTTTTTGGGGGGGTGGCACTAACCCCCCCGCCTGCCCGCTCGCTGTCTGACAGTCTGTTTGGCACTTACCCCATCTAGGTGGTGGGCTCCTGTGTCCTCTCCTCCAGCACAGGGGCTTCCGCCATGCACCTCCTCTCTCCTCCTCCTAGGCGCTAGGTGTCCAATAGGATCGCCTGTCCTTTCAGCCAATCGGGTGACGGGTCGCACAATCTGATTAGCTGGCAGAAGGATTAGTGTCAGAATAGTGAATATTAATTTGCTATTGTCACACCACTGGGTGGGCTCGAGCGCAGATGTCCCCTTTAGAGCCCCCTTTCCAGCAGGTATCCTCTTTAGAGTCCCCTTTCCAGCAGGTGTCCCCTTTAGGGCCTCCTTTCCAGCTAGTGTCCCCTTTAGAGCCCCCTTTCCAGCAGGTGTTCCCTTTAGAGCCCCCTTTCCAGCAGGTGTCCCCTTTCAAGCCCCCTTTCCAGCAGGTGTCCCCTTTAGAGCCCCCTTTCCAGCAGGTGTCCCCTTTAGAGCCCCCTTTCCAGCTGGTGTCCCCTTTAGGGCCCCTTTTCCAGCAGGTGTCCCACTCAGCCATGTGCTCTGATGGCTCTCTTTTTCAGCAGGTGTCCCCTTTAGAACCCCCTTAACAGCAGGTGTCCACTTTAGAGCCCCCTTTCCAGCACCCCAAACCCACCCTTTTTTGAAGCCGATTAGAGCCTCTGGCTCTAATAACATGCTTCAAAAAAAAAAAAACCCCGTATTGGAATCCATGTTCTGGCACCCTGTAGATCAGGGGGCCGGACGCATGGATGGGGGGGTGCCTGTGCAATTCAAAATTAATGAGCTGCCATAATGCGACAGATGAAAACATGTTATTGCAGGCAAAGGTGTTAATGGGCGCTTCAGGAAAAACAGTTGTTAATGTAATGGAGCTTGAAGGACAGCTAGACCACTGTTCCCTATAGACCAGCCCATTTGTTAATGCCTTCTACCCCATAGTAGCCATTTACAAGAAACAATGACTCTATAGCATTGTGTACATTATGATATTCATGAAAGTAACAAAAAGATCTCATCTTGTTCCTGAAACCATAAAAAAATTACAGGCCAGCACTACTAATAAAATCTATTTGAAATAAAGAATGTTTTTATATATATTTTATAAAGACGGGCAGTCAGTTATATTTAGATGTCTTGACAGAATTGTATAATCAGTGACAAGCCTATGCAAATAAAGAATTATTCTTGTAGTATAAACTGTAACCTTATCTACAAAGCTCATGTCATCCCATTCTGTAAATCCTACAGACCTGTCCAAGCTAAAATGGTTTCTGGGAATGCAGTATAATAACTTGCAGTCATCAACTAACATACGATAACAAACTCCAGATCCTTAAACCATATGCAACTATTTTGTAGAGAAAACTGATGATTCAGTCTACAGTATGCACATATTTTCTTCTGTTTGCCAACAAGCACATAGTGCCATAGGTAACCAATTAAGCAATTTGGAAGAATACTGGAAACATTAAGGACTTTTGATTTATCAGTTTTTGTCACATTATGCATACAGTACATAAAGAAGAGTTGGCCAAAAAAAGCAGATGTCCTGATTACCACACCATAAGCAATTTGGACCTCTTGTAAAAATATTACACGGCAGACCATCAACATCCTAATGTCAACAGTGTCAGATCTTTTTTACTTTTATTAGAAGGTAGTGCATCCAAACAAGCCCAGTTTTCAGTGTTTCTGACTACATAATATAAGTGAAATTTCTACAAAAATTGGCAGATTTCAGTGAAATTCTGCCATTTTGTTAAAATGCGTTGGTAAGTGAAAAAAGCAAAAAGGTACTTTGTGTAGCAACAGGGTTATGGATACTTGATTCAACTAACTTGATGACCTGTTCTTGTACCAAAAACAGCTTCTCATTAAAAAAAAAATCACATAATAAATAATGTAGCACACATAGTCAAATACATTTACAGTGGGGAAAATAATTATTTGATCCCCAGCAGATTTTGTAAGTTTGCCCTCTTAGAAAGAAATGAAGGGCCTATAATTTTTTTTATCTTAGGTGTATTTTAAATGATAGAGACAGAATATCAACCAAAAATCTAGAAAAAAAACACATCATACTAATGTTGTAAATTGAATTGCAGTTCAGTGAGTAAAATAAGTATTTGATTCCCAATCAAAACATGACTTAGCACTTGGTGGAGAAACCCTTATTGACAAGCACAGAGGTAAGACGTTTCTTTGTAGTTGGATAACAGATTTGCACACATCTCATGAAGGATTTTGGTCCACTCTTCTTTACAGACCTTTTCTAAATCCCTAAGGTTTCTTGGCTGTCTCTTGGCAACTCGAAGTTTCAGCTCCCTCCATAAAATTTCTATAGGATTAAGGTCTGGAGACTGGCTAGGCCACTCTATGACCTTAATGTGCTTCTTCTTGAGCCACTCCTTTGTTGCCTTGGTGGTATGTTTTGGGTTATTGTCATGCTGGAAGACCCATCCACAACCCATCTCCAGTGTTCTGGCTGAGGGAAGAAGGTTCTTGTCACAGACTTTGAGCTGCAGGAGAACCATTGCCCAGAGAACTCTGTGTTTTAATGTGTTCTTAAGTTATTCAGACAGAGCTGGTCACTAATTGCTTTTGGCTTCCTATACATAAGGTATTCATATGGGGGAGCCAGACTGTCTGAAGTGGTCATTGTTCATGATAATAGGATTAGCTCTACTGTCTATGTTGGCCATTGTCTGAGATAATGGGAGTAGCCCTTATCTGATTGTGTTATGTATAAATCCAGTGTGTTTCTCAAATAAAGCAGTTCTATTTCTGGTTTACTCCAAAACTGGTGTTGCCTAGTTCTTGGGATTACTATAGCCAGATGCACTGGTCTCGTGTTCCAGAACTTGGGAAGCAGCTTCTTAGCGGAAATACCCAGTCAGTGTGTCCGGATTCCGTCACAGTTCTCATCCAAGATTTTACAATACATGGCCCCATCCATTGGCCCCACTATGCAGCAAAGTCGGACTGTACCTTTAGCAGAGATGTTTCCATCTCCGTGCTTGACTGTAGGTATGGTGTTCTTAGGGTCATAGTCAGCATTTTTCTTCCTCCAAACGCCGTGAGTCGAGTTAATGCCAAAGAACTCAATTTTGGTCTCATCTGACCACAGCACTTTCTCCCAATCCTTCTCTGAGTAATTTAGATTGTTCAAACTTCGGGCGGCATGTACATGTGCCTTCTTGAGGAGGGGGACCTTGCGGGCGCTGCAGGATTTCAATTCATGGTAGCGTACTGTGTTACCAATGGTTTGTTTAGTAACTGTAGTCCCAACTGCCTTGAGATCATTCACAAGCGCCTCCCGTGTAGTTCTGGGCTGATCCCTCACTTTTCTCATGATCATCATCCTTACCCCATGAGGCAAAATTTTGCATGGAACTCCAGACCGAGGGCGATTGATGGTTATTTTGTATTTCTTCCATTTGCGAATAATCGCTCCAACAGTTGTCTCCTTCTCACTAAGCTTCTTGCTGATGGTCTTGTAGCCCAGTCTTGTGCAGGTCTACAATCTTGTCCCTAACGTCCTTTGACAGCTCTTTGGTCTTGCCCATGATGGTGGGTTTGAATGGAAGAAAGATTCTGTGGACAGGTGTCTTTTATACACATAACGTGTTGTCATTAGGAGCACCTTCTTAAAGTGATAGAACTAATCTGCATACCACATGAACACATACTGTAGCCAGTCTGTGGGAGCCAGAATTATTGTTGGTTGGTAGGGGATCAAATACTTACTTTACTCACTGAACTGTAACTCAATTACATTTGTATAGTGTTTTTCTGGATTTTTGGTTGATATTCTGTCTCTATCATTTAAATACACCTATCATAGACCCTTCATTTCTTTGTAAGTGGGCAAACTTACAAAATCTGCAGGGGATCAAATAATAAATTTTCCTCACTGTATATACATTTACACTGTTGCATTGCAATGCACCCACTGCAACACATGACAATTATGTGTTCACCTTCCCCATCATAAAAAAAAGTGTTTTTCCTATATCAGTGTTGCAGTGCACTTAGTAAAAATCCGTTTTTTTCTGTGCTTTAGTGCCTTTAGGGGTCCATAGAACCAATTGCAGCATACTGTATATTAACAACCAAAAAATTCTAATAACAGAACGTGCTTGGATCTCTAAATTCTGATAGCAGCTTACACAATTTGTTGACAACAAACTCAAACAACATTTAACCAGTAAAGTGCAGCATTCTAACTGTATATAAATAGTGCCTATATACAGTATCTCACAAAAGAGAGTACACCCCTCACATTTTTGTAAATATTTTATTATATCTGTTCATGTGACAACACTGAAGAAATGACACTTTGCTACAATGTAAAGTAGTAAGTGTACAGCTTGTATAACAGTGTAAATTTGCTGTCCCCTCAAAATGACTCAACATACAGCCATTAATGTCTAAACCGCTGGCAACAAAAGTGAGTACACCCCTAAGTTAAAATGTCCAAACTGCGCCCAAAGTGTCAATATTTTGTGTGGCCACCATTATTTTCCAGCACTGCCTTAACCTTCTTAGGCATGGAGTTCACCAGAGTTTCACAGGTTGCCACTGGAGTCCTCTTCCACTCCTCAATGACGACATCACGGAGCTGGTGGATGTTAGAGATCTTGCGCTCTCACCTTCCATTTGAGGATGCCCCACAGATGCTCAATAGGTTTTAGGCCTGGAGACATGCTTGGTCAGTCCATCACATTTACCCTCAGCTTCTTTTTTAAGGAAGTGGTCGTCTTGGAGGTGTGTTTGGGGTCGTTATCAGTCTCCAAAGGGAGGGGATTATGCTCTGCTTCAGTATGTCACAATACATGTTGGCCTTCATGGTTACCTCAATGAACTGTAGCTCCCCAGTGCCAGCAGCACTCATGCAGCCCCAGACTATGACACTCCCACCACCATGCTTGACTGTAGGTAATACACGCGTGTCTCCTCACCTGCTTGTCGCTACATACACTTGACACCATCTGAACCAAATAAGTTTATCTTGGTCTGATCAGACCACAGGGCATGGTTTCAGTAATCCATGTCCTTAGTCTGCTTGTCTTCAGCAAACTGTTTGCTGGCTTTCTTGTGCATCATCTTTAGAAGATGCTTCCTTCTGGGACGACAGCCATGCAGACCAATATCATGCAGTGTGCGGCGTTTGGTCTGAGCACTGACAGGCTGACCCCTCACCACTTCAACCTCTGCAGCAATGCTGGCAGCACTCGTACGTCTATTTACCAAAAACAACCTCTGGATATGACGCTGAATATGTGCACTAAACTTCCTTGGTCGACCATGGCGAGGCCTGTTCTGAGTGGAACCTATCCTGTTAAACTGCTGTATGGTCTTGGCCACCGTTCTGCAGTTTCAGGGTCTTGGCAGTTTTCTTATAGCCTAGGCCAGGGATATGCAATTAGCGGACCTCCAGCTGTTGCAAAACTGCAAGTCCCATCATGCCTCTGCCTCTGGGAGCCATGCTTGTGGCTGTCAGAGTCTTGCTATGCCTCATGGGGTTTGTAGTTCTGCAACATCTGGAGGTCCGCTAATTGCATATGCCTGGCCTAGGCCATCTTTAGCAACAATTCTTTTTTTCAGGTCCTCAAAGGGTTCTTTTCCATGAGGTGACATGTTGAACTTTCAGTGACCAGTATGAGAGAATGAGAGTGATAACACCAAATTTAACACATCTGCTCCCCATTCACACCTGATACCTTGTAACACTAGCGAGTCACATTACACCGGGGAGGGGAAATGGCTAATTGGGTGCCAATTTGGACATTTTCACTTAAGGGTTGTTGTATGGGGGGAAATTGGGACTTTAAATGAGGAGTGCAAACAGACACCAGCAAACGATAAGTGCTCAACATTTTTATTTGTCCATCCTAAGTCGTGGAGGACATGGTATTTCCACATAATTATAAAAAATACACGGGCACAAACATCAATTCTAAACCTGAGATAAGACATATAGATACACAATTGATGCATCCAAAGAAGTAGTTGTAGAGCCCTCTGTAGGGGCAGGTGTGGAAACTGATCCTTCATGTGAGATATCAACCTTGATTAAAAAGTCATAAAGAGGTCATCTCTATAATATTCCTTAAAATGTAGAATAGCATCAAATCAATGTAAACCCTACGCGTTTCGTGGGGTAATACCCACTCGTCAGGGGTAGATGCGAAAAATCTCTGAAATATACAATTTGAAATAGCCGTTGAAAAGATTATTTCTATATCAAAGGATTCTAAAAAAGAAGAGTAGGAAATTAACCTACCCGAATCTCACATGGTGTAATGCAAAGCAATGGGTGCAGGGCCATGCACAAAGTCCACCCCGGAGCTGAGGACGTGGTGTGGGGACAAGGCAAGATCCACCAACGAACACCCCGGAGAGGCAGGCAGCGAGAAAACGTGCCAGGGAATGACTCATCTGTGTAATTAATGTATAAAGGTAAGTGAGTAGTGGTGAAGAAAAAATGACAGGAAGGAGAAGAAAGGGAAGGACTGAGGACTCAGAAACTGAGGTGGGCGTAGAAAACAAAAGTAAAGACAATATACTTGGAAAAATGGAAAAAGAATTCCTGATAGAAGATAAAACCAGAGTTAAGTAGGTGTATAGTGTAAAGAGTGAGTCATGGTGTAATTACCAAAACTGGATATGCGGTGAGAGTCTGTAATCACCAAGGTCTGCATGTGAAATGGCACACACGCTGTCCGCTCCGGGGCGTCCACATAAGAAGACCCGCCAGCCCAAATAAACACGCCCAACGTCACGTAGGCATGACGTGCAAGGAGTGCGTTCGAGCCGGGGGCGGGATCAAACGATCCCGGCCCAGGAAAAAACGCCCATCCAAGTCAGTCAGAATGTAAACACCAGCTGCAGCCGTCCCGACAATGCAGGAGGCATGAAGGGTGTACTCACTTTTGTTGCCAGCGGTTTAGACATTAATGGCTGTGTGTTGAGTTATTTTGAGGGGACAGCAAATTTTCACTGTTAAACAAGCTGCGCACTCACTACTTTACATTGTAGCAAAGTGTCATTTCTTCAGTGTTGTCACATAAAAAGATATAATAAAATATTTACACAAATGTGAGGAGTGTACTCACTTTTGTGAGATACTATACGGAATATAGTATGTGTAATCTAACTGATGCATGTTTTTACATTTTTCCCTTCACAAATGTACCTGAAACTTGGTGTATCAACTATGTGCCAGTAAACTTGCACTTACATTTCTAGATTGTTGTGCTAGCAATTGCTTATTCTGCAGAGCAATCAAATACCACTGATCACTCAGTTCTCCCCCTCTGCTCTGAGCAGAGAGCTGTGACTGTCAGTATCTTTCCTGAGCCTGGACTGGCTGAGTGATATCAGCGAACAGCAGGCTAAAGCTGAAAATGGGTCATAGGAGTGCAGAATGAACTGGAGTCTTGTGATCCATAGGAGAAGTGTGGCCAAAGTCCCGAAATCATGACCTCCTCTGACGTGCCCAGAGAAACAAACTTCAGTGTTATCCTTCCACACCATCCACCATTAGTGAGCACATAAAGCATCTTATCAAAATATATTGACCCTCTTTGTATGGAGTGGTCAGATAGCACTTGTTATTTAGAGCTCTTCAACCTAAATAAAATCCAGGGTTCTATAGCCTCCACCAGACCTCATCTGCCCTCATAGGTTCAGCTGGGTCACTTTCTCAATATGCCTGGAACTTACTCCTCACCAACAGTCTAAAAGTAACCAGCTCCCATATACAATTCAGTCATAATAAGCAAACAGAACAGCCTCATGGTGTAGTATAAATACCCAACATTTATTGAAACCAAATAATACATTCTTATGGTAGTAGAATCAATATGCATATTGTAAAGTCCAAGACAAATCTCCAACAAGATAGCTGCAGTCCTTATGTGATGTGATGATGATGTCATGTAACCTAGGCATTTGGTCATATGGTGATGTTGTTTGGGGCATGATGTAGAACTTTCTATCGATTAACTTCAGTACAACTTTTTTTTCATTCAATCGCTCTCAGCAGCTATAGCCACCAGCAGTGATCATTGTATTCTGATGGGGGGGTACCTCCCACTGTCAGAATACAATAGCGCAGTGGTAGTCAGCCTTTGTTGATGGGAGATCGAGCAATTTTCATTCCTTCAACCCGTGGTTGAAGGAAAGAAAATTGCATACTCTAGGGTCTGCCTAAAGCCAGCCATAGATGGATGGAATCTCGGCCAGATCCACCTATGGGCAGGCTGGTTGTACCGAAGTAGATCCATGAATCGACTTTAGTATAACCCACGTGTCAGATATTTTGCATGCAATCACTGCTGACAGCTATAACTGCCAGCAGTGACAATTGTGTTCTGCGGGCAGGGAAAGTTTCCCCCCGGCAGAACATAATAGCGCTGCAGGAGGGATTTCCTCATCATCCCTGACTGTGTTGATGGGGAAATCGCGCAATTGCATGGCAAAATTTATGGGCCACTTTAGACATAGTGCCTGATATCTGTGTTTATTCTCTCTTGTATCTACTGGTAATTTTTACTTTGTATGCAGAACTAAATAAAGCAAAAGTAGTTAAACCTGTTTACTGGAAAGCAAATTGCTTACTAACTTCAAAAAGATACATTACACAAGAAAGAGCAGCAATCCGCCCATCAGATGAACTGGTATACAGATGTATTACTTTTCTATAGTTAGTAAATGAGCTCATAAAGTTGATTTATCCTGATAGCTGTTCTCGTAACGCTTGAAGGAATGGTTAAAGTAAGTCATTGTTCGAGATAATGCCATCTGAATACCATTACAGATACCTGCAAATTCCCACCATTGATTTGCTCTTAATCCATTTGGTAGGGGATGAAATATTAAAATTGTTTTAATAGATTGTAGAGACAAAGAAGCTGTGGGTGAAGGCCTACATAAAATGTTAACTATTATTGTCCCATAATGCATCACTTAAATATTGTACCATACAGTCTGTAGGATACCTGTGGTTGCAACCTCATCCCGGCATTTGTAACTAGTAAGAAAATTCCCCCCACAGAAAAATGGACTTTAAATAGGTTGATCAACCACCATCCTTATATAAAATCAAAAATGTATTGATATTGAAAAAATCATCAAATATGCATTAAACAAAGAAAAAATTGTATATGTCTATGAAACAATCAAAATTACCAACAGTAACATTGACATTAAGGCCTCATACACACGGGCGTATGTAAAAAAATAAACAAAAAGCCGGGGCCGACGTCAAGGAAAAAAGTCAACGTTTTTCGGCGTTATGCATTGACGTTTTTGAGCGTTGGTGAGCGTCGGCGTCAATAGACTTTTTTAAAAAAAAACTCATCCCTCTGCTATTTTTCAACCTAAAAACGTCGGCGTCAAAAAACGCCGGAAAACGCCGGTACAATATTAGGTGGCGTTTGTTGGCATATTGTGGCGTCAGCGTCAAAAAACGTCAAACGATACAGCCTCAGAACGCGCTGGCCATGGGTTCTACTTTCTGCTCACTAACACCGACGCCATCTACAGCTCAAAAACGTCAACGTTTTTATGTGGCCATTGACTAACATGGGGAGCAGAAAAAACGTCAGTAGACGCCGGCGTCAAAAAACGCCCGTGTGTATGAGGCCTTAAAAGCAGTCACAATTGCATAGCACCCATGTTGCCTTGATGGAATATTGCTCTGGGGATACACAACTGATGAGTCCATGTTCCGCAAAAAATGCGGTTATCCTCCGTGATGGAATGTGGTTACCCAACATATATATGTTTCCGAGCCTTTACGCCTTTCATCAGGGGTAGCTGTGCAACAAGCTGTGGCAATTGAGTATGTTGTATTAAAAGCACTTAGTCTTCTCTGATTTTAGGTGATCACGAACACATCCCACAATAGTGGGGGGAGATAAAATGGATGAGTGACACTGCAGATAGGCGGGCGGACCCAGTCCGCAATGCGCGGCTTGGTACGACCACAGGGATCAGTCATACATCTGTCAGGAGAGAGGTCCAATGGAGGGGGAGAGAGAGATATAAAGTCCTATTTAGAGACTGAAAGCGACCGAAGGGATCTACCCACGGTCCCGGAGGTACGTGTCTCTCTGTCTCTCTCTCTGCCAGCCCTGAACTGCTAGTCACTGCGTGTCCGCCCGCCTATCTGCAGTGTCACTCATCCATTTTATCTCCCCCCACTATTGTGGGATGTGTTCGTGATCACCTAAAATCAGAGAATACTAAGTGCTTTTAATACAACATAGTAAAGACTCGGAAACATATATATGTTGGGTAACCGCATTCCATCACGGAGGATAACCGCATTTTTTGCAGAACATGGACTCATCAGTTGTGTATCCCCAGAGCAACATTCCATCAAGGCAACATGGGTGCTATGCAATTGTGACTGCTTTTTAATGTCAATGTTACTGTTGGTAATTTTGATTGTTTCATAGACATATACATTTTTTTCTTTGTGTAATGTATATTTGATGATTTTTTCAATATCAATAAATTTTTGATTTTATATAAGGATAATGCATTTAGCCCTGGTTCACAATTGTGCGATGCTGGAACCGGCGCGATTCCAGAGGCGGTTCCCGCATCGCACCTCTCCCGCAGGCAGGTCACACTGCCTTCTGTGAACCGCTGTGAGTGTCATTAAAAAGTTAATGACACCCCCAGATTTGTTCACAGATTGCAGTGCAAACTGTGAACTCACACAGGAATCAGATCACATAGGTGAGAACACCCACGCGATCCGATTGCAGTGCGGGAGAAAAAAAAGGCTCCTACACCTTTTTTGGTGTGAATCTAATGCGAGTTCAGCCATACAACTGTATGGCTGAACTCGCATTGCTCAGCCCAGGTTCACACTACTGCGATCTCAGAGATTGCATGTGATTCGCACCTGCACCACAGGTGCCGATCACATGCAATCTCTGAGCAATGCAGTTGTATGGCTGAATTCGCATTAGATTCACAACAAAAAAGGTGTGTGACAGTATGAACCATGGCTCAGAGATCGCATGTGATCGGCACCTCTGGTGCAGGTGCGAATCACATGCGATCTCTGATATCGCAGTAGTGTGAACCCAGGCTTAAAGAAATTATGTAAGCTCTTTTGAATAAGCACTGGAGGGACTCCTATCACCAAGGTTTGACCATTAGTGTATAGAAGCAATAGACACATTTTATTTTAGGGTCCATTTAGATGCGTGTATTGCAAGTAATACATGGGTTAATGCAACACACATTACATCCGTTGTGATGCTATTCATTTTCAATGGAACCCCAATGCACTAAGGCAATGCATCTTAGTGCGTTGCATTAGAAATTTTGCGATACATCTGATTTTTGTAATATTTTAGCACACTGGTAGTCCACTGATTTCATTGCTTTAGGGTACATTCACACATGTGAATGCACCCTGTCTGCAAGAAGCCCAGTGGGGTTCCCTCGATTAGCTACAAGTAGGCAACTCTGAAAGTAAAGGAAAGCTGTTGGCTCTCACAGTTTATCATGTCAACTTGCATGTAATATCTCAAGCAGCGATCACATGCAAGTGGTCGGCCCTGGATCAGTTTTTGATTACAGTTCACACCACACTCAATTCAAGGGTGTTTTTGATACAATTTGCTACGCTCCACTTTAGTTCTATGCAGAAAAAAATGCAGCATGCTCTACTTTTATTTCAGCACCGGAAACTGCACTGGTGTGAACGAGAGCCATTGGAATATATGGAAAACACTGTGCATGCATTTTTAGTGCAGAAAAAAAGTGCACGGAACTGCATCTGGTGTGAATTAGCACAAAAATATTCAATATATTCCTCTATAGCCACAGAGGTTAGAAATCCACTTTGTGCGCACCAAATATAGCAACTACAGAGAGAACAGCTGTGGGTGCTACCAAGCATCTGGTGCCACTACATCCAGACTGCAGAAAATGACAGCAGTGTTAATTTCGTCTACTAAAATATTTTCGTTGACTAAATGAATACTATTTTGGTCGACTAAAGCTAAAACAATTGAGACGACTAAAATATGACTAAAACTAAATTGAAATTTGACATCAAAATTAACACTGCACTACCACATAAGAATATGTAGGGGCATATACTAAGCTGCGAAAAAAAAAATTAAGAAAAAGGCTTTTCTTATTTTTTTTCTTAATACTTAATGTTGGTAATATATGCAGGTAATATGTGCAACGGCATTACACCCAATAGAGTTTACCATTTTTTGGGGGGGTTTTTTATATTTTCAAGTTGTACTTCTGCTTGTCAAAAAGCAATATATTTATTTGTTTATGTAACTTGGTTTCATTTATAAAGACGTTATATATCGCAACGGCTAAATCTGTGTCTGTAGTGCGGCTTAATGCCATAAATAATATGTTATTATATTTTTACTCCAGGAGTATATAATGAGTTTGGCAATTCTAAAGAAATGCTTAATGCATTAAAAGTTAACTAAACCCATTTGATTTTAGACAACTAAAATGTACTGGAGATTTTAGTAGACTAAAATACGACTAAAACTAAAACAATTCAGATGACTAAAATACTACTAAAACTAAAATGGCATTTTAGTCAAAGACTATAACTAAAACTAAATCAAAATTTGATGTAAAAACGAACGCTGCTTTGCAGGCAATACAGTAAGCTGGCCTGGAATGGTTTCCTAATGCGATAAGAAAGTTTAATAGGAAGGGCCTGCAGCCAGGTTGGGACATGAAGAAGAAAGGAAACAGAAAACAGGAGTTTATGTAGTTAGCCAATGTGGTATGAGCATCAAGGGGGTATGGAGGTGGCTGTGGACAGAGGGGTACGGAGGTGGCTGTGGACAGGGGGGGTACGGAGGTGGCTGTGGACGGGGGGTACGGAGGTGGCTGTGGACGGGGGGGTTAAGGAGGTGGCTGTGGATGGGGGGGTACGGAGGTGGCTGTGGAAAGGGGGGTTAAGGAGGTGGCTGTAGATGGGGGGCTACGGAGGTAGCCATCCACAGCCACCTCTGTACCCCCCTGTCCACAAAAGTGTCTGTTTTATAAAATACAATTGCGGCTATTTGCTTGATTAAGACCGGCGCTCGGCGCTCTGATGACTCACTGGCCATGTCTCTCCTCCTCCAGACTGACTGATGTCATTCTCTGGCCCGCCCACTGCAATTATAAGATGAGGAGAAGAGAGAGGCAGCGAGAAATGATGCCAGTCAGTCGAGAGGAGAAACACGTCCAGTGATTCATCAGAGCGGCGGTCTTAAGCAAATAGCTGCAATTGTATTTTATAATACAGACACTTTTGCCGAGCCACTTGTCCACGGGCCGGGTGCCCGTGAATTAACCATTGTATCTTAAATGTTGCCCGTTAAACCGTATGAAAAAACCCTCTCTAAGCTCAATGGTAGTTTTTTTATATTAGTAAATGTCCCCATGGTAGTGCCCAGCTATCCATGCCCCTTTAAAACAAGAGCTTGACTATAAAAAGTTTGAAAAATGCCAGAAAAAAAAATAGTTTCTCCTCCCATAGATATCAATGGGGTTCATGGGTTTGCCAAACCTCCCATAAACTGAACCTGGGCCAGTTCGCTCATCCCTGTTAGGGAAATACTGTGGGAGACAGTACTGGAGAGGAGGTGATTATTGCAGCAACATCTGCTCTTTCCATTTTACAACATATTGGGTTATTTACTTATTTTTTTTTTTTTAGTAATCCGAAGTTCCACTTCAAATGTACAGCATTGTGGAATGCAGTGTAATTCAATTAGCTGACAATGCATCTTCTCCCACTCTTAGGCCTCGTTCACACAGGCAGTAATATTGGCTGCATTTTTACCACCCACCAAAACCCTAATCAGGCAGCCTGAGAGGGTTGTACACATACTACAATGCTTTGTGGCAATGGCAAATTTAAATAGGCTTGCTGAGTTTGACAGGTGTCACTGTCTTTGAAACTCGCCCATTGAAGTCAACAGTACTGCTTCACAACCACAAGCCAAGAGCTTGACTCATAGATGTCTTTTGACCAAAAATTTAGGCATTCAGGAGGCAGCAGTATCACCTTCTGAACATCTGGAAGATGGTCCTCTACTACCCAGAACTGCAGATCACTTTCAGAGGGTGGTAGAAACTGCCATCTGGGTGTTGGCCATACAATGATCATTTTGTTTGATCAACCAGAGGGCTCATAAAAAAACAAAAAACAAATGGATTCCCCCATTCACACAAGCCGGGTGGATGGAGAAATCCTTGCCGCTGCGCTATTGTATTAGGATTGTGGGACTCTTCCATTGTCAGAATATACTCATCAGCACTGCAGTTGATTGGCTGCATGCACTGATCGAAAGAAAATGTATTAACATTCTCGTTTGAGAAGAGTCAACCGTTAGATTGATTTCTCTCCATTGGGACCAGCCATAGATGGAGTGAAATGCATCCAGCCCCTGCTGAACCAGCTTTAGGGTGAGGACTTATCTTAAATATTTCATTCAATATATAGAAAATAATGTAACCCTCCCACTACTGTTATTGGTAAGTCTAAATGATTTTGTACAATCAGATTGTATCCTGTGTTTAGCTTTAGTCTCATTCTGCTTTAAAGTAATTGATAATATAAAGATACATTTCAGACATTTATGAAGTCAGATCATGCCCACAGAGTTGACAATCTATATTGTCTATATACCTATATCTATAATCTATATACCTTTTTTACAATTTCCCATGGTGCAGACATCGAAGAAATGGCCAGGACATTTCACCCATTTCTTTTAGAATTTATGTGCTTGGAGTTATTTCTTACAGTTACTCGATGTGCCACACACAGTCCAAATGTTGCAGATAGGCACGAATCCGATTCATGTTGTACATTTGTAATAGTATATGGATGGGTTTCTTTGAGCTCCACCTTTGGGACTTGCTTTTCCTAGCTTATGGGTACCTGTGTTGGGTTTTAATACATTAAATATCTAGAAGGACTTAATCTGGCCCTAAATGTTTTTTTTATTTTTTCATTCAGCCAGCATGTGGAACGAAAAAAAGAGCAGATTGCTCCATCCACACAAGCAAGGTGTATGGGCGAATCCAACCTGCCAGGATATTGTATTCTGTCAATTGGACTCTACGCTGTCAAAATACACTGAGCTTTGCATCCGCTGAGTGACAAAAGTTTTCCAACATTCCTGTTCGATGGTCAATCTAATGATTGCCTTCTGTTGAACAGGAACGGCTACACAAGGATCAAAATTTGGCCGTCCCTATTAAACTGGCCGAATTTTGATCCATCACTGGTCAGCTTTATTTAAACTGTGTATCAGTAAAGAAACACCTTAAGGAAGGAAACACGTTAACAGATATTAAATTGTCCAGGCAGTGGGCATTAGGTAATCTTATGAATGTGTACAGAAAAACAACTCACCAGCTAGTATCTAAACAGTCAAGGTAGCCTTTCCTTAAAGCCATATGCATGGATAACTGAATTTTACTGTAATCTCCAAGTCACTTTACAGAGAAAATGAGCATTCTACTTTGCTTCCAGCACTTAAAGTGATTTGCATATATTGATTCCCAGCTAAATGCAGAATCCATTACTTAACTACACTCAGGAAGGCTTAGAGGGGGAACTGCATAACATATCTGATTAATAAAAATTGTTGTTATTCTAATCTTTATGGTGTCAAAACCATTGTCTGAGAAAAAAGGTTGGATTGGTGAAATGTTTAAATATGTGCATTTGTAAATCATACTGAATAGTTTATCTTTCTACAATTGCACTTTGTTATGGTATCAGTAACCTATAAAATATTCTTCCCACCTAATGCTAGCCATGCACAATTTTTTTCAATTTGTCTTATTCAGCCCCATATAGTGTGTATGGAGGAATCTGCCCTGTGGACTGTTGTATTCAGACAGCGCTCGTGTAGGGTTGCCACCTCATCCCTTTAAACCCGAACACATATTAATTACACAGGCTCTGAGGGTGATTAAGGTGGCAATTAAATTCACTTGGTGCCTTATCTGCATTAAATTAGCCTCAGAACCTGTGTAATTCATATGTGTTCGGGTTAAAAGGGATGAGGTGGCAACTCTACGCTCGTGGCTATCTGAGTGCCTGAACAGCAGTTGCATCACTGTTTGGCCAACCATTTTGTACCCGGCTTTTCATTTTTTTTTTTAATTTTTAAAAACTTGATGGCCAGCTTAAAGCGTAACTCCACTTTTGTTGAGAAAAAAAAAAACAATCCCCTTTGGGTGATCTATGCACATTGCAAGGATTATAACAACCTTTGTTGCAGATTCCTACCTTTGTTATTCTGCAGAAATCCCCGTGTTTGTCTGTGCCTCTGTACTGAATGGGTCTCATGGGAGTGGTTTCATAATTAACTGTCAGGTGTGCAGCTGCAGAGCACTAATGAGGAAAGCTGCTGCGCCTGCATCCCTTTAGACATGTTCTTATTGAAAGTATCTCTCCAAAAATGATTTTTTTGTTGCAGGGGATGCCTGAAATCTGACTTGTATCTTAGGCAGACGTCTGGGAAAATTGTGTACAGAACAACTCCAGGAAGCCATATAGCACTGCATTTATAGAAAATGACAGCAGCTGCAGATTGAAAAGGAAAACTCATTTTTAATGACATTCAATTACAATATGATTAGTGTTGCAATTATATGCGCTATATTTTTTCTTCATTTGCTATTTTTTCCCCCACGAAAGTGGAGTTACCCTTTAACCACTTGCCGACCGCCGATCGGCATCTGACGGCGACAAAGTGGTTCGTTATCGCAAAACGCCGTCATACGACGGCGGCTGCGATAACGCGCACTGTGAGCGCGCGCGCGCCGCCGGAGGCGCGCCCGCACGCTCACTGTGTTCGGGGAGGGCCAGGGAGCGGGTGCGGCGGCTTCGATTGCCGCCGGCTACCCGCGATGGCCCCCCCGGAGCGAATGAGCGGAGGTCCGTGTATGTAAACACGGACCTCCGCTCTGTGTGAGGGGGAAGGGATGTGATCACAGCCTTCCAGTACGTGAAGGCTGTGATCGCTTCCCTTCCCCAGATAGGCAGTCCCCCTTACAGTTAGAACACGCCCAGGGAACATAGTTAACCCTTAGCGCGCCCCCTGCAGGTTAACCCCTTCACTGCCAATGGCATTTACACAGTAATCAGTGCATTTTTATAGCACTGATCGCTGTATAAATGCCAATGGTCCCAAAAAAGTGTCAAAATGTTCCGACATGTCCGCCCCAATATCGCAGTACCGCTAAAAATCGCAGATCGCCGCCATTACTAGTAAAAAATAAAAAAAAAATAAAAACCCCAGAAATGAATTCTCATCATCCGTAAACGCGACCACTTTTGCGCAAACCAATCAATAAACGCCGATTGCGATTTTTTTTATCGCAAATATGAGGAAGAATATAAATCGGCCAAAAACGGTGAAAAAAAATGTTTTTTTATATTTTTTTTTTGGATTTGTATTCTAGCAAAAAGTAAGAAATTTGGGTTTTTTTGCAAAATTGTCGCTCTTCTTTTGTTTATAGCGGCGATCAGAAATGACGCAGAGGTGATCAAATACCACCAAAAGAAAGCTCTATTTGTGAGAAAAAAAGGACGCAAATTTCGTTTGGGTACAACGTCGCACGACCGCGCAATTGTCAGTTAAAGCGACGCAGCGCCGAATCGCAAAAAGGGCTCCGGTCCTAAAGCTGGAAATCCTTCCGGGGCTGAAGTGGTTAAATAACAAAAAAAATCCACAGTCCACTAATCTGACATCGGTGAAAATGCATTTCAGAACAGTAATTTGTCAAATTTCTACAGCATCTTGCTGGTGCGGTTTCAGGGGGACCAGTGATCCAGCAATGCAGATGTGCCAGTGCCTACTGATTCCTGAAGGTCTCCTTTTCTTGGTGAGATTCCTTCTCTAGATCCTGAGAGGACCCCACCACTGCATAACCAATAGGAAGTGTCTTGTCAGGCAGGAGTGCCAGCTCTTTTTGGCCACACTTCTCCTATGGATCACAAGACTCCAGTTTATTCTGCACTCCAGCTTTAGCCTGCTGTTCGCCGATATCACTCAGCCAGTCCAGGCTCAGGAAAGATACTGACAGTCACAGCTCTCTGCTCAGAGCAGAGGGGGAGAACTGAGTGATCAGTGGTGTTTGAATGCTCTGCAGAATAAGCAATTGCTAACACAACAATCTAGAAATGTAAGTGCAAGTTTAATGGCACATAGTTGATACACCAAGTTTCAGGTCCATTTGTGAAGGGAAAAATGTAAAAACATGCATCAGTTAGATTACACTTACTATATTCCATATAGTATCTCACAAAAGTGAGTACACCCCTCACATTTTTGTAAATATTTTATTATAGCTTTTCATGTGACAACACTGAAGAAATAATACTTTGCTACAATGTAAAGTAGTGAGTGTGCAGCTTGTATAACAGTGTAAATTTGCCATCCCCTCAAAATAACTCAACACACAGCCATTAATGTCTAAACGGCTGGCAACAAAAGTGAGTACACCCCTAAGTGAAAATGTCCAAATTGGGCCCAATATTGTCAATATTTTGTGTGGCCACCATTATTTTCCAGCACTGCCTTAAAGAGGAAGTAAACCCAGATGGGGTTTACTTCCTCTGCATTCCCCTGTAAACTAGAAGCATAATGGGCTACTATGCATCGCATAGTAGCCCATTATGTGTCGCTTACCTGCAAACGAAGCCAGCAAAGTCCTCTGTGCTGGCGGCGTCCATCTTCAGCCCCTCTTCCTTCCGGGGCCGTGACTCTGGCTCTGTGAATGGCCGGAATCGCGTGACGTCACTCCCGTGCATGCGCGTGGGAGCCACCAGTCACGGCACGATCACAGTCAAGAAACAGCACGGAGGCCATTTCTTCACTGCGCATGTGCTGAAATGACGTTGGCACAGCTGATACACTGCATATCTCCTGAACCGTACAGGTTTATGAGATATGCAGGGCACCTACAGGTAAGCCTTATCATAGGCTTACCTGTAGGTTAAAGTGGTTGTCACGAGAACGTCCATGAGGCGCACTGCAGCACGATCCTGTGATCATTATGATCACAGGATCCGGCTGAGCAGAGATCGGGATACGAGCGCTGTGATTGACCCTCCCGATCACGTGACGGCTGTGTCCAATCACAGCCGTCACAATGTAAACAGAGACAAATGTCTCTGGGACAGTTCTCCACCCCGCCGAGCTCAGTGAGAGCTCAGTGCGGGGGGTGGGGAAGCTGCAGCTATGTGACAACTCTCCGTATGAAGATGATTTCATACAGAGAGCTCTCACAGATCGCCCCCAACACAGTGCACCAAGCACCACTGATACCCCTGTCCACATACATGTCAGTGTTCCCATAAAACAGTCCCCAAAACATCTGTATGTCCCTGTCACATCTGTCACAGTGCACAACACATCTGTCTGACCGCCAACACCAAATAAACCCACATTTTTACCAAAGAAATATAGCAGTATCATTTTTGGTGAAAATTTGAGAAATTACTTATTTGCAAAATTTTATAACAGAAATTAAGAAAAATGCAGTTTTTGAAAATTTTTGGTCTTTTTTAATTTGTAAAAAATAAAAAACCCAGAGGTGATTAAATACCACCAAAAGAAAGCTCTATTTGTGTGTAAAAAATGATCAAAATTTCATTTGGGTACAGTGTTGCATGACCACGCAATTGTCTTTCAAAATGCGACAGCGCTGAAAGCTGAAAATTGGTCTGGAAAGGAAGGGGGTGAAAGTGCCCAGTATTGAAGTGGTTAAATACGTATACTCTCCCGACACGTGCTTTTATATTCATATGTGCACATGTGGGGGTGGGGGCCTCAAAAAAAATTATTTTGTTTTTTCTACTTTTAAAGCGGAGTTCCATCCATTTAAAAGTCAGCAGCTACAAAAAGTTTTTATCAGCTACAAACAGACTTTAACAAGCACTCACCTGTCCCACTGTCCAGCAATGCGGCCGCCCAATGCCTTGCTCCTCTCCCCTTCCCCTCCTCTGTGCAGCATTGCAAGTGTGGGCGCCCGGCTGTGGCTTCACGTTGTGAATGGCCGGGCAACCTTCTGGGACCCGTGATGTGTCCCAGAAGATTGCAGGGAATGAGGGGGGGAGGAGCCACGGCGCCAGGGGCGGAAGTGGGAGCTGGGTACCTATCAAAACTAGGTACCTGCCCCCTCCTCCAAAAAAAATGACATGCCAATTTCTCTCCAGCAATGGAGACCAAACTGAGCATGTGCAGGAGGACTACCTTCACTGTTCATTATATGGCCTTGCTAAGAGAGACAGTGTAGGAGGGAAGGCTCTGTCCATATAGGATCAAAGATCATTTTTTACACAATGCAGAGGATTAACCCCTTAGGGTCCACAGTGAGTATAACAAGCATGCTATTCTGCATATACAGACTGATTTTACTGTTGTGGGTTTAGTAGCACTTTAAAAATATATATAATTTTTTACTTAACTTTTTTTTTCATCACATAGGGGACAAAAAGTCCCCTTTGTGATGATTTTTTTGGTAACAGGCTCTCTTTAATGAGAACCCTGGATGACTTCCGTGTACTCCACTGAATGTAATGCAAAGCAGCTTCTTCCTTATTGGCCCACCAATGATGTCTGTGTCTGATCTCGTTCATATTCCACCGATATATTTCCAGTCTGGGCCAACTCTAACATTTACCTTATTCATGGAAAAATCAGCAAATTACTTGGAACCACCAAACATTATATACATTTTTTTTAAGCAGAGATCCTGGAGAATAATGGTGGTTATTGCAATTTTTTATGCCACACGATATTTGCCCAGTGGTTTATGAGAAAAAAAAATACACTTTAATGAGTTTTAGTGAACAAAAGCACAATATAATATCCAATTTTTTGGCAAAACATTAAAAGATGATGTTACCCAGAGTAAATAGATGCCTAACATGTCATGCTTAAAAACTGTGTACGCCAATGGGACTGCACCAAACTACAGTAACTAAAAATCTCCATAGGCGACGCTTTAAAAGCCTTTGAAGGTTACACGTTTACAAGAGGTCTGACCTTAAAGTATTGCTCCAAAGTTTGCAATGATTCCTCACGTGTGGTGCAATCACCATTTACATATGCGTGTGGGACCTATGTGAGCATTAACTTATGTGCGTAAGCATGGGGAGACAGGAGCGCTTTAACATTTTTTTTAAACTTTATTTACATATTTTTCACACTGTACCTTTATTTTCTTTTTTAGATCAACTTTATTGCTATCACAAGGGATGAACAACATCCATTGTAATAACATGGGTGGTAACAGGTACTCTTTTTGCAGAGATCTGAAGCCTATTAGATCCCAGATCTCTCCTCTGGTCTCCAAAGTAGCTGATCAGAGATCAGTTTGATCAGATGCTTCCACAAGCCAGTAATGGCTTGTTTACATCAGACCAAAACCAGGAGCAATAAGGATTTCGAATGTCACACAGTGGGAGGAACATAAGTCCCCCGACTGTGTGCCCAAAAATTGATGCCGCTGTTTGCATCCTTACTGGACTCCCCAATGGGACAGGAAAGCCCAGTAAAGGTGATGGCGGTGGGAGGAGGGAACCCCCTTCTGCCGCCTGTAAAAGTGATCTTGGTGCCAGATACCACTGCATATCTTCAGAGGTCTAGCGGCTTCCATGCCTAGATGGGTCAGGGTTGTTTTGGCAGCATTGTTTTGTTGATTTGATATATATTTTATGTATGTGCATGTAGTGAGAGGGTTATGCATTGATTGAATGTTGCCGTCAGTTCTGTTTTTTCAGAATGTTATATGTTTTAGTCCAAATAGGAAATTTATACAGCTGTTTGTCTGGGAGAGAGGATTGTAGATTAGGAAGCACATCTTTGGAGTGTGTTTGTAGGTTTCTAAGGGCCCTTTCACACTGCTCCACTGAAAAAAAAAAAAACATGATAAAAACACATATGCATTTTTGATGCATTTCCAGTTTTCAAAAAATGCCAAAACGTTACAGCCTCAGAACGAGCTGGCCGTGGGTTCTAGTTTCAGCTCACTAACGCCGACGCCATCTACAGCTCAAAAATGTCAGCGTTTTTATGGGGCCATTGACCAACATGGAGAGCTGCAAAAAAAGACAGTAAACGCCGGCGTCTAAAAACATCCGTGCGTATGAGGCCTAAAAGTCCCACACATGGGGTATTGCCATACTCAGGAGGAGTAGCAGAATGTGTTTTGGGGTGTAATTGGTGGTATGCATATGCTGGGTGTGAGAAATAACCTGTTAATATGACAATTTTGTGAAAGAAAAAAAAAAAAAAGTCTTCAGTTTGCAAAGAATTGTGAGAAAAAATTACAACTTCAAAAAAGTCGCCACGCCTCTTACTAAATACTTTGGAATATCTACTTTCCAAAAAGGGGTCATTTGGGGGGGTTTTGTACTTTACTGGCTTTACAGTGATTGGCACCATAGATTGTAGACTCTATAACCTTCACAAAGACAAAAATAATATACACTTATTTGGGTTATTTTTACCAAAGATATATAGCCGTATAAATTTTGGCCAAAATGTATGAAGAAAAATTACTAATCTGCAAGATTTTATAACAAAGAATGCTTTTTTTTTTTTTTTCTTACATATTTTCGGTGTTTTACCATTTATAGCGCAAAAAATAAAAACCCCACTGGTGATTAAATACCACCAAAAGAAAGCTCTATTTGTGTGAAAAAGGGACAAAAATTGCATATGGATACAGTTTAGTATGACTGAGTAATTGTCATTCAAAATGTGAGAGCCCTGAAAGCTGAAAATTGGTCTGGTTAAAGTGGTTGTCAACTCATGACAACCATTTTAAACTACAGGTAAGCCTATAAGGCTTACCTGTAGGTCCCAGGAATATCTCCTAAACCTGTATCGTTTAGGAGATATTCCCTGTATCTGCATGTGCCGACGTCATCGGCACATGTGCATTGAAGAATCGGCCCCCCGGGGTAGCCCAGGGTGTGGCTTCTTCTGTTGATGTGCCGTAAACGACGGCTCCCGTGCGCATGCACAGCACAGTGATTGGACGGAGCCGCGGACCCGGAAACAGCATGTCCGCCAGTCACAGTGGTCAAGTGGATACAGTAAGGCCACCCTGTGATGGGTTGATGTGCCAGGGCTTGCCCTTGGGTAAGATTTGTCTTTACCTTGAACTAGCTTCAGCAACTTCAAATTCCTCATAGAATAGGACATTTCTTCACCCAGTTTCACTCCTCCTACACAGCCAATTCTATTTGGTTTATTCATGTTATCTGGTTGACCATTAGCACCCACTTGGTGTAAGTGTTTAATCATGCACTGGACCATATGTCTGCAAGATCCTTAAAGTGGAGTTTGACCCAAAAGTAGAACTTCCACTTTAAAGCATTGTCATTTTTTTTTTTTTGGCGGGGAGGGCCAGGGACCCTGTTTTCACAGGGGCCCGGGTCCACTTCCTCTCCTAGAGCCAGAAGGAAGTTCAACTTCCTCCCCCTCCTTCATGGCAATCTTCTGGGATACGTCACAGGTCCCAGAAGATACACCTGCCAGGCTTTAAAGCCGAAGCCGGGTGCCCACACTTGTGATGCCAGCACCGCCGAGGGGAGAGGGAGAAGAGCGAGCCCTCAGGCGACCGGATCACTGGAGCCTGGGACAGGTGAGTGATTGTTAAAAGTCAGCAGCTACACATTTTTTAGCTGCTGACTTTTAACTGGGTGGAACTCCGCTTTAACTGTGTGCAGGTGTACCTGGGTGAATCAATAGTTTTACGGGCAAAGGGTGGACAAAAAAGAAATTAATCCTGAAGGCTAGGTTCACATCTATGTGGGTGCAGGACTGTGTCCATTGCCCTGCACCCACAGTAAAAGCTCAATGCTATTTAGCAGATGCACAGGGGTGCCCTTAATGACACCGCAGCACATTTTCACATGCCAAAATGCACAGTGCTAGTTTCCAAAAATGAATGAGATGCCGTATTCACGCAAACACAGCCACAGGGAAACCACAATAGTGTGAACATAGCTTAAGAAGTCCCAAATAGACATGGTTACTCTGCTAGAAGTTTCCATGTACACAGGTGATTTAAGACATCAACAAAAATTCTGGACCTATTTTCACACCCAGGAGAGACCGCTGCAGCATTCAGCTGCCAATACTAATGAATGGCTGTCGGCAAGTATATGTCGTGCTTGTGTAAACTCACACACAGGTGTAAATCTCAACATGAAGAAAAAAAAAAAAAAAAAGCATTCTGGGATTTACATGCACCAGTTTATGCAACACTGCATATACCAATGTACAAGCATTTATTCTCTCCTAGGTGCACAAATATACTCACTACAGGCAGTAGTGCCTGGGCAGGGGTTACAAACAAGATAGGGTCTGTAGGTTTGTTCTTAAGTTGAATTTGTATGCAAGTCAGAACATGTATATTTTTTAAGTGTAGCTTCACTATTTTTAAGCTTTTTGGATAGCATAGGGAAGGGTTAACACCCCTGTAATGTTTGTTTTGCTGTCTATGTTTCTGTTCAGATTTCAGCTCACTTCCTGTCCCACTGAGAATTGGATTTTGAAAATTTTGGGTTGTTGTGGAAAGGATTGGTGATAAAGCATCAGTGGAGACACCTTTTTCCCATGATAACTCTTACTGGAGTGAATTTCCCTTCCTAGGGGAAGATTTCCTCTCACTTCCTATTGTCTCCCTCCGTTTGTAAGTAGGAATTGTTTGTAAGTCGGATGTTTGTAACTAGGGGACCGCCTGTATTTACAAAGAATGCCTCAAACTGTATGTGTGCACAAGGCTTAAAACTGAACTCAGCTTTCTTTTCACTAGAACTGAATGGAATGTTCAATCCTAGACTAGATCATGCCTGTTGTCTGTAGACCCCGATATTCTGGGTTTAGTTGTGGCTTTTTGTCATGTGACACTCTGAATATCCTTCTGATAGACTGTCCCTTCCCCAGCCACTTCCTGCAACAGATCAAGTCTATAACACTTTCCTTTGTAAAAAATATAACTTATTTCACAGCTCTGATGGTGGGTGGGATTGAATACATCCTAATTAGCAATCAATCCAGCCCAGTCACCCCTTCAGAAAAAGTCCAAATCTCCCATGTCCTGCCTTACAGACCACAGCATTATTCAAGAAGGAAGCCCCTTCATACACATGTTCTGAAAGCTAGCTGTACTGCTGCTGGGCAGGATTGAATGTATCACAATTAGAATTCAATCCTGTCCAGTTAAATATGCCAACCAGTGTGAACAGGGAGAGTCACACCCTTCCAGAACCCTGCTCAGTGTGAAGTGATTCATTTACATATGAAGGAAACATGTTCATAATTACCTCCCAGAGCCCTTCCGCTGTAGTCTTGCATCATGCCAAGGAATAATGACTTGTTGTAAGGCAGAAACACAGGAAAAGGTATAACACATTTAACCATCTTCATGAAGGCACAGAAACACCCACGGTAACCCTAGGACCCACCCACATAATTTCCCAGAACTGGTACAAGTGACTCCCATTGCCTGCCCTGAACCTAAAGAGGCTCAAAGGATCATGGGACATGTAGTATCAGGAGTGGCAAAAGAATGAAGTCAGATAAAAATTCAACCAGGAGGAGTCACATCACAGACACAGAAAGCTGCTGTATACAGCTAAAGGCGGTAAGTTGCACACAAACTGACAATGAGGTTGGAATTATTTACATGCAGAATGCATATGCTGATTTGGGGAGGAAAAGCTTGAGTTCTTCAAGCATAGAAGAAAAACAAATGTAAGCAGAACAGCAGCATTTCCTTAGTGCCCGTTCGCAGGGGCAACTTGCGATCCAACTTGAGTTGCCCCAAGTCACTTGACATTTGAAATCCCATTTAAATGAATGGGAGCCGTCTTAATATACACGACGTCGCTCTGACTTCAAGGCGACTTCTGAAAAAGTTCCTGTACTACTTCTAGGCGACTTCTATCCAACTTGTGCCCATAGGATTCAATAGAAGTCGCCTCCAAGTCTGATCCCCATCTACATGGAAGCGACTTTACAGTTAAAAGAATAGAATTTATTTTTAGGCAGCCCCCTCCCTTCTCTGATTGGTCAAGGCAAAGTCGCGTTGTAAAGTCGTCTGAGGTCCTTCAAGTCGCGCCGCCCCTATGTGAATGAAGGCTTATAGTACAGTTGCTAAATGATTATCACTTCAGGCTTACTCTCCCATTAAGGCCACTATG
Organism: Glandirana rugosa; assembly: GCA_018402905.1. NCBI lineage: Eukaryota > Metazoa > Chordata > Amphibia > Anura > Ranidae > Glandirana > Glandirana rugosa. The sequence goes on from BLSH010461616.1 coordinate 734,532, forward strand.
TGCATAGAGTGTATGATTTATTCTACATAGTGACTGAGAAACAGTGCACCTTGCAACAATATTGATTCTATATCATTGCAAAGTGCACGGTTTCTTTGTCAAAAATACATATATTCCGCGTAAAGTAGGCCTTGTTTGTGTGTTTATGTAACTGGTAGAGACAAGCTCTTCAAAATAAGGAGCGGAATAAAAAGCCTATTAATATTAGCATAATAAAAATAATACATTATCAGAATAAAAAGCCTATTACTAGCATTATGGAATTAGTCAGCACTGAATATATTTGCTGTTTAAACATGCCATTAGTTCCATGTTTCAATTAGTGATCACTGCACAAATGTATAAGGCCCTGTTCGCACAGGCTTCAGTTTTCATCACAGCAACAGGTACAGCAGGCCTTACTATCCATTCTAGTGTCTAGATGCCTCTGAAAAGCTGTGATTGAACACCCAGTGTGCACATGTTCTTAAAAGTTTCAAACAGAGATCTTTATAGGATTGTTGACTGTCACTTTAAGCAAGAAACTAGCAGATTTCAGTAAGCTTCAGACTGATGCGTATTAAAGCCATTTTGTAGTGCAATTTTAAGTGCAAGTTGATGTGCTTCACATACAATTCTGATCCTTTGTTCATGTGATTAGGATACAGCTGTGATTTCTGACCTAGGGACTCCTTGTCTCGCCGAGGAAACAGTACTAGAAAACAAGCTAAAATCGTGCTACTTTAGGACCCTTTTTCAAATCACACTGCATACATGTGAACAGCCTCCAAAAAAGCTCATGTTATTTCATTTGTCATGGGTTATGGAATGCATGCAAAATCACATCAGTGTGAACCAGGGCTTAGCAGTACTTGAAGATTTTTAAAAGCTTGCCGGAAGCTTGTTTAAAGTGACAGTCAGCACTCCCACAAGGATACGTTTAACATTAACTGGAAATTAAAAAGTTCTTTAAAAGCTTAAAAAAATGTTGCTTGAAGCTTGTTGTACACACTCTTCTCATACAAGATATGGCCCATGTGTGTTGACAAATTGTTTCCCAAGGCCCCTTTTACACAGGCTGTCGGATCAGGTCCGCCTGTCAGTTTTTCAGGTGGACCTGATCGGACCATCCAGTCTCTGTTATGGTGTGGCAGATGTCAGTGGACACCCCACCATCCGATCATATCCACCAAAAACCAACAGATAGTGGTCCTATTCCCCATCTGTCTGGCGGATTGGGTAGAAATGTACAGATGGGTCCATTTCCATACGATTGCCCCTTAGGAGAGCGGGACTGTGTGCGTTCTGCATAGCGGAGCAGACATGGACCTGTCATCCGCCTGCTCAGCGGGGACCAGTGAAGAGATCACCACTAAGCAAGCAGATTGCACTTAGCGGAGGAATACATGTGAAAGGGGCCTTAGAATAAATTGGTCTCCAAGACCTAGATCATCTTAACCCCCTCACAACTAGAGGTCATTGCAGCCTCAGTGCTAAGACCAGACATAGCAGCTTCAATATACATCCATAACTTAAAGTAATGTTGTGAATTTCTTCAATAAAAGGACAAAAGACATTTCTCTTTGAAACATTGTTTTAATATTCGGTTCTTGTTTTTAATTATAAGCCAACAAGTGAAAATTTTTTGGTTATTTTACCTGTATATTTGATCACATTTATGATTTCTAAACTATGTACTTCTTTCTCTGTGCACAGTGCCATCTGCAGGTTGGAGAAAGACTTCAAGTGATCAAAGACTGGCTTGTAAATTAATTCCCAGTAAACTGAAGACTTCTCCCTCAGAAACAACATGATCTCAGGAGCATATAACATGTTCAAGCTCCTAGGTCACATTGGGAATATTAATCTACAGATTGTGGTCATCTAGTGGTTAACTGTCCCAACGTTCATGTGTTCAGTCTGTTGCTTTGTAATGACCACAAGAAAGGAAAAACAATGTGGCGTCAGAAATCCTTCTCCATGTTAAGCATATTAGGAACACGGGAATTGTTCTGTTTTTCTTTTACTAGAGTGCCAACATTGTGCCTCCATAGATACAGTACAGTGAGTGTTGTCACCCTAGCACAGGAAGTGCATTACTGACAGGACCACCAAGTGAAGATAAGAGGGAAAAAACACAGGGAAAAACCCCATGAATGCAACCACCACATCTAAAAACCAGTAAGCTGCAACATATTACATTTGTTTGGGGTTTAGAAGAATGTGAATTTGTAAGACTACTTTCTGATATGTGTTACTTCTCACAGATCACACCGCTCTCCCCGACAATGCTTTCATTTGCTTTTCTTTCATAGAAGGGCGGTGCCATCTGTGCTCAAGCATCATCTAGGACAGTATCTTCTACTTGCTGGACTGAAACTGTTCATGAAAAGTCTGGTTTGATTCATAAGTTGCTGACCAATCAGCCCCACATCATGTGGCTTCACCTTGTGACAAATGGGGAGAGGAGACAGGGGAAATGCTTCTTCCTACACAGAGCAGAGTAATATCCCATCAAACTGATAAAACCAACTTTTCCACTCCTTAACCACTTGACAACTGGGCACTTAAACCCCCTTAACAACCAGACCGATTTTCAGCTTTCAGTACTCTCACACTTTGAATGACAATTACTCAGTCATGCAACACGGTACCCATATGAAATTTGCGTCCTTTTTTTCACACAAATAGAGCTTTCTTTTGGTGGTATTTAATCATCGCTGGGTTTTTTATTTTTTGCGCTATAATTAAAAAAAGACCGAAAATTTTGTAAAAAATGAATTTTTCTTCGTTTCTGTTATAAAATTTTGCAAATTAGTAATTTTTCTTCATAAATTTTGGCCAAAATATATACTGCTACCTATCTTTGGTAAAAAAAAACGAATTAGTGGATATTATTTGGTCTTTGTGAAAGTTATAGAGTCTACAAGTTATGGTGCCAATCACTGAAAATTGATCACACTTGATTTACTGACGGCCTATCTCATTTCTTGAGACCCTAACAAGCCAGGAAAGTACAAATACCCCCCAAATGACCCCTTCTTGGAAAGTAGACATTCCAAGGTATTTAGTCTGTCTCTTATA
>BLSH010461616.1:739141-751512 GCA_018402905.1 Glandirana rugosa
ATAGTATAGGTTTCTCCTACCTCTGTCACCGACCTCGACTTTGATGGGGGGTGATTTTCTCACTAGGCAGCGCTGTGGGCATTGCACATCGCCCACAGCGCTGCAGCACCTCCTCTCTCCTCTCACACTGCACCGATCAGTGCGGAGAGGAGAGAGAAGCCGGCGCTTCCGCCGGCTTGTTTACATGTGATCAGGCCGTCATTTGACGGCGCGATCACGTGGTGAAAGGCCGCTCACAGCGGCCATTCACCGCGATCCGTGATCAGTCGGGTCCCCCGGACCCGACGGTCACGGATGTTCCCGCGTGCGCGCCCCAGGGGGCGCGCGGGAAGCGCGATTCTGGGAGGACGTCAATAGACGTCCTCCCAGAATTAAGCAACCGCCCTGTAGACGTCATTTGTCTATAGGGCGGTTGTTAAGTGGTTAAAAGGGTTGTAAAGTCTCAAGGTTTTTCAAGGCATTCTATGAAAAACCTTCTGTGCAGCAGCTTTCCGCCCCCCCCCCCACCTTACATACCTGAACGCGATTGTTCCAGCGCCAAGCATGAGCCCATCAGCTCCAGCCACTGTCTCCATCCTCTTTGGATATGATAGCAGCGGGAGTCATTAGCTCCCGCTGCAGTCAATTATATCCAGTGACTGGGGGGGGGAGGGGGGTGCTGGACGTGAGTCCTGCTGTGTGTGTCACGCCGGCACAGGTTGCCCCCCACGGAATGCAGGTCTCCGTGGGGGCACCTGATGAAGAGGAGGAGCCAGGAGCACCAACAGGAGAGGAGAATTGGGGCTGCTCTGAGCAGGTAAGTATGACATAATAAAACAAAAAAAAAATCTTTAATGTTAGCTTTGCCAAAATACAGTTAACTAAACCCAGAGCAAAATGTAATATTGCAGCTTAGACCATGGACGTGGTGGCTGCATTCACTTGCAGGCTAAAAATATTTGCCGATCTTGCCAGAAATGCAATGTCACTTCCTGTAAGAAGAATCAAAAGCGCAAGCTCTTATTTTCAACATTAAGTTAGGAGAGAACCTCTTAAGTGGCATTGTCTTTTACCCAATTTTCATATTTGTTGACATACCAGTAAAAGGCAGTAAATTGATGTAAACTGTACAACTTCACAATATAAAAACAGTATTTGCCATCTGCTACAGGAGAATGTTAGATACAAGTGAAATGACAATGCATGCTGTGTGACAAATGTGCATCAAGGAATCACGCCAGTGCATTGTAAATATTTAATGTACCGCATGTCCTGCTTGGCTGATCAACATATTGAAATGCCTGTCTGATGAACAAGAAATACATATGATTAACCACACACAATATTATGAACCCAAAAGAGGGGAAAAAAGAACACAACTTTACCCAAATAATTAAAAAAAAAAAAAAAAAAAATACCATTTTGGCTTTGTACTCAAAAGTGATGTTACTAGGGGCAACACTAAATATATATATATATTATATTACACACACAACAAAAATTACACCTTTGTGGCAACCTGTCATCTTACCAAACATTTAGATTATTTAATATGAAGTGAAAGGAACACAGAACAGTAGAAGAATAATGCATGTGGGCAATAAACGTACGAGAACCTCATCTCCATGAGCAGCTCATCCCCAGCACTAGCAAGGCAGTAGCTTGCGCAGTTATCTCCACAGCGGGCAGTGTCACAACCCGACCAACAGCACAAACTACTACCTCAGCCAGGACTAGAGTAAATGGTAGGGTCTCTGTGTGAAACAAAACCAACAAAAAAAAAAAATATGACTGATTAGCGTCTAGTACAGCCATCAAGAGACAAACATATGCTGCCAGTGACAGCCTCGGTCTTTTATCTAGATCAGGCAGACTTCGCTCCTCGGCTGTGCAACACCGCCCCTCCCTTCTTTTTTTCTTGCTTCTGCACTTTCCTTGTATGACCTGAAATTGACATGACAGCCATCATAAATAAATGTTAGTGTCTACTGCAACAGACTGTCAATGATCCATACACCATAATAAAACTTCAGCAGTTCTCAGCTGGCCAGATTATGCATGTGGCTTATGTATCTTTTAGGCAATTGGAATACAGGATGTCTATTTCATACTATTTTGCACTAAAATAAAAAGGAATCCATCAACTTTAGCTGATCCTAAAACCAATGCACTCTTAATGCAGAAGGTTGTATATTCTGGAACACACTGCAAAAAGAGTGGATTAATCATTAAGAAAGCAGCCTGTACACAAAGCATCAGTTAAAAAAGGAGAGCTTTCAAGGACTGATTTAACAAGTCAAAAGGTTACCCTAGTATAGTAGCATTCTGTTACTCTTAATACTGACAAGCCCTCCTGATGAGAGCACAAAGTCTCACCCCAGCACCCTCCATCTCCCTTAGAAGAAGGGCCACGTGCAGTGACGGTGGCCCCACCTCTCCTTCCTACTGACCCCCCTCCTCCCCAGGAGAGCAGCGTGCACTCACCCAGAGCCCAGGACCCAACCTCCACCTATTGCCCTGTGTCAGCAATGCATGCACATGGATTCACACTTACCCTGTGCTTCAGATCACCGCCCCAAAACCCAGAACGAGGTATGCAATGACTGCTGACATCCATCGTAACAGCCTAAGGACTGGTGATCTAAACTGTAACCATATGTAAAATGACCACCGATCTCCCTCGTAACAATGAAGTATATATTTATATATAAAGTGATGACAGATATACACTAGAACAATGTATGAAATGCTCACTCATCTCCCATTGGAACAATGTGCGGAGTAATTAAGGGTCTACACTGAAATATATCAAATAAAACTACAGATTCCCATTGAAAAAATGTTTAGCATGACCACTAATCTCCCACTGAAACAATGTATAATGCGACGATAGATCAACACTGTGACAATGTATAATGTGATGATAGATCAACACTGAAACAATGTATGTAATGATAGATCAACACTGAAACAATGTATGTAATGATAGATCAACACTGAAACAATGTATATAATGATAGATCAACACTGAAACAATGTATGTAATGATAGATCAACACTGAAACAATGTAATGATAGATCAACACTGAAACAATGTAATGATAGATCAACACTGAAACAATGTATAATGTGACAATGTATATGATAGATCAACACTGAAACAATGTAATGATAGATCGATACTGCAACAATGTATAATGTGATGATAGATCTACACTGAAACAATGTATAAAATGACTAAAGATCCCCTCTGAAACAATGTATAAAATTATAGATCTACACTGGAAAAATGTATAATGTGATGATAGATCAATGCTGAAACAATGTATTAAATAACTACAGATCCCCTTTGAAAGGATGTATAAAAGTATAGATTTACACTGAAACAATGTATAATGTGACAATAGGTCTACATTATAACCATTTATAAAATAACTACAAATCCCCGTTGAAACAAGCATGTGATAGAATGCATGAGGACTACAGATCTCCGGATCCCCCGTGCGATGTAATGCAGCCCAGCACTCACACACTACAGATGGAAGGCGCCCCCCTCCCCCATGATAAGTCGGTGTACATACACCTCTATGGACTGTACATGTCTCCCCGACCCAGCCCAGTGCAGAGCCCCCTGGTAGTGCCATACAAGCCCCAGTCCTGCCCAGCATTGTACAGGCAGACATTCCCCACCCCCCGGTCTGAGGGACTCCAGGCAGCCGTGACACGTGCGAGGCTTCCCCTGACAACACGGCTCGTCCGCTCCATTCCCGGTACACACGACGTCCTTCTCCTCCACCGGAGTCCTTCCCGTCCGCCGCAGACAAAGGCCAGCCTCTTCCCCCGTACCTGTGCCGTACACAGAGCGCGGAGCTCCTTCCCGCCAGCGAGAGCCGTGTCTGCCTCACTCCGCTCCTGCAGTCCGCATGAAATTCGCGGGAAGCGTCAGTGTGGGCGGAACACATGAGACGAGGGCAAACCCTGCAGCGGGGCATGACGGGAAATGTAGTGCGCACCCTCACCACAGCTATGTACAGACAAAGAAATCTCCTCAGATCTTCTTACTGCACTTGTTCAAGAAGCGTGAGAGAGTGTAAGAAATGAGTCCTGGATCGCTGCACCTACAATTTATCAAAGAAACAAACAAAATAATATACTAAGAAATTACCCCAAAAATAGGCAATTTGTTCCAGTTATATTAGCAAGTTTTCAGGCTATACCTATAGTGTGTTAACGCCCTTCTTCAGGCTGATACAAGCATGCCTGAGGAAGGGCGTTAAAAATATGGCCTGAAACTGTTGCTGATATCAATGGAACACATTGCATATTTTTTTGGAATAGCTTTCTATAATATTTTGTTTCTTTAACCACTTCAGCCCCGGAAGGATTTCCAGCTTTAGGACCGGAGCCCTTTTTGCGATTCGGCACTGCGTCGCTTTAACTGACAATTGCGCGGTCGTGCGACGTTGTACCCAAACGAAATTTGCGTCCTTTTTTCCCCACAAATAGAGCTTTCTTTTGGTGGTATTTGATCACCGCTGCGTCATTTCTGATCGCCGCTATAAACAAAAGAAGAGCGACAATTTTGCAAAAAAAACCCAAATTTCTTACTTTTTGCTAAAATACAAATCCAAAAAAAAAATATAAAAAAACATTTTTTTCACCGTTTTTGGCCGATTTATATTCTTCCTCATATTTGCGATAAAAAAATCGCAATCGGCGTTTATTGATTGGTTTGCGCAAAAGTGGTCGTGTTTACGGGTGATGAGAATTCATTTTTGGGGTTTTTCATTTTTTTAAATTTTTTACTGGTAATGGCGGCGATCTGCGATTTTTAGCGGTACTGCGATATTTCAGCGGACATGTCGGAACGTTTTGACACTTTTTTGGGACCATTGGCATTTATACAGCAATCAGTGCTATAAAAATGCACTGATTACTGTGTAAATGCCATTGGCAGTGAAGGGGTTAACCTGCAGGGGGCGCGCTAAGGGTTAACTATGTTCCCTGGGCGTGTTCTAACTGTAGGGGGACTGCCCTAGCTGGGGAAGGGAAGTGGTCACAGCCTTCACTTACAGGAAGGCTGTGATCACAGCCCTTCCCCCTCACACAGAGCGGAGGTCCGTGTTTACATACACGGACCTCCGTTCATTCACTCCGGGGGGGGCATCGCGGGTAGCCGGCGGCAATCGAAGCCGCCGGACCCGCTCCCTGGCCCCCCCGGACACAGTGAGCGCGCGCGCGCTCACAGTGGCTCTGTATCGCGCCCGCCGTCGTATGACGGCGATTTGCGTTACAGAGCCACTTTGTCGCCGTCAATTGTCGGCAAGCGGTTAATACATTGAGACTGGGTTCACAATGGAGAATGCAGCGGCTCACAGCAGGAGTCCTGTGCGTCTCCATTCACTGTTTCAGGTCCGATTTTGCGCTGAATCCGGACCTGAAATGGACCAAAAGACTAGGTATGCCACCTCGTCCCTTTAAACCTGAACACATATGGATTGCACAGGTTCTGAGGTTAATTTAATGCAGATAAGGCACCAAGTGGGTTTAATTACCTCCGTAGGCCCCATGCCACGGGCAGATCGTTCGGGTCCGCCTGTCAGATTTTCAGGCGGACCCGAACGGACACTCCATTGCTCTCTATGGAGCGACGGATGTCAGCGGTGACATGTCCGCTGACACCCGATCCACCAAAAACAGACGGATGGAAACCCTATTTTCCATCCGTCTGGTGGATTGGATCGGATCGGATGAACACGGATAGACGGTCCGTGTCCATCCGATTCTCCATAGAGAAGAATGGAGCTGTGGCAGGTCAGTCTCTGCACATAGTGCAGAGACTGTCCTGTCATCCGCCGGCTCAGCAGGGATCAACGGATGGATCCCCACTGAGCAGCGGAGCCTATCAAAACGGGCTCCGCTGGTGTGAAAGGACCCTAAATCAGCCACAGAACCTGTCTAATTCATATGTGTTCGGTTTTAAAGTAATGAGGTGGCAACCCTACAAAAGACGCAGAGGACTTCTGTGCAATTTGTTCCGGAGCCGCAGCAGAGATGTGTGAACCGGCTCCATAGAGAACCAGTCACAATCTCCTGCTATGCGAATAGGATGCAGAGAAACCTGCATCTAATTCACATAGGCATGAACCCAGCCTAAGTGCAGCAATCTCAGACATATTTTTGCTATATGTTGCCGGTAGGAGGGCCTGATTGCATGCAGTAAAAAAATTACTGCAGTCCTGATATACAGTATACACTGTAGATCAAAATTAGATCACAACCTACGATTTCCTAAATTTCAAGGTCACTGCTTAGTCCTATTTGAAATGATCTAAACAGGAGTAAAAGAGTTTGTAGCGGTGTCCCTGGCCCCTAGAGGGCTAGTGGTGACCTCCAGAATCAGTGAGCGCTGACATCCTTCCTCGAAATGTGGGTTATTAGGCATGGTGGGTGCAATGCAAGTTGGAAACATGGGCGCCAGTCACTTTTTGAATGCAAGAAAAAGAGATTTATTGTCTCTTAATCACTTGCCTACCTCGTATAGTATATATACAGTGGCAAAGTGGCACGATAGCGCAGATCGCCATTTATAAACGGCGATCGGCGCATGCGCGAATTACAGGCAAGCCCATGGGGCACACTCCATGAGCGTGCCCACAGGTCGGGCGGACTTGATGTCTGCCGGCGACCCGCGATCACCTGTGAGACAGGAAGAACAGGGGACCGCCATGTTTACATGTAAACACGGCGGTTCCCCGCTCTGACAGGCGGCATGACACAGATCTACTGATCCCTGTACTCAGAATCAGTTAGATCTGTTATGCCTCTGCCAGCCCAGCCCATACACAGTTAGAACACAGTGAGAGAACACAGTTAACCCCTAGATTGCTCCTACAGGTTAACCCTTTCACTGCCAGTGACATTTATACACTAATCAGTGGTATTTTTTTTAGCTGTGATCGCTGTATAAATGTCACTGGTCCCAAAAAAAGTGTCAAAAATGTCCGCTGCAATGTCGCAGTCCCAATAAAAATCACAGATCGCTGCCATCACTAGTAAAAAAAAAAATAGTGAAAACGCCATAAATGAGTTCTCATCGTTTGTAAACGTGGCAACTTTTGCGCAAACCAATCAATATACGCCGATTGTGATTTTTTTTTTTGTTTAACATAAATATGTAGAAGAGTACATTTTGGCCTAAACAGATGAATAAATTAGTTTTTTTATATTTTTTTTTTGGATATACATTATAGCAAAAAGTAATTAATATTTTTTTCCCAAAATCGTCACTCTTTTTTGTTTATAGCGGTGATCAGAAATGACGCAGAGGTGATCAAATACCACCAAAAGGAAGCTCTATTTGTGGGGGAAAAAAAAGATGTAAATCTCATTTGGGTACAACATCACACGACCGCGCCACAATTATAAGTTAAAGCGACGCAGTGCCGAATGACAAAAAGTGCTCTGGTCCTAAAGTGGGAAACTCTGGGGCTGAAGTGGTTAACAGAACTGGTGGAGAGAGGGTTAGGGCCAGAACACGCTTAAGCAGATGCAATAGCAATTGGCAGACTCCGAGACAAAAATAATAGGCATACAGCCATACCGATGGAGGGCCTTTAAGCTGGATGCAGTAACTGTGTTTATAGAATTTGCTGTCTCCTATGGCAACTGAACTTTCAACAGTCAAAAGAGATCTGTACACATAACTCACAGTAACCCGTCATAGATCACAGTATCCTACTGTAGATCTTCACTAACTGAGCTCCCAGCCTCTCACTAGACTTCAAGATACCAGTCATCACTGGATCCTCTCAGCTCTTCCACAGCTAACCCGTTGTATAATCCTCAAGCTTCACCACTGCTAACCCAATGGGTCCCTGGCTAGACACTCTGCTGAAGTTTTCCCACTTCTTCACCACCCCCAGCTGGTGAAAAGGCTGCTCTGGTACTTCTTCAGACTTCCATGCACTGGCCTCTGATAACTGTGGTTGTCCCTTGGTGGGAACTGCTTCCCTTTTACCTCTGGCCTTGATCCTCACTTGCCCCTGGCGACAGGAGTGGTCTTCCCTTATGGCAACTGTTTCTCCCTCACCGCTGGAAACTATTCGGTTCCCCCATCCGGCGGAACCTCTGCAACTTGGTTGGGCTTCCGGCCTGAAGCCCCAACCCCACACTCCTTCTCTCAAACCTAGATAGGCCTCAGACAGCCTAGCAGCCAGGTGCTCCCAGGATAGGCCTCAGGCTTCTGGCCTAGCAACCCAGAGCCTTGTAACACATGTCCACCCAGACAGCCATCCAGGTGGCACAGAACCCTGATCACATGACTCCTCCTGAATAAATAGGCTCTCCCAGCAGGCCAAGGGACCAAAGAAAACCCCTGCCAATTGGCTGAGACAACCTTTCCACTCCTAGTCTGAATTCACTGTGCCCTTGTTATTCTAATGCCACAGGCAACAATGCCACCTAGTGACAGAAGAGAGAGAAAAGTTAGTGGACCCCCCCTAGTTAGGGAAAAGTTAGTGGATCCCCCTAACAATTACCAAGGTTAGTTACCACCTGGCAAACTATATTTGGTAGCAACCCTGCCTAAGACCAGGGTGCTACATCCTCCCCCTGCCAAGGGAAACTACATCTCGGAGTTTGCAAAAAAAAGTACTCTCAATACTGAGAGTGAATGTCCTGGCAAAAACTTGGATAGGTAGGGTAAGTGGGAAGGATGAAAATGGTAACAACACTTGTGGCATATATGTAGAAGTGGGTACTGCGCTTAGGATATTGATAATAATAAGCTTGCTGCCGCCCAGTATCCTCTTTACCCAAATGGGTCCAACGGAGGTGAATTAGTATAGTGCAAGGCTGGGCCAGGCGCTACTTACAAAATATTATAAAGTGTATGATCCTTGACTAATCTTAGCTCATACCCCCTAGTGGTGGGGTGGACAAAGAAAAAATCCCTCTGGGTGAACACTCCAAAAAGGTTTTGTTAAAAAGTGCTAGTGCAATAAATATCAAAAATTCAAAACAGAAGCAGCGCAGTCATAAAAGAGAAATATAATAAAGTCCACAGTGTAACAGGATGTATTGATAGAATTCCCCGGTGATCAGATGGTTAATATACACGGTGACACAAATCCTCCACCAACATCCACTGTGCTCACCTTCCAATTCGACCCCAGTTTTACTAGAGGGTCAAATGCGTTTTTTTGTAGCAGAAAATCACTTCCAGAAAGTCAGACTTCTTTTATCCTCACTTAACACCGCTCCTCACAGACAGCGTAGAAGTAAAACAAGCAATCAGGAGAAATCCCCACAGGGTCTCCTAGCTGATGCAATAAATATGGGTTTTTTTATATCAAAGTAATCATACAAAAGTTAATAATCTCACAAACCATAGTAAACAAACCAGTTGCCCTGTGATATACACTGTGATCTACCTGTGTACAAAATGTATATTGGAAAATATGTATATTACCTGGAACCAAAGTACAAAGTATTACAACCATAAATTAATAGTGCCTGTGATGTGCAATGTGGTCCACCTGTGTACCAGGTGTAACATAAATTGATCTGAGACCAAGTGTGAACTATTGCAACCATAAATGATTAGTCTCTACAGGATAATAGCAGTTTTTCAGCTAAATATATGAGTCTTTGTGGATTAGTCCATACAATGTAACAGTATGTATCTCCAAAAAGTTCAAAGCAATAACCATAATATAATATTAACTAAGGGCTAGCCTAGTGGCAAGTTTTTTTTTTCCTAGCTAGATGTGTAAGTCCTTGTAAGTCCATCCAGACATAACAGCTTAGTAATATATATTCCCCAAAGTGCTCAGTGCAGTGTGATGTTGATAGAAGTTGATTAATCTATAACAGTTGATTAACTTGCAGGAGGCAACATACAAGTCTTCAGATGCTTGAGTGTGGGTCACACGTGCTCCCCAAGGAATACCCCACTTACCAAAAGGTGCCACCCCTGCAGGGGTAAAGCGCGTGGACGCCTCCTGTGGCAGCGGCTGGGGTCCCCTGTCCTTCCAATTGGCAGAGGCTGCAGTTCCTCCAAATGGAATTCACTATAGCGGCGGCCGCAAATAACTCCCAAACTTGAATTTACTATAGTGCCCAGGCCACAGATAATGGCCAAATCCTTACTCCAGTCCAGACCTGGAGTAGTGCAAATAGAAATGATGTTTATAGCATGACCTGATCCCCTAAATTGTACTAAAATATGTGTTTAAAGATAATCTGCTTTTAAACTGTGTGAAAAAGTGGTTTCTACACTGAAATATCTGAAAAATGCTCAGACACAAAAGAACTCAGTTTTTAACTCTCATGGAGTAATTCCTTGAGTAGATTATAAATACCAAAATGAGGGTTATTTTACACAGATTTTTTGGGAGTGAAGATGAGAGTTATTTAGCCAAATGCAAATTTCAGCCATTCACTCTAATGGTACAATTGTTACTTTATCAAATAAATCCATTTCATGTTGAGATAAAAACATATCTTTCTGTCAAAGACATTGTCCTGGCAACAATGTTGCAATTTTGATCATCTATTTTTTTTTTAAGAATGCGAGAATAATCTTTTCCTGTTTTGGTTAAATATTTTTTTCTCTGTCACTTTCACTTGTTGATATCTATCTCACAAAAATATTTACCCAAACTCACACAGGTGTCTTTACAAACCACAAACAATACCATTGCTTATGGAAATTTAAAATTCGTCCCATTTTTTTTATTTTTTATTCTTTCCAAATGCTCCTAATTTGAGCTCCAAAAATGTGATATGTGTACCAACATCAGAAATAAAAATGTCATTACCAAAAATATGAGGATAACATTACTATTCTATGCTCACGCAGCAAGAACCACCAAAAATCACAGATTACATTTAGAAGATTAACTCCTGACTAATGTAAATCCTATATATTCCTAGAAATGCAATATCTGCGTATTGCAAAGCAAAGTCCATAAAGACATGGATGAGGGAGGTTGGTGTGGAGGAACTTGACTGGCCTGCACAGATTCCTGACCTTGATAACCCGATAGAACACATTTTGGCTGAATTAGAGCAGAGACTGTGAGCCAGGCCTTCTCATCCAACATCAGTGCCTGACCTCACAAATGCACTTCTAGAAGAATGGCCAAACATTCTTATAGACACATTCCTAAACCTTATGGACAGCCTTCCCAGAAGAGTTGAAGCTGTTATAGCTGCAAATGGTGGCCCAACTCTATACTGAACCCTGGGCTGCCATTATAGTTTATGTGTGTGTAAAGGCACATTTCCCAATACTTAGGACAATCTATTACTTGTGATACTGAGCATGGCTATGGACTTAGAGATGGTTCACAACACAGCGATGGACAAGACATGTGCTCACTGCTCACTAGCTAAGTGGCTAGCAAATCCACCTGGCACCCAAAAGGTTGCTGATTCATGTCCCCAATATGCTAATGCTTGTGTTGAAGTTTATAATAAACCCCTGGTTGGGTTTCTCACCACAATCCAAAGACAGGCTGGCATTTTATTTGCCTTTTGTCCAAATAGTCTGTAATGTAAGCAAGTTATTTTGGGACTTTAAATTGGAAGCTCATTGCAGCCAGGGACTTGGACATTTCAAATTGTAGGGTTTATACTACACCGGTACATCTGGTTAGAAAACTGTTGCTTGGATCATTGTTTTACAACTTCAGTCCTCAAGGCACCCCAACAGGTCATGTTTTCAGGATTTCCCTCAGATGAAACAGCTGTGGTAATTACTAAGGAATTGAAACTGATCAAATCATTTGTGCAAAATAATACAAAGCCTGAAAACATGACCTGTTGGGAGTACTTGAGGACAGGGTTGAGAACCACTGACTTAGAATTTTGTCCTGGAGTTATACTGATCTGATGAACATAGCCAAGGGTTAACACAGCAAATAATATTATGTATTGCAGACTCTCAGGTGAAAGCAATTTGAACAGACAGATTGAAGGGTAGTGGTGGGTGTGTACTTCTATTAGGCGTATCAGTGTGCTAGCTTATATAAGGGACTTCAGTAAGGGGTGTTGTTTTGGCCTGATGAGAGGTCAGGTTTGTTGCTGTGGTTTTTGTGGGAGAAGGAATGATATTTTGCTAATGACAAATGTCTTACTAGAGCTGTTTGCTGAAATTATTGTGCATTTTGACCATCAAAAGTGGCTTGATTTGACCATGCTGTCCAATTGGGGTGTGTATTGTTTGTCTTACCATGCATTCTGCTAGGTTAAAATACTCCCCAATGTATGTGTGTAGAATGTCAGGGTGGTGGGGTGTTATTTGAATATGTGCCTTTTTTTAAATATTATCTTGTAATGCTTTGTTAGAATGACTGTTAATTATCTTTCTGTAATTTTGCAGCTAA
>BLSH010461616.1:759305-783738 GCA_018402905.1 Glandirana rugosa
ACGGGTGTGACGTTACTTCTCCTGTGGTATGTCGGGTCATTCACGGTCTGGAGGACACGAGGGGGCCCCCCTCCCCCACGACGGTGACGGCGCTGTGGGGGGGTGGGGGTACTGACTCACGGCGCGGTACCGCCTCTCCCACCTACCCCCAACGACCAACAAACGGCGGGGGGGTTTTTTTGGGTGGTCGGAGGTGACAGCTCGCCATAAATAGACGGTCCAACCAACATGTCTACAACTAACAATCAAACTGAAGACATGTTGGTAACATGTACCTAATGTACCTAATTTGCAGCCGGTCAGGGACGACTGGAATTATTCAAAATTCAAACATGGTATTCAACATTGCTGTCATTTGTTAGAAATAACATCAAGTTCACAAAAAAGTGTCCAAATATTACTGCTGTGTGTAAAAGAGTGGCTGGGTCTTAAGCCGGCCATAAATGGATCAAAATTCAACCGGTTCAGCAGGGACTGGCCGACGTTTAATCCATGTAATCCATGTACAATGGTTGTACAGAAGTCAAACTAACAATCAACATCTGTACAACCAACCTGGCAGATAAATACCGCTCGACAGTGGAGGCTGGTGGGTTTTTTTGGGGGGGCGGCAAACAACCAGCAACCCCCATCCACCCTCTCCGCCATGGCGCGGCACTCAGTCATGGGGGTGGGGGGGTGTCGCGGCAGTGGCAGCACCCCCTCCCCCCGGGGGAGCACAGGAGGTCTGGCACTTACTGGGCTGTATGGTGTCCTCTTCATTGCAGTGTGGGCAGCAGCAGTAGCAGCGGATGTCCATTCCAGCCTCCTTCCAGGGTCTCCATCACTTGTACATGTCTCCTCTCCTCCTAAGCGCCGGCCATCCAATTGGATCACCTAGCGCTTTGGCCAATCGGGAAGCAGGTCTCACTGACCTTCCTCCTGATTGCGGGGAGGCACTGTAGTGTGAAAATAGCGAAAATTCATTCGCTATGGTCACATAATTGGGTGCGCCCCAAGCCCACCCTATTTTGAAGCCTATTAGAGCCTCTGTCTCTAATCAGTGCTTCAACAAACACACCCTCCGCCTATACCCGCAATAGTAATTCATGCGCCCGGCGTCCTGAAAGGGGTCGGGCACATGGATAAGAGGGCAGCAGAGGTATTGGGGGGTGGCGTCAGTGCCCCCTCAATGCATGGGTTGACCCTGCCACTCGATCAGTGTCATAGGCTATAGCTGGCAGCACTGATCATTGTATTCTGACAGCGGGGGGAAGTACTGCTGTCATCAGAACATAATACCTCAGTGGGAGTAATTTCCCCATCCACCTCAAATGTGTGGATGGGGGATTAGCTCAGTTTTGACTGAACAAAAAAAACTGAATCATCTATGGCCTGCTTTATTGGTCTCTTTGAAAACAATTTATATCAGACAGACCAATTATATTTGCATAAGCAGGAGTTGCAATATGCAAAGGGCCACAAAGGATAGCCCAGGAGCTAATTAAAACCCATGCATCCCACTTGAATGCAAAGGGGGTGTATACGTATTTAAGCATACAAGGTTTTGACTTGAAGTTGTGTTTGGATTTTGATGTCTACACTTTATTTTTGTGTACAAAAGCAACATAAAATCTCCATCAAATCAACTTGAACATGGTAACACTACAAAATATTGACCAATTATGCAAAGCATTGTATCTGGTAACCTTATACAATAAACACCTAGAGCCAATTCACACCAGTTCTATAACACATGTTCACACTTTGCCAAAACCGGGAAAATGGTTTCCATTGTAATCTGGGAAGCTCTTCACACATTGGTGTGTTGCGTTTCAGCACAGTATGGTGCAGTTTTTAAAAATCCTACTTGCTGCATCTTTTGTAAAAAAAAAAAAAAAACACTGGTGGTGCCTTATAAACGCACAAAAATGCAATACGAGTTTTAAATAGTGCTCTTTAACTCACATGTCAATGATATCACATATATTCACACTAGATTCCTAATTAAAGCTTAATTAAACCCCAAAGCAAAACTGTAATATATAGCATCTTACCAATCCTTAAAGTGTTACTAAAGTGTTGAAGCCCCATTTAGACTATTACTGGCAGGTTAACGAAGGTTCAGCTATGGAGCCGATTACATGGGACGCATTTAAAGCCACTACTAGAAGGATATACATTTTGGCCATCAAAGCTGTTAGGTCAGAGCGTAAACACTTGGAGGAATCTTTACAAGATAGGGAGAGAGAGTGTGCACAGGCTCATGCGGAAACATCATCCCCAGATTCCCTGGCTGCTTTACAATTTGCTAGAAGGGCCTTATATCTCAATCATTAGGATATTGCCTCTTGCACTCTTCAACAGCAGAGGGAACATATTTTTGAACAAGGGGACAAAAACAGTAAGCTCTTAGCCTTACTGACGGCCGTGGACAGACCCCTGACAGTGGTCCCATGTATTTCTTCTCCATCTGGATGCTGTTGACTACCAGGGAAGACATTTTACAGACATTTGTCTTATTTTATAGGACGTTGTATTTACCCATAACACCTTATGAGGTAGAGGACCTCTTTGCTACTCTAGAGCCATTATATTTACCCATTCTACTGGATGAGACAAGAGAGTTTTTGAATGCCCCCTTTAAGGAGGAGAAGATGATCACTGCCATAGGGTCCTTTCCTGCTGGTAAGGCACCTGGACTAGATGGGATACCAATAGAGTGGTATAAACATTACTCTGAGGTTATTACACCGAGAGTGCTCCAGTTGTATTCGGAGTGTCTTTGAGATGGGTCCCTCCATACCTCCTTTTACGAGGCACACATAGTGTTATTGGCCTGGTTATAAAGATCCCCTACAGGGTTCACCCTATAGACCTATCTCTTTACTCAATATGGATATTAAAATACTGACCAATTTACTAGCTAACAGACTTATACCTGCCCTGCAATATCTTATTGCCCCTGACCAGACAGGTTTCATGCCCAAAAAAGCTAGTGTCAAGTGGTCGAGTGGTGGTCGAGTCTGACTTTTGCAGGGGATAATCTCCCTTACGGGCCTGGTTGGAGCACCCCTGGTAGTGGGGACAGGGAGTTCTGGAGCACAGGGGGGCACAAGGGCTGGACTTAGTCACTGGTGGTAGCTGAGAGTCCACTGGAACTCGTGCAGACAGAAGGACGGTGATGCAGGCCGGGCTGGTAACAAGCTGGCAGTACAGTACAGAAGGATCAGGTAGGTGGATGGTCGGGTGCAGGCAGGGTCAGCAACGTGCGGGCAGCAGAGGTACAGAGGAGCAGGCAAAGAATAGTTATAGACAGGCCACGGGTCAGGGCAGGCAGACAGCAAACAAAGTCCAAGGGAAGCCGGGGTCACAGATACAGGAAGTCTCTTCGGAGTAACACACTGGGTCGCAGGGTACAGGAACGTAGAATGGACAGCACTTGCTTCCTGGTGCTGTCCGCTTAAATGGCCGCTATTAGCGCCATTGCCGGCGCATACACGTGCGCCTGCGCATAGGCGATCCAATGGTCCGGGATGGTTCCTTACATTGCCCCCCGAAGGGGCAGCCTCCGGATGCCCAACTGGGCCCTCTTGGTCACATGTCTTCTCCAAAACACCCTGATTAGCTCTCTGGCATGTAGGTGGTTCTCTGGCTCCCAGGTGCTTTCTTGAAGCCCATAGCCTTTCCACTTTACCAGAAACTGGATGATTCCCCCTCTCTTCCTGCAGTCGAGGATGGTTTCCACCTCAAATTCCTCCGCTCTGTCCACTAAGACCGGTTCTGGTGGGGCTGTGTTGCGCCCAGGGTAGATCTAGTCTGAATGCTACTTTGTTGATTTGTCTCTTTACTGGGAAAGGTCCAATGTATTTTGGCCCCAGTTTTCTGGAGGGGCAGGATAGCCTCAGGTTTTTTGCTGCTAACCAGACCCGTTGGCCCGGTTGCAGTTCCAATTCTCCTCGTCTTCCCTTGTCAAAACTTTTCTGAGTGCCTTTTGCTGAGTGCCTGGGTCTGAGAAAGGGTTTCCTGTAACAGTTTATTGTTTTCCTCTAAGAACTGGGTGACTTCCAGGACAGCAGTTACAGTGCACTCCGTTGACAGGCCAGGTAGGAAGGTAGGATGGTAGCCGAGGTTCGCCCAGAATGGAGTTTGCTTGGTGGCGGAATGAATTGAGTTATTATATGCAAATTCGGCTACCGGCAACAGGGAAACCCAATCGTCCTGAGAGTAGGAAGAGTAGAAACAGAGGTACTACTCGAGAGTTTGATTAGTTCTCTCCGTTTGGCCGTTTGACTGCGGATGATATGCGGAGGAGAAGGCTAGATCAATTTCTAAGGAAGAGCACAGAGATCTCCAGAAGCGGGACGTGAACTGCACCCTCGGTCTGAGACTATGTTGCTGGGGATGCCGTGAAGACGGACCACCTCTTTGATGAATGTTTCTGCTGTTTCAGCTGCTGTGGGGGTGCACTTCATGGATATGAAGTGGGCCATTTTTGTGAGGTGATCTACCACAACAAGAATGGTACTGAAGCCTACAGATGGAGGCAACTCAACTATATAGTGCATCGAGATCTGGGACCAAGGTCATTCCGGAATGGGTAATGGGTTCAGCAGACCCCAGGCTTTGGACCTCTCAGTCTTGCTCTTGGCACAGATGGGGCAAGCACATAATCCTTACACTCCTCATTCAGGCAAGGCCACCAAAATGAGTGGGAAAGCAGCTCTGCCGTCTTGTGACCCCCGAAGTGCCCAGCTAGTTTAAGGTCATGGCAGAGTTCAAGCGCTGCTAGGCACAGATCCTGTGGGATGAAAAGTCGGTTACCTGACCACCACCACAGCCCATCTTTTATGGTGAGCCCAGAATCCGGTGGCACGGTGCGACCGACTAAGGATCGTCTGATCCGGGTGAGAAAGTCCTTTTGGGTCAGCAGGAAGCTATTGGCAGGTAGAATGGTGTCTGGAGGAGTGGAGTCCTCCGGGTCATGGAACATTCTGGACAGGGCATCCGACTTCACATTTTTAGACCCAGGCCTGTATGTTATGTGCAGTTGGAACCTTGAGAAGAATAGTGCCCACCTTGCCTGTCAAGGTTTGAGCCTCTTAGCTGTCCGCAGGTACTCAATGTTCTTGTGGTCTGTGAAGACCAGAACAGTGTGAGTAGCTCCTTCCAGAAGGTACCGCCATTCCTCCAGGGCGGATTTGATTTCCAGCAGTTCCTGGTCACCGACGTCGTAGTTTTTCTTGGGGGGGTGAGAGCTTCCGGGAGAAGAGGGCAATAGGATGGAGTGCGGCGTTTGGGCCTCGTCTCTGAAAGAGAACTGCTCCCACTGCTGTCTCGGATGCGTCCACCTCAACGACATAGGGCAGAGCCGGGTCTGGGTGTTTGAGGACGGGAGCAGAGGTAAACAGTTCTTTGAGTCTTGTGAAGGCCTCTTGGGCTTCAGGAGTCCAACGGAAGCGAGAGTCCTGCTTCATGAGCTTGGTGATAGGCGCAATGACCGCCGAGAACCCCTTAATGAACTTTCTGTAGAAGTTTGCGAATCCTACGAACCGTTGGATACCCTTCTTGTCAGCTGGCACTGGCCAGTCTAGGATGGCTGAGATCTTCTGCGGGTCCATAGTTATCCCTGTAATTGAAATGTCAAAGCAAAGGAAGGAGATGCTGGCGTGCTTGAAAGCGCATTTTTCCGCCTTGGCATATAGGCCATGTTGCCGAATGCGGGCAAGCACACATCTCACCTGCCTGCGGTGTTCCCCCAGGGAAGGGGAGAAGATTAGGATATCATCCAGAAAAATCACTATGAATTGGTATGGGTAGTCTCTGAAGATATCGTTCACCAGATGTTGGAACGTAGCGGGGGCATTACAAAGTCCAAACGGCATAACAAGGCATTCGTAGTGACCAAACCTGGTTCGGAAGGCCGTCTTCCACTCACCCATTCCCGTATGCGGATGAGATTGTATGCCCCGTGGAGGTCCAATTTTGTGAACACAGCTGTGGTTCCTAACCTCTGAAAAAGTTCAGGGACCAGAGGCAGGGGATACAGGTTTTTGATAGTGATCCCGGTAATCTATACAGGGCCTGAGGGAGTGGTCTTTATTCTCCACAAAGAAGATCCCTGCTCCGGCAGGTGAGGTAGAGGGTCTGATGACCCCCTTTTCTAGGTTCTCGTCAAGGTAGGCCTTGAGGGTCACTAGCTCTACCTCAGACAAAGGAAAAATCCGACCGAAAGGAACCTCAGCTCCGGGTAGGAGGTCAATCGGACAGTCATAAGACCTATGCGGTGGTAGGACGCCAGCCCCCTTCTTACTGAACACGTCCAGAAAGTCATGGTAAGGTACTGATACAGCCAGGCAGGTGTCCTGGTCGTGTTCAGTGTCCAGACAGCGTACAGATGATGGGGTTTCTGAAGGCGGTGGCAGGCAATGTTGGAGGCAGTAGGAAGAGCTGAACTGCACTTCCCCTGTGGCCCAGTCAATGTGGGGGTTATTGTTAGAAGAATGGGTTAGTCAGGAATTTTTCATTAAAATGTAGCTAGAGTAATGCTTTATATGAACCTATAAAATGTTGATTTATAATGTAATAATGAATGCGTTTACTTGAGACAAGAGAACATCTGGTGACGGGGGAGACAGTTTGACTATTGTTTCTATTCCTGAGAAAACAAAACTCTTGGATATGTGATGATATGAATTACTCCCTTTTGGCTTCAAGATGGACTTTTTTTTATCATGAACAAGTTTAAACTAGAACTGTCATGGCGCTGCCCATGTATCGTTTCACTTTCTATCGGTCACATGGGAAAACCACCCATTTAACTGCTTGATTGCTAACAGAAGATATGGATGCTGATTGGGTTGATTATATGATCATCCCTAGGTTACAACCCAGAACACACCTATGCCTTATGCATATTCATTACTATAAATAAGCTTAAGCCCTTGCTTTCAGTAGGATTACACGTAGGCAGACTAAGCTACCTGTACTGCGTTTCCTCCATGCGCATGTAATAAAGTGAATCTACTTGTTTTCCTACAATCACCGGTGTCCAGCCTGGAGTTTTTCCAACAGTTATGCATCCGGAGTCAGGGGAGGCCCAAAATGACTGGGAATAGAGGGGACACAATGGCGTCCAGCAGCAAGAATTCCAAGTGGCCCCCCACCGTCTTGGCAGGTACAGGAATGGTTTCCTGGGTGACGGTGAGGGACTTAATGGTGGTTCCATCGGACAGCTGGACGACCATGGGATGGTCTTTAGGTCAAAGTGGGATCTGGAGGTTGGCTACGAAAGTAATGTCAACAAAGCAAAGGGTATCCCCGCTAGGAAGCTGTAAAGATAGAGAGAGAACAAGGTGAGCTTTGTCGCTTGGCATGTACATCAGGTTTTCCCAGGTAGGAGTGGTACACTTACCGGCCTTAGCAGGGCATTTCCTTACCAGATGCCCAGGCCCTCCACAGTATAGGCAGAGGCTGAGTGCCATAGGTCTCTGACGTTCTTCTGTGGCTAATGGTGGGCGGAGTAGCCCGATTTGCATGGGTTCGAACTGGTCTGGTGGAGCGGAGGAGGAAGAGGCAGCCGGACTGGAGCCAGGGTAGCTGGGTATTCTGGGCATCATCCAGGTAAGGCGTGCAGCCCCTGTGGACCTCTCAGCCCCGCGTATGTATGGACAGATTGATCAGGGCGTCGAGAGTATGAGGCACCCCAACACAAGCCAGCTCATGCTTGAGCGGCTCTGAGAGGCCCAGCCTGAATTGGTTGCAGAGGGCTGCATCGTTCCAGGCTGTGTCAGCGCTCCAGCACCGGAATTCAAAGACATACTCTTCCGCTGTGCGGCAGCCTTGCTGGAGGGCGTGAAGAGCTGCTTCCGCCGTGGCCGCTAGGTGGGGGTCCTCATAGAGCAGAGCCATCGCTTGAAAGAACCAGTCCAAACTGGTAGTCTCTGGGGCTTTCTGTTCCAATAAGCGATGGGCCCATGCTTGTGGTTCCTCCAAGAGCAATGAGATCACCAGCCCCACTTTAGTCGCCTCCAATGAAAAAGTCCGGGGTTGGGGGGCGAAATACAATTCGCACGAGTTACGGAAGGCCTGGAACTTACGGCGGTCCTCACGCAAACCGTTCTGGCATGGGCACCTTGGGTTCCGTGGGCAAAGCCACGATGGTGCTTGGAAAAGACTGACTGGGACTGGCTGGGGCTGACATGGAGAGCTTTTGGACTCTTCCTTCCAGACGGATGTATCCCTCTTGTAGATTCTTTACGGCTTGCATGAGGCCAGCCAGATGCACGCACAGGTCATCCATGGGAGAGGTCCCCTGCACAGACTCGGACATGGCTGTCCAATACTGTCACATACCTGATGGTCGAGTCTGACTTGTGCAGGGGACAACCTCTCTTACAACCCTAGTTCGAGAACCCCTGGTAGTGGGGACAGGGAGTTCTGGAGCACAGGGGGGCACGCGGGCTGGACTTAGTCACTGGTGGTAGCTGAGAGTCCACTGGAACTCATGCAGACAGAAAGATGGTGATGCAGGCCGGGTCGGTAACAAGCTGGCAGTACAGTACAGAATGATCAGGCAGGTGGATGGTCAGGTGCAGGCAGGGTCGGCAAGGTGCAGGCAGCAGAGGTACAGAGGAGCAGGCAAAGAATAGTCGTAGACAGGCCGGGAGTCAGGGCAGGCAGAAAGCAAACAAAGTCCAAGGGAAGCCGGGGTCAGAGATACAGGAAGTCTCTTCGGAGTAACACACTGAGTCGCAGGGTACAGGAACGGTGTATAACGGACAGCGCTTCCTGGTGCTGTCTGCTTAAATGACCGCTATCGGCACCATTGCCGGGGCACGCACGCACGCACAGGAGTACGCGAACGTGCACAAGCGAGCGCAAACGGGCACGCACACGCTACATGCACCCGTGCATATCCAATCCAATGGCCTGGGATGGTTCCTTACAGCTAGGCCCGGATATTTCCAGTGGAGGGATATTGGTCTTTCTCGATTTGGAGAAGGCTTTTGACTCCGTGGACTGGCAATATATGAACACAGTGTTAGAGATATTTGGTTTTAGCCCTCAGTTTAGACGGTGGATCAGCATTTCATATCGGAGTCCACTGCGGCCATCAAACGTAATGGTCTGTTATCAGACTCGACAAGGATGCCCTATGTCACCGGGTCTTTTTGCAGTATTAATAGAACCCCTGCCTGCAGCATGGAGAGCCTCTCCAGGAATACAGGCTATACAGGTGGGTAGTGTGACGGAGAAGACTGCACTTTACATGGACAACATGGTCCTTTTTCTAAGAGACTCTGACTCATCTTTATCAATGGCTCTATCAATTCTGACCTCCTTTGCTGTATTTTCGGGGCTGAAGGTTAATTGCAGTACATCCCAAATTCTCCCAGTCAGGACACCATCTCCAGTAAGTGCCCACTGCAGGTTTTGGGGAGGAATGTCTATAAGATCTAGAATACTGTCAAGGACAGTGTGAACATTTTTTGCATTGGTCCAACTAAGATCTTGCATGACACCAGGAGGAGTGAAGATCTTCAGAGATAGGCAAGGCCCCATATAACTTGGATTTGTGCTTTTTTACTTTACAGCCCCCCTATTCCCTCGTAAGCACACAGAAATCCTACACAGCACAAGAGAACCCTAAGGAGCATGCCCACCACAGTAATATCAGCTGCTATTTAAGCCACCATCTTAAAGGGACTGAGGCACTCCTGGAATAGAAGATTTACCTATGCACAGGAAATCTTCCACCTGAAGAGGTTGAACAAGGATCAGAAGAAAGGGGAGCATCTTCATACACACTGGAGCAGTCCCAGAATGAGAACAAAATGGGAATGCTGTGGAGAGGGAGAACTCACAATTTATGTATTTATAGGGGATTGTGCATGGGGGTGGAGCTGACCCTAAGGTAGGCTGACATGATGAGCTCCAGGAAAACTGACCTACTAACCAGATCACAGGGTGGAAATAAATAGGGACAATATCCTAAAAAAGAAAGCGAATGAAGCCACCACATTTAAGGATTGCTAAGCTACCATGTACTACAATTTTGCTTTTGGGTTTAGATATGCTTTATCCCTCTGCACACTGCTATAGAACCTTACATTTATAGCAAAATTTTGCACAAAAACAGGAATTCTTGGTGTGCAAATATTGCAATACATGTTCGCATTGGATAACTGCATCAAAGTGATCCCTCTCTGGCCAGTACCTACTCTACTATACAAAATGCCAAATAGTAATTGCTCACAGCATATATCAATGGACATATAGTGCCAATATGGGGGTAAACTGACATAGTTGGAGAATAAAAGGACCGTGCCCAAATGCAAATAGCATATATGTATATTATATAAATCTCTCAGGAGGGCCTGAATCAGAATTCTGCAAGTATGACAGTAACATATCTATGTGTTACTTATTTATAATATCTATCAAGTTAAATGTGTTTTAACCAGCAGTGCAAAATGCATTTAAGGTATTTCCACTTATCCAAATGTTTCATGCTTGTTAGATTTTCTTTCAGAATAAAACAAATTAATCACCAGTGTGGATTGTGACAGTAGAGACATTTCTTTGAAGTGAGAGGCATTCTGCCATCAACACAATGCATTAAAAATGGTTTACAAATGTTCGAAAAATGTACTACTTTCAGCCATATAAGGTAAAACTAAGCACAATATTAATTCTATTTTCACCATGGTTGTCATCACAGCAGTTTAAAAAACAGTCAATTATCTTTCATACAATGAGCAGTTATTTTCTGTATGAATACCCTCATTTGTTCTGACTAAATACATGTACACAACTACAGTTTAGTAGCAATCCATATCAGAATGTACATAAGTAATAAAAGCAAAAACTTTTTTTCTGTCTCTTACATTCCAGGATACAGGGCATATTCATATACATTAAGATATGATGTCCTTAAAGCGCTGAACATGAGGGGAGGACAACATGGCAGCAAGCCAACAGGCTCCAAATATCCAAACTGAAACAGGTAGAACCTCACACAGCCGACTGCAAAACTTGCTGACCAAAAGTCACATCCTCAGAAGCTCAAACATCCATCTGGTAAAACTTTGTGAAATTATGAACTGAAGACCAGGTAGCAGCCTTATAAATTTGAACTACTGAAGCCTGATGTCAAATAGCCCTGGAAGTACCAATACTCCTGGTAGAATGAACTGTCACAAGACTGTGAAACTTTGCCCTTTATACCATAAGCTTAAAAAATAAGCTGATCCATTGAGAAAAAGTAGATTTGAAAGCTGCATGACCCTTCCTTGGGCCTTTAGAATAAAGAGAAAGGGCATCAGACTGACCAATTGCAGCAGTAGACTTCAGTTACATTTTAAATACACAAACTACGTTCAAGGTATGCAGAGCCTTGTCCCCCAATGTCTGAGGCTTAGGACAGAATGAAGGGAACGCAATGTCCTGGTTAAGATGAAACGATGAGACCACCTTAGGCAAAAAAATAGGATTTTTTGACTTACTGTAAAATCCCTTTCTCTGAGTTCATTGACGGACGCAGACTCTTATTCTTGACATGTGGGTTTATGCACCTTTCACTAGGAGTGGACTAGGCAGAACGTAGTTCAGCTAAAAGCAGACACAGCCCCTCCCAGGGGGCAGTTCTCACTTGGCATAACCCCTCCTGCCCTGCTCAGCAACTCAGTTCGTAACAAGCAGTACAAACTCAAAGAGGGGAGGGTGTTGCGTCCGTCAATGAACTCAGAGAAAAGGATTTTATGGTAAGTCAAAAAATCCTATTTTCTCATTCGTTCATTGACAGACGCAGCCTCTTATTCTTGACATGTGGGGATGTCCCAAAGCAGTGTCACAACGAGGGGTGGGCAACAACAACAACAGTACCCAACAAAAGAGTTCTCCGGGAGGTGCCAGGCGCGCCTCACACCACCGCCTGCAAAACTTTGTGGCCAAAAGTAGCATCTGAAGACGCTGCAACATCAACTCTCTAAAACTTGGAAAAAGTGTGCACCGAGGTCCAAGTGGCCGCCTTGCACACCTGAGAAACCGACACCTGGTGTCGGAAAGCCCAGGAAGTACTAATTGCCCTGGTAGAGTGAGCCGTGACCGGAAAGGGGGGCTCCTGGCCCCGAACAGCATACGCATGGGTCACCATCTGTGGTATCCAACATGAAATGGTGGCCAACGAGGCCGCCACCCCCTTGCGCGGACCATCCACCACTACAAAAAGCGCATCGGACCTCCGAAAAGAGGCTGTGGCCGCCAGATACACCCGCAGAGCCCTAACCACACCAAGGGAGTGCAAAGCAACCTCCTTAGGATGAGACCGGCGTGGACACAGCGAAGGGAGGACAATGTCCTCATTGATGTGAAACGAAGAGACCACCTTTGGTAAGAAGGAAGGAGAGGGACGCAAAACTGCCTTGTCCCTATGTAGGACCAAGTACGGGGACCTACAGGACAGAGCCGCCAGCTCAGACACCGCCTAGGGAATGTAATCGCAACCAGGAAGGCCACTTTTTGTGAGAGCAGCTGCAGGGAAATTTCCCTGATATTTTCGAAAGGCGGCTTCTGAAGTACTGAGAGGACCAGGGCACCCGTACCTGGGGAGCGACATGATGAACCCCCTGGACAAAGGTATGAATCAAGGAATGCGTCGCCAAAGGACACTGAAAAAGAATCGCCAGGGCAGAAATCTGCCCCTTAAGCGTGCTCAATGCCAACTTGTGATCTAGGCCTTGCTGAAGGAAGGCCAGCACCCGAGCCACTGAGAAAGAACGGGGGTTCCACCCCCCGCCTCGCACCAGGCAATGTAAGCCTTCCAGGTGCGGTGATAGATCTTATGCGAAGTGGCCTTACGTGCTTTGAGCATAGTAGGAATGACAGACTCAGAGAGTCCCCTATCTTTTAACACCTGGGACTCAATAGCCAGGCCGTTAAAGCCAGCGAGGGTAAAGCAGGGTGCAGGATGGGTCCCTGTGAAAGTAGGTCCTCGCGAAGCAGAAGCCGCCAGGGAACATCGACCACCATCCGCACCATGTCGGCATACCAAGGACGCCAAGGCCAATCTGGCTCTACCAGAATGGTTGGAATACCTTCCGCCTCTATCCTGCGCAGCAGGTGCGGGAGAACCGGAAGTGTAGGGAAGGCATAGAGCAGTCGGTACCGAGACTACGGAGCCAAGAGGGCATCAGCCGCGTCTGCCAGCGGATCCCTTGTTCTGCTCACGAAGGCCTGCATCTTCCGGTTGAGTCGGCACGCCAGGAGGTCCACGTCTGGCGTACCCCATTTGACAAATCTGTCGGAACACCTCCGGGTGCAGGGACCACTCTCCCTGATCCAGCCTCTGGCGACTGAGGTAGTCCGCCTGCCAATTTTTGACGCCCGGGATGTGAACGGTGGAGATTGCCGGCACGTGAAGCTCTGCCCACCGCAGAATGTGGGCTAGTTCTGACGCCGCTGCCGCGCTCCTCGTTCCACCCTGGTGATTCACGTAAGCCACAGCCGTGGCGTTGTCTGACTGGACCCGAACAGGATGACCGTGCAACCACCCCGACCAGTGGGAGAGGCAAAGCCTGATCACTCGAAGTTCCAGCACATTGATCGGGAGACGGGACTCCTCCGGGGACCAGCGACTTTGGATCGACAACACACCAGGACCCCCCCAGCCGTATAGGCTGGCATCTGTCGTTACCACCATCCATTCCATGGGTAGAAATTACTTCCCCAGCCCCAAGGCCAGGGCCGGCAGCCACCAGGCGAGGAAAACCCGGGTCTGGTGATCCAACCTGAGCACCCGATCCAGGGATAGCGGAGACTTGTCCCACCTCAGCAGAATTGCTCACTGCAGGGACTGGGTGTGACTCTGGGCATAGGGCACCGCCTCGAAGGTGGAGACCATCAGCCCCAACACCCTCATGCAAAATCTGAGAGAGGACCACCGCTGGGACAGCAGCGCCCGCACCGCAACTTGGAGTGTCAACACCTTGGCGGCAGGGAGAAACACTTTCGCCCGCTCCGTGTCCAGGACATGGACCAGATATTCCAAGCGGCGCAACGGAGTCAGTACCGACTTCGGAAGGTTGATCACCCAGCCGAAACCAAGAGTGATTTCCACACTGTCCTTCAAGGCTGAGGCCGACTCCACCCGCAGGAGGTGGTCGTCGAGATACGCCACCACTGCTATGCCCCTCTGCCGCAGCAGAGCCAGCACTGGGGCCAGGAGCTTGGTGAAGACCCACGTGGCTGAGGCCAGACCGAACAGAAGGGCTACAAACTGGTAGTGGAGATCCCCTACTGCAAAGCGCAGAAAGCGCTGGTGGTGCGCACACATGGGCACACGCAGATACGCGTCCTTGATGTCTAAGGAGGCCAAGAAGTCTCCCTGATGAAGCGCCGCCACCACAGAGCGGACAGATTCCATTCTGAATTTCCGCGCCCTCACAAAGAGGTTGAGAGCCTTCAGGTCCAAGACAGGCCTGACCCCATCTTTTTTTGGAACCACAAAGAGATTTGAATAAAAACCGCGGAAACGTTCTGCAGAGGGGACCGGGACAATCACCCCCTGATGGAGCAGGACTTGCACGGCCCCAAACAGGGCCTGTCGTTGCCCCAGGGGAAGCCTCAGATTGGAGGCGAAGAACCTGTCCGGGGGCTGGGTACGGAACTCTATCTTGTACCCGGACTAAACCACCTCGCGCACCCAGAGATCCGAGATGCGAGAGGTCCACCGGTCCGTGAACCGCAAGAGTAGTCCCCCCACCCGAATCACGGGCGGGGGCGACCCATCATGCGGAGGAGGACTTCTCCTCTGCCTTCTCGGCCTTACGCTGCCAGGGACGCTTCTGGCCCCCCGCGGAGGCCTTAGCGGGCTGAGAGACCTTGTTCGACCTTGTGGTGCATGAAAAAACCTCTTTTGAGTAGGGAAGGAAGGGCCCGCCCTACATCGGGGCTCCTTGCCCCTTCGAGGCTCTGGGAGGAACGCACTCTTCCCCCCAGTGTAATCCTTGATGATCTCATCCAGAGAAGCCCCAAAGAGATGATCACCCTCAAACGGCAGGTCCGTCAAGCCCTTCTTTGACGCCTGGTCCCCCGACCAACATCTAAGCCACAGCAGACGTCTAATGACGACAGCGAACATGGACAGTTTCGACAGCATGGGAGCCATGTCGACAGCATGGGGCCGCATCACAGAGGTACTTAAGACCCTGAATCAGCTGGTACGCCATCTGCACAGGTTCCGGAGGGGCCTGGAGAGTCACCAAAGCCTGGTGCACAATGGCCGCCCATTCCGTAAGTGCCTGTGCCACCAGTGCCGAAGCCAGCGCCAGCCGCATGGCCGACCCTGCGACCAGGAACATTGCCTTGGACACCGCCTCAGTCCTCCTATCTGCCGGGTCCTTAAACGAGGGAGAGCCCTCCATTGGAATAGTGGTCACCTTGTTCAGGCGGGTGACAGGCGGGAGAAGCGTACTCACCACTCTGGATGGGCGCAGCGGGTAGCCACCCGAGGCAGACCTGCAACCCCGCCAGTTCAGGGGGAGCTGCCGGCCACGCAGCACCTGTGACGCGAACCCCGGGGGCCGGTCCTAGGTGTGCTGGCGGGACGTTTAACCCGCCGGCCGTCCCGCACGGAACGAGGCTCGACGCGGCCGACCCTGCATACAGCTAATGGTCGGCTCGCGTCCGTCGGCCGTGC
Organism: Glandirana rugosa; assembly: GCA_018402905.1. Classification (NCBI taxonomy): domain Eukaryota; kingdom Metazoa; phylum Chordata; class Amphibia; order Anura; family Ranidae; genus Glandirana; species Glandirana rugosa. The sequence goes on from BLSH010461616.1 coordinate 774,985, forward strand.
TGGGGAGACTCCCTGGATCTAGGATATCCAGCCTGTCACCCAGCCGGCTACTTGATTGCATTCTTCATCAGAAGTCTTGGGAAAAAAAGAAAAAAATGGGGAACTGCAGATCCCAGCAGGGAGCCAGGTCCTACTCCTTGCACTAGGCAGAAAAAACTGAGTTGCTGAGCAGGGCTGGAGGGGCTGTGTCTGCTTTTAACTGAACTACGTTCTGCCTAGTCCACTCCTAGTGAAAGGTGCATAAACCAACATGTCAAGAATAAGAGACTGCGTCCGTCAATGAACGAATGAGAAAAGATGCTGAGGTCGAAAAACCACCCTGCCATGGTGGAGTAACCAGGAACAGTTCCTTATAGGCAGCAGCCACCAATTCCAAAATTCTACGAGACAAAGTAATGGCTACCAGTAATATAACCTCCCGAGTCAGAAGTACTAAGAGCAAGTACCAGATGGGTTCAAATGGAAAATTCAGAAAATACTAAGGTCCCACGGAGTCAAAAGAGTCTTAACCTGTGAATTAATACACATGTCCCCTTATACAAAGCCATGCAGCCAAGAAATGCACAATAATAGGTATTTGAAAGAGAATAGCCAAGTCTGAATTTTTACCCTTGATACTAGTCAAGGCCAGTCCCTGGTCAACTCCAAGTTAGAGAAATGCCAGAACGTAGTCTACTGAATACTTACGAGGAAGGAGTCCTCTAGTCTCATCCCAAGCAAAATAAGACTTCCAGGTCTTGTGGTAAATATTTCTTGAATTGAAACTCCTGAATTGATATTTCTTTGTCTTCCTAGACACCCCTAGCTTCAAAAGCCATACTGCTAAAGCCAATGACTGTAAAGAAGAAGGGACCATCAGACAGGAGATCAGGTTGATCCAGGAGGGTCCATGGTTTGTCTACCAACAAGTTTAAGATGTTGGAGTTCCACATTTTTCTGAGACAGGCCAGGGCAATCAGAATCACCAAAATGACTTCCACCTGAATCCTTCAAAGCAGATGAGGTAGGAGCTGCAATGGTGGAAAGGCATAGATTAAGGAAAATGTAACTTCTGATGTCACTATTACATCCACTGAGAACACTCATGGGTCCCTAACTCCTGGATATGAATCCATCCAGCTTCGCACTGAATCTGGATGCCAGAAGATGCACATCTGAGGCTCCCTATCTTTTGCAAAGTTCCACAAACACTTCTGGGTGAAGTGCTCACTCTCCCAGAGTCAGCTCTTGGTGGCTGAGAAAATCAGCCTATTTTCCACACCAGGAAGGTGGAAGGTGGACAGGGCAAGGGCATGAAGTTCCCTCCAAGGCAGTTCCTCCTGAGCAGCTCAGCTTCTCGGGCCTCTCTGAAGATTAAGTACACCACCCATGTGGGATTGAACACTTACAGGGAGGGACCTCCAGTTGCACCAACCAATGCAGCAGAGCAAGACAAATCACTCTCATTTCTAGGTAATTGTTGAGCAAGTACCTCTAATATGCTGACCATGTCCCCTGGACCAAGATATTATCCAGAACTCCTCCCCAGCTTACTACTGGTATGCATTGTCAGGACTCCCCAGGACAGAGGGAGGAACAATTTTCCCATCTCCAGCATTTGCAAAGGGATCTACCAGTCCAGTCTCATTCTGGGGTGTACCTGCATTGGGAGTCCAACGACTATGTCCTCCTGTTCCATGTCAACAAGACATTCAGATAAAAGGCCCTGGAATAAAACTGGGAAAAGGGAGGCTACCATCTTCTTCAGGACCCTGATGCAAAGATGAACTGAGGGATTATATTAGGCAGAGTTTGAAGCAACTCCACCTGAGTTCCCAGAGAAAGGCACTTGTCCTGGGGTAGGATCACTCTTGACTGAACTATGCTCAGCACCAGGCCTAAAATAAGGTTGGGACTAAGGACGATTTCTGAAAGTTCAGAACCCATCCAAATCTCTCCAGCGTTTGCACCATTCAAGTCATATTGATTTCCAGAATCAGAGCAGTTTGTTCAGGTGACCTATCACAGGAAAACACCAAGCACATACTGCTTCATTGCGAGGTCTTGTCAACAGGATTTGAGGGCTGTGGAGTCCAAGACTTCCTTCAGCTGGCACCACTGGTCTGGTGACATTGTACTACTTTGGCAGTGATCATCTACACTGGCTGGCTGCTCTGATATCACTGTGTCAGTGCCACCAGCCATTCCTTCTAATCACCACCATAGTAATACAATGTCACCAGACCAGTGCTGCCAGTCCGTGACTCTAATTACTGCCGCCCACTCTCAGTGTCCCTGATCACAGCCACACCAGTCAGAGTATCACCATAAGGACTTATTCAAAAATGTAATGCTCTCTAAAGAGCCATCTATGTTCAAATGGCTCTTCGGAGAGCATTTGACAGGCAATGAGAAGGCATTGCATCACCTCCTCACCACCTGTTCTAAACCTATGGATCCTGCACAAGCTCTCCCATTCCCTTGAATGGGTCGCTATTGGTGTGTATACATGGGGTATAATTTCTTCTCCAGTTGTAAAACTAAGCATCACAGCCATGGCATGTGTTCACACCCAGCCACTGCCTATGCAGCTAAAGAGGGTAGTGGTTGAGGAGCAGTAAAACCATGGCTCAACCTCATGATTTTACCCTCGCCACCTTAAGTATGAACGAGCCCTAATAGTACAGCCATTCACAGTTCTCCAATCACCATCACACCCGCCACAATGTCGACAGACCAATGTAGCTAGAATCAGTGTTCCGGATTGCCACTGCACCAGACCAGTGCAGCAAGCAACAGTTTTCCTCACCACCATCCCACCAGTCGCAATGTCACCAGACCAGTGTATGCCAGCAACAGTGTTCCTTGTTGCCATCCAGACGGATGGAAACCCTATTTTCCATCCATCATGGCGGATCGGATCGAATGAAAATGGACAGACGGTCCGTTTTCATCCAAATCCCCATAGAGGAGAGCGGAGCTCTGACAGGAGTGCAGAGACTGACCTGTCATCCGCCGGCTCATCGGGGATGAACGGATGGATCCCCACTGAGCAATGGAGCCCGTTAAAATGGGCTCCACACATGTGAAGGAACCCTTAGTCTTACACATGTGGTATCTCCATACTCAGGAGTAGAAGAATGTGTTTTGGGTTGTAATTCGAAGTATGCCCATGCTGTGTGTGAGAAATACCTTATTAAATTGAAAACTTCATGTAAAAAACAAATTTTCACCTTTTTCTGCACTTTCATAAAACTTGTGGCAAAAAATGAAGTCTTTAAAAGACTCACCACACCTCTTAACCACTTCAGCCCTGGAAGGATTTACCCCATTCCTGACCAGAGCCCTTTTTGCAATATGGTACTGTGTTGTTTTAACTGACAATTGCTCAGTTGTGCGACGCTGTACCCAAACAAAATTGGCGTCCTTTTTTCACCATAAATAGAGCTTTCTTTTGGTGGTTTTTGATCACCTCTGCGGTATTTATTTTTTTCGCTATAAACAAAGAGAGCTATAATTTAGAAAAAATTTTTTTTTTTTTTTATTAACTTTTTGCTATAATACATATCCAAAAAAAATATAAAAATGTATTCATCAGTTTAGGCCGATATGTATTCTACATATTTTTGGTAAAAAAAAATCACAATAGGCATATATTGATTGGGTTGCGCAAAAGTTATCACGTCTACAAACTATGGGAATAGATTTATGACACTTTTATTATTTTTTTTTACTAGTAATGGCGGCGATCTGTGATTTTTATCGGGACTGCGACATTGACACGGACAAATCGGACACTTTTTGGGACCAATGACATTTATACAGCGATCAGCGCTAAAGATAGCCACTGATTACTGTATAAATGTCATTGGCAGGGAAAGGGGTTAAACTCTAGGGGGCGATCAAGGGGTTAAATGTGTTCCCTCACTGTGTTCTAACTGTATGGGGGCTGGACTGGCAGATCTAACTGTTCCCTATTACTGGGAATAGTAGATCAGTGTCATGTCCCCTGGCAGAAGGGGTATCCCCCGCTGTTTTTACATCGGTAGATCCCCGTTCTGCCTCTGTAGTAGGCGATCACGGGTCGCTCACAAAGCGAGCATCGGGTGCGCACACCTGCAAATCGCGCATGCCAGGCTGATGTATAATGACGGCGGTTTGTGCAGACGAGCCAACCTGCCGTAGTGGGACTGTGTCAGCTGGTCGGCAAGCAGTTAAGGATACCTTGGGATGTTTACTCTCCAAAATATGGTAATTTTGTGTGTTTTTCCTGTCCAGGCACTGCAGGGACTCAAGAAATATGATAGGTAGCCTGGAAATTAGACGTGTAATTTATACTACTTTAAAGCCCAAAGGTGCTCCTCAGATTTTGGGCCCCTCTATGCATCTAGGCCATGAAAAAGTCTCACACAAGTGGTATCCCCATACTAGGGAAGCGTAGAAGAATGTGTTTTGGGGTGTAATTGTAAATATGCCTATGCTGTGTTTGAGATACAGTATCTCACAAAAGTGAGTGCACTCCTCACATTTTTGTAAATATTTTATTATATCTTTTCATGTGACAACACTGAAGAAATGACACTTTGCCTCAATGTAAAGTAGTGAGTGTACAGCTTGTATAACAGTGTAAATTTGCTGTCCCTCAAAATAACTCAACACACAGCTATTCATGAATATAAAATAACTATTAAATGTGATTCTTTTATATTTGCCATATAAATATTAATAATTAAATATTTATAAATATAAATAACGCTTTAAGCCTTTATAGAATTCTTATTTCCTTTCGCCTCACACTAACTCTCTTAAATCTAGGTTTTTCCCTTTCATATTCATATTTTATGTTCTTTGTTGTTTTTATCTTCTTCCGGTATTTTAAACGTGCAGATTATGCAACTAAATAGCCAGTGTATCTTTTCTTACTAGTATGCACTTTTACCTTTGTGAGGACTAATTATATGATGTGTTCTGTAAACATTAATCCAATGGGGTTCACTAGGTCACATCAGTATAATACTAGTAGCTCTGGTAGGCATTTGAAGTACAATAAAAGTGACTTCCAACACGTATCCAGTGGGTGAGGCATTCAGATACAGACCTGCCATGTAAAAAAAAAAAAACAATTTTCTCTTTTTAGAATCTTATTTTTACAGGAGTAATACTCCAGTGAATTCATAATAAACGCCTGTCATAGCTGCCAGTCGTGGCATTTGGTTCTTTACGGACAACAGTCTCCAGATGGCGAAAGGGAGGACGTCAGGGTTGCTGCTACTTACACGGTTCGAAGGCTAAGAACGGCTAAGGAGGTACGCCTTCAAAATGCGCCAGCTAGCAGCAGCCTCGATGCCCTCCCTTTCGCCATCTAGAGAACCAAATGCCACGACTGACGGCTATGATGAAGGGCGTTTATTTACCCACATGGTTGTGAGTACTTTTTATCTAACTTTTACAATAAAATCTCTTAGGATAATGCACTAGGCTGGTGCACCCTATTTCTTTTTACTACCTAGTGACTACTGGGATGTTCCCTATCTGGGAGGGCACCAAGGCCAAAGTTACCATTTCCTAAGTGACTATCCACCCAATATTGCATCATTGCGCAGGAGTATTTGTTTGCTGTTGTCAAGATTCCCTGGGGACTCCAGAGTGTGTCAGCATTGAGTGTGCATCTGATTCTATCCAGTCACCCTCAGAGACAATGGTCATATCTATAGAAGAAAGACAGTTAAGAAGGTCTTTGTTAGCAAAAGGTTTCACCACCAGTATAGACAATTTTGAATCCAACACCATGGTTAACGAAGATACCATCCAGACTGAAATTACTGCACAGACACCAGAGAGAGAGGACAGAATGGTTTAATTGTTTTAAGGCTATGCTCTGAAGAAGAAGGTACGCCTTCAAAGCGCATCAGCTAGCAGCAGCCCTGACACTTTCCTTTCAGCATCTGGAGACTGTTGTCCGTTGTCCGAATAGAACCAAATGCCATGACTAGCGGCTATGTCAGTCGTTTATTTACCCACGTTTGAGTAGTTTTTGTCTTTGGCTTTTTACAATAAAATCTCTTAGGATAATGCACTAGGCTGGTGCACCCTCTTTCTTTTTACTATCTAGTGACTACTGGGATGTTTCCTATGCTGGAGGGGAGCAAGGCCAAGGTTACCATTTCCTAAGTGACTATCCTCCCAATATCGCACCATTGCGCAGGAGTGTCTCTTTGGTGTTTTTTTTTCTGCTGCCAGACACAACAGTTCTTTTTAGGGGTTTGCTGCACATACTGTAGAATGGACAGAGTTAAGCCCCGTACACATAGGCCGAATGTCCGGAGACAACGGACAAAAAAAAAAACGGTCAGCATTCGCCCCATGTGTATGTTGTTTGGCCAGCTTCTGTCGGACATGCATGCTGGAAAACCAGCAGCCAACCAACTCCTGATCAGCACTCTCAGCCAATGGCAGAGAGCGCTGATCGGAGTGGTGTGGCGTGGAGGGGTTGTCCCTGTCAGAACACAGCAGGGGAGATGCTGAACTAGCCTCACATGGTTAGTACAGTGGCCCAGACCGGAACTGTCAGTTTTTTTCGTGCAAAGAAAAAACGGTTAGTGTGTACCCGGCTTTAGGGCCTCTGTCAATAGGCTTTTGTTCATTTCAAAGTGATTTTGCATTTCTTACTAGGGGAATTAAAAAACCCAGTTGAAACAGGTGAAATGCTGAAGGTCAACTGCAGGTCAAATGCACCCGTCAATGAATTTTGAAGGATCTCAGAAGTCTGAAGTCATCAACTTGATCCCAAAGCCTGTTGATACCGGCCCTTCAGTTTAATGCTTACCAAGAACACGTGGATGATCCTGAAGAGAAGAACTGAGATGTAACATGATGTACATAGAAATGTTTGAATGGTACAAAACCATTGGATGTCATTTAAATGTATGCGCCAAAGTGGAATACTGTCACTGGTGACCACCGCCTGAAAATGCTATTTCTCTGGCGGCCACATTGATTTTCCCAGTTGAAGTGGTTGTCTAAGCCACTGATGCGGAACAGGTTTCCAGCAAGTGAATTCACAGGGAAGTCATAACTCCTGATCTGTGCCCTTGTTCAACTATAATTTTGGAATTTTGGAAAGGGATTTCAGCAATGGTAGCGTACACGTTTTTCTCAGCATAGGTTTCCTTTAAGCCTTGAACTGCATACAGGGAACATACTTTATCTCACCTACCTAAGGAATATGTTACCCAGCTATTCCGTGTTGCACCAGACCGTCCTGCATAAAGGGAAATGAGTGCGTTTTCCCTGCAAATCTATCAACTTATAATACATGATTATTTTTGTTTATGTATGCAAAATTTTTATTTTCCAAATAATGCTCATCACATGGTACGTCCATTCTTCAGTGTGTGCCATGCATGCTAGGCTGTCTAATAAGGGAGCCCAGCACTACCTCTACATTTGTTGATTTCTCTTGCAGACTGACACTGTATTACTAATACAGGAAGAGAGGGGTTAGATCTTTCAGCTGTGTGCGTAATCTGAGCTCTTGACATTGTGGTCTGCATTCATAGTTCTGCAGTAAGACAGTTATCGGAGTCCAGGAGCACCAGAATAATATTCACCACCTGAAAATGGTTTATATCAAATATTAATATGCAATATTTCTTTCTTATGTAACCAAAAATGGAAAAAAAATTCTGAGCATATCAAACAAATCAAATATATGGAAAAAAACCAATACATGTGCTAAAAATCACATTGCTGACACCAGTTGCTTATCATTGTGCAAATGCTGACAAGGTACTCTCAACTGCATCCACTGTAAGCTTATTACTATATCTCACTCAGAAGAAAGAAATTTGCTTAATGAAACAAAAATCATGTGGGAGGTTTGTAGGAGTTTTGCTGCAATACATAGAACTCAAATTAAGATAAAGGAGATGCATGGGGAAGTTTTTCTGTGCTGGCCCTTGGCTGATTTTTTTGTACAGATCCTAAAACACAAGGTAGGCTGATACATGACCGTTGCTCCTGTATGCTGACAAATGGTGCCTTTTTGTCTCCCTATGCTTTGCGGCTCTCATGCCTGATATTTTTGTCCGATCTTGTGGGGTTTATTTCAGAAGTTCCTTTACTATTGGGGGTTGGTCTCTTTCCCCCTTCTCCTCACCCCCCCTCCATCTTTTTTTTCAGGTTATTATTCCTCTGCCTGATTGTTCTTCTACCCAGGGACTTTTTATAAAGCCCCTTCTGCTCTTTCCTTATTTATGATTTACCTGCTTCTTTCAGGCCCTGGAAGATATAATTACATCCTCTGCTGTTTTGAGAACCGATGGCAGATCCCCCCGGTTCTATACCCCTGTTGTGAGGTTAAGGTTTGGACAACCTCCCACAAGATATAAAACAAATGACCAGGGTGAGTGCTGGACAATATAGCACTCACAATGTGCTCCTGCCCTTCTCTTCCTCGTTCCCTCCTCCCCCCCCTTTCACCACTGATCTCTGTTTCTTTTCTTACACATATTTTCTCACCCCCCTTTTTCCAATTTCTTACACAAGGCCTTTTGTGAGTTTTGACATTGCACACCTTTTGATTTATCTTTTGGGGTGTAATTTATGTTTTTCTGACACCACATACTGCCCTTACAGCAGTACATCTGGCAATGGGACATAGTCCCCCAAATGGACACATGCAATTGGTAAGTCTCCCCTCTATATATATATATATATATATATATATATATATATATATATATATATATATATATATATATATATATATATATA
>BLSH010461616.1:790638-817819 GCA_018402905.1 Glandirana rugosa
TCCGACACCTCCTCTCCCTCGACGACCAATCAGAGGACCGCCGAACGACTCTCCGACTCTATCGACGGTTAGGTCCGTAGACCCACCTAGGGTTGACATTTCAATGGACAAGTTACCGTAGCCAAATCGGGTGATAGGCGACTTTTACCCAGTGTCCTCACGTCTTGCTTGACGAAAGGACACTAGGGGTCCTCTTCATATCGGTCTTATCGAAATCGATATGAAAATAAAATTGGTGGACGTTAGACCCTGTTAAAACTTTAAAAAACCTATGTACAATTTTTTAAAAAGAAGATAGCAAGTGACTGTCTGCGTCGAGTAGTACTGCACACCCCAAATACGAACAGGGTGATCCTCAATTGATCCGTCCCTTTTCTTGTCGACCGGGGAGGGTACCCCCGGCAAGAGGACGGCCCCCATGGGAGGGGCCAGCTGTTCTTTTCCCTGCCTAGTTAACTCCTAGTGGGACAAGCATAAACCCCACACGTCATGATGAGCTGCGTCTGTCAGTGAACGATAGAAGAAAAATTTTTTAACATGTATCCAAAAAATTTCAAAATTGTCCCAGATTGCAGGTGGTTAAAATAAAAGTATAGCTAAAGCTATTCTGGCTATACTTCTCCTGGGGATCACAGGAAAGCAGTTCGTTCTGCACTCCTGTGACCCATTTTCAGCGGATAGTGGGCTAAACCGATGCCATTGAACAGGTAACTTTACAGTTGGGATCCACCCAGATGCCTGGATTGGCAGCTATCTCAGCCTCTCAGCAAGCCGCCAGGAGACTAACCAGCAGCTCCCTCTCCTCCACAGCCTGGTGCTCTAGTGAGCGCTGAAGGGGAAGAGCAGACAGACGGTGGATGACTATCACCTGCTCTCTGCTCACTGAAGACTAAGAGAACTGAGTGATTAGCGATCTTTGATCGCACAGTTCTCAGTCTGAGAAGCAGCAGGGGACAGATGCAGCATCAGACTGATGCTGCCTCCACCTAGGTGAGTGTAAAGGTTTATTTTTCGTAAAGCCATACTTTTCAAAGCACCTGCAGTGGGGAAAATAATTATTTGATCCCATGCAAATATTGTAAGTTTGCCCACTTACAAAAAAATGAAGAGCTTATAATTTTTATCACAGGTGTATTTTAACCAGTTGCCGCCCGCCCGTCCTGGATTGACGGCAGCAACTTGGCTCGATATCGCCGTCACCTGACGGAGGCTGCGAGATTGCAGATCGTGAGTGTGTGATCGCCACCGGAGGTGTAGCGGGGGAGCCAGGGAGCGGATAGGGCGGAGTCGATGTGCGACGGCTACCTGCAATCGCTCCCCCACAGTGACAGAACAGGGATCCGTGTGTTTGTAAACACTCGGATCTCTGGTCTGGCAGGGGGAAAGGAGTGTGATCGTATGCTCCCTGTATATGGGTGCAACGACCACTCTCCTCTCCCAGTCATCCCAGCCCCCACACAGTTAGTAACACATCTCAGGCAACATAGTTAACCCTAGTGTTAACCCCTTCCTTGCCAGTGACATTTACACAGTAATCAGTACATTTTCATTGCACTGATCGATGTATAAATGCCAATGGTCCCAAAAGTGTCCGACATGTCCGCTGCACTATCGCAGTACCGCTAAAAATCGCAGATCGCCGCCATTACTAGTAAAAAAGAAAAAAAAAATAGAAACCCCATAAATTAATTCTCATGGTTTGTAAAAGCGGCAACTTTTGCGCAAACCAATCAATATACGATGACTGCGATTTATTTTTACCAAAAATATGAGGAAGAATATATATAGGCCCATATATAATCGGCTTAAACTGATGAATATACCCTGTTCCAAATTATTATGCAAATTCTATTTCAGTGTCACAAAGATTAAATATTTTGTTTTTCAGTTTAACTAATGGATGGCATTGTGTCTCAGGGCTCTTTAGATCACTGAAAACAATCTCAGACACCTGTGATAATTAGATTGACAGGTGAGCCCAATTAAAGGAAAAACTACTAAAGGAGGGTGTTCCACATGATTAAGCAGAGCACCATTTTCAAGTAATATGGGGAAGAAAAAGGATCTCTCTGCTGCCGAAAAGAGTGAAATATGCCTTGGACGAGGTATGAAAACATTAGATATTTCACGAAAACAAGCGTGATCATCGCACTATTAAGAGATTCGTGGCTGATTCAAAGCACAGATGGGTTTGTGCAGATAAGGGCACATTGAGGAAGATTTCTGCCAGATCCATGCATCGGATCAAGAGAGCAGCTGCTAAAACACCATTACATAGCAGCAAACAGATATTTGAAGCTGCTGGTGCCTCTGGAGTCCCACGGACATCAAAGTGTAGAGTCCTCCAGAGTCTTGCAACTGTGCATAAACCTTCCATTCGGCCACCATTAACCAATGCTCACAAGCAGGAATGGCTGCATTGGGCAGAAAAATACATGAAGACTCATTTTCAAACAGTCCTGTTCACTGATGAGTGCCGTGCAACCCTGGATGGTCCAGATGGATGGAGTAGTGAATGGTTGGTGGACAGCCACCCTGTTCCAACAAGGCTGCGACATCAGCAAGGCGGTGGTGGAGTCATGTTTTGGGCCAGAATCATGGGAACAGAGCTGGTCAGCCCCTTTAGGGTCCCCGAAGGTGTAAAGATGACCTCGGCAAAGTGTGTGGAGTTCCTGACTGACCACTTCCTTCCCTGGTACAGAAGGAAGAACTATGCTTTCCGTAATAAAATCATCTTCATGCATGACAATGTACCATCTCATGCTGCAAAGAATACCTCTGCATAAATGGCTGCTATGGGGAGAGAAAGTCATGGTGTGGCCTCCATCCTCCTCTGACCTCAATCCTATTGAGAACCTTTGGCGCATCCTCAAGCAAAAGATCTATGAGGGTGGGAGGCAGTTTACATCCAAACAGCAGCTCTGGGGGGCAATTCTGACATCTTGCAAACAAATTCAAGCAGAAACTGTCCAAAAACTCACAAGTTCAATGGATGCAAGGCTTGTGAAGCTGCCATCAAATAAGGGGTCCTATGTTAAAATGTAACGTGATGTTAAAATGTTTAAAAAGTTAAAATGTTGTTCAAAGTTTGATTGAAATAGCTTTTGATTTTAGTAAATGTGCTGCAAACACAACAAATGACAATTTTCAGTTCTTTACAACCTATAAAGTGTTTTGAAACTTACTGTGCGTAATAATTTGGAACAGTGCTTGTAGGTTTTTTTATTTTGAAAAAAATACTGTTATCATTAGGAGGTTTGTTCGAATAAAATTTGAATTGCACTCTTAGTAGTTGATAACATGAGAATTATGCTGACTGTTGTTTACATCAATTATTTACGTAAATGAGAAAAATATCATTGGCATAATAATTTGGAACAGGGTGTAAATTCGTTTTTTTATAGATATTTTTTTTGGATATGTATTTTAGCAAAAAGCAAGAAATATTGTTTATTTCTCAAAATTGACGCTTTTTTTTTTTATAGTGGTGATCAGAAGTGACACAGAGGTGATCAAATATCACCAAAAGAAAGCTTTATTTGTGGGCAAAAAAAGGATGTCAGTTTTGTTTGGGTACAACGTCGCAAGACCTCCGCGCAATTGTCAGTTAAAGTGACGCAGTGCCGAATCACAAAAAGTGCTCTGCTTATAAAGGGGAAAATCCTTCTGGGGCTGAAGTGGTTAAATGATAGAGACAGAATATCAACCAACAATCTAGAAAAAAAACACAAGATGCAAATGTTATAAATTGAGTTGCAGTTCAGTGAGTAATGATCCTCTACCAACGAACAATAATTCTGGCTCCCACAGACTGGCTACATTATGTGCTCATGTGGTACACAGATTAGACCTGTCAATTTAAGAAGGTGCTCTTAACGAAAACGCATTATGAGTATAAAAGACACCTGAACACAGAATCTTTCTTCCCTCACGATCATGGAAAAGACCAAAGAGCTGTCAAAGTAGGTCAGGGTCAAGAATGTAAACCTGCACAAGGCTGGAATTGGCTACAAGACCATCAGCAAGAAACTCGGTGAGGAGAGAACTGTTCGAGCAATAATTTGCAAATGGAAGAAATACAAAATAACCATCAATTGCCCTGTCTGGAGCTCCATGCAGGATTTCGACTCATGGGGTAAGGATGATTATGAGAAAAGTGAGGTATCAGCCCAGAACTACACAGGAGGAGCTTGTGAATGATCTCAAGGCAGTTGGGACCACAGTCACCAAACAAACCACTGGTAACAAAATACGCCGACATGGACTGAAATCCTGCAGCGCCCGCGAGGTCCCCCTCCTCAAGAAAGCACATGTACAGGCCCAGGTCTGAAGTCTGCCAATGAATATCTAAGTGATTTAGAGAAGGATTGGGAGAAAGTTCTGTGGTCAGATGAGACCAAAATTGAACTCTTTGGCATTAACTCAACTCGCCGTGTTTGGAGGAAGAAAAATGCTGACTATGACCCCAAGAAAACCATCCCTACAAGTCAAGCACTGGAGGTGGAAACATTATGCTTTGGGGCGGTTTCTCTGCTAAAGGTACAGGCCAACTTTGCCGCATTGAGGGGCCAATGGACAGGGCCACGCATTGTAAAATCTCGGATCAGAACATTCTTCCCTCAGGCAGAACACTGAAGATGAGTCGTAGATGGGTCTTCCAGCATGACAATGACCCAAAACATACTGCCAAGGCAACAAAGGAGTGGCTCAAGAAGAAGCACATTAAGGTCATAGAGTGGCCTAGCCAGTCTCCAGACCTTAATCCTATCGCAAATATATGGAGGGAGCTGAAACTTTGAGGTGCCAAGTGACAGCCAAGAAACCTTAAGGATTTAGAAAAGATCTGTTAAGAAGAGTGGACCAAATCCCTCCTGAGATGTGTGCAAACCTGGTAACCAACTACAAGAAACATCTTACCTCTGTGCTTGCCAACAAGGATTTCTACACCGAGTACTAAGTCATGTTTTGCTTGGGGATCAAATACTTATTTTACTCACTGAACTGCAACTCAATTTAGAACATTTGTATCGTGTTTTTTTTCTAGATTTTGGTTGATAATCTGTCTCTATCATTTAAAATACACCAATGATAAAAACCATAGACCCTTAATTTCTTTGTAAGTGGGTAAACTTATGAAATATGCAGGGGAAAAAATAATTACTTTCTCCACTGTAAGTAACCTGAGGCCTTACATTTGAACTGGAAGATTCCCTTACATAAATATTCCTGTAACCATTGACTCCATATAGTCCAACGGTTAGATAAAGGCTAAAAAGATATGACAATTAGCATTTCATAGATAACTGCATTTACATCTACAAAGAACGCAATCAGATATCTGTGTTAGAGCTGCACGATTCTGGCCAAAATGAGAATCACAATTTTTTTGCTTAGAATAAAGATCACGATGCTTGCGGGCGTAACATCTTACATATACAAAAAATGGGGCTAACAGCACTGTTTCATATTTTTTTTTGAAAGTGTAATTTTTCCAAAAAAATTGTGGTTGAAAGACCGCTGCGCAAAGACTGTGTGATATAAAATTTTGCAACAACCACCATCTTATTCTCTAGGGTCTCTGCTAAAAAAATATATAATGTTTGGGGGTTCTAAGTCATTTTCAAGCAGAAAATACTGGATTTTTACTTGTAAGCAGCAAATGTCAGAAAAGATTTAGTCTTTAAATGGTTAAACTAATTCCATACACGGGAGTTCAACCCTTTGATCATTTGAAACATAGTATCTTTTTACTTCTTCTTTAATCAACTTGACTTGGCTCTCTGCCCAGATAGGAGAGACTCAAGTCGCTCTGACTTTAGAAAAAGATTCCCGTGGAGACTTCAGACGACTTCCATTGACTTCTATTACAGTCAAGTCACGCTGAGTCACAGGCAAGTCGGACTCCATTAACTACACTGAAAATCGCAGTAATATGTGATGCAGATCAGGGGGGGATCGAGATCGCGATTTTAATATGATTAATCGTGCAGCTCTAATCTGTGTATAATAATATGTACACAGGTAAAGATAACAATATATCAGTTGAAGCCAGACTTCTTTTTGTGTAAAGTGCTAATATATAGAGATCACTAAATGGATACAACAAATTAAACTGTGTGCTGAACTCACTGCCAGTACCATAACATTTTAAACAATGTGACAATTTATTACAGAACTGTACCATTTATTTTACACACAAATATGACAGTTCTCTTGGTTTACAAAGTCTAACAAAAAATATGGAATGTTATAGTATTGTCTTGCATAAAGTAAAGTACAAGTTGTACTTTTCCAGGGATCAAACTGCCAATCTACTAAGTTTGACTGATTTGCCATATTGTTTTCTTTAAACCACTGTTACCCAAGTCCTCAACCCCCCTCCCCCCACCATTTTGAAACAAAAATGATAATTTACTGCACCTAATCAATTTATATTCAGAAGGCTCACACTGCTACTCACACAGGGACATTTATTGAGGAGTAAGCTTGTTTTTCATGAATGGCTGAGCTCATTAGTATTGTCAAGAGGAAGCCATAATTTGGCTGATCAGTTTAGTTCACAAAATGAGTTCTTTTTGAAAAATAATTTCACTTAGGAGGAAACATTCATCTGGAGTAGATTCTGTGTCATTTCTTCCATATAAATCATTCCACTTGGTCAAGATTCTCCATTTTGCACTTTGGCTGCTGGTGGATGCATGAAGTCCTTAAATGGAACAAGAGCTTCTTTGAGAGCTGTACATACTTCAGAGGACGAACATGTAATGCATTCCACTAATGTTGGGTACAAAGAGATCACCTGCGCCCAAGTGTTACCATCAACTGGAACAAATGAAATAAAAACTGCATTAGAAAAACAAAATATATATAATATACAAAGTAAATACTACAAAGCTTTCTTGACAACTACTAGTTCCTACACTGGACACAGCAGGCCCAACAACTGAGTGTGGACTTGGCTTAAGAAATTTTCTAACATGAAGAAAGTCTCAAGATCTTACGTGTTATCTTTTTCATTCATTATTTATTATTGATGTTTGCAAAAAAAGAAAACACAATAGGCATATGGAACGACGGATCCTTCCAAAATGCCAAATAGACAACTTGTAGGGTTACAAATGTTGGGTAATGCCTTGCCAGCTGTCAATCCATGGAGGCAGTAGCCTCAGACCAAAAAGTGTAAATGCAATCAGAGGACGGCTTGGTATAAAAAAAATTCACTACAACTCTATAGCCTTTCAAGCATAGAACAGAAGGTTTAAGGCGAAGTTCACACTGAAACCCACAGCGGCTCCCAGCAGGGGTCTGGTGCATGCTGGTTTACAGTTTCAGGTCCAATTTCAGCCCGAATTTTGGGCTGAATTCGGACCTAGAACGGACCAAAAGACGCACAGCATCTTTGTGCAAACTGCACCGGACCTGCTGAGGAGATGTGTGAACTGGCTCCATGAAGAGCCGTTCACAATCTCCTGCTATGTGTATTGGATGCGGGAAACCCGCATCCAATTTGCATAGGTGTGCACCCACCCTAAGTTTATGGAGTTTAGCTGGCATATAGTAGACTTGATGAAAGTTTGAGTTGCAATAACACCAAGGTCATATACGGTATGTCTTTTCAAATTCAGATAAGTCACAATAATCGTTAGGTGGGAATATGGTTTTCCATATTTCCCTGGCTTTATGATATGTTGGGAGCAGGTTAGCATAATAAATTAACAGAAGTTTAGTATTGCCAGGCTAGGAAAAGAGAGTTGGGCAAGTTTAACATTAGTCATCCCCTGCTCTGCTTTGGCCACAATCCGCAGTTGGAGGTAGCTAAAGTAGGAGGGAGCTGAAATGTGGTATTCCTCCTGGAATTGTTAAAAGTTCTTCAGATGAATCAGTATACAGATAAGAGACATATAGCATTTAACACCCATTGAGCCTCAATATGTAGCATTGGGGACAGAGGAATGTGTTAAGTTCAGGAAGGGTAGTATTCAACCAGATGAGGTTACTGGCTCTTTTTTGTTGTTAGAGAAAGCCATAAGACAGCAGAAACATTTGAATTAAGAACCTGCTGTGTAAAAAAAAAACTAGACAATTGTGGATTCAAATGTCTGTTGAGTAGTTAAAAGCACTATTATATAAGACCAATAAATTGGTCTTTAATAAACCTTTAGGAGTTAATATCACCTTCCTTCTTTAGAACATGACAAATATTTAATTTACTTTAACCACTCAGAACTCTGACTTGTCTAAAATATCATTGTTTGAACTTATTTGCTTTCATACTTCACAGCAGAAAGGGACAGCACCATTCCTATTTTCTAGTCAGAAGCACTCTGCGAGGAATAATACACTTCCGTTTAGGCTAAAATGGGAAAATGATTTATCTGTGGAAGCCTCTCTTGCAGGCAGCACTGCTGCATGACCATAAACATCGGAAGCAATGAACCCTTTACAATTCTGCTCACAGGCCGATACAGATCATTGCAATGGTGGTCTGCATTTAAAGTGCCTCTGCTTGAGGTCTCCTCATTCATCTCTACAGGCGGTACACTAATAATGTCATTTGAGAAAATAGACGCTATTAGGTGTATCCATGGTGAGATTTATAAAATGTCACAGCCAACGACAGAATATTTAGCTACTCCTGGTCTTTGACATAACCTGATGCTATTGGCATGATTTTCCTTAAAAGCCATAACAGTTGACATAATAACGATCACAAACTGTACCTTTAACTGTTTTTACTTTATATGATCATACTAGCTCCTATATCATATAAAGAGGGTTTGTTTGACATTTGCAAGTTATGCAGTTAAAAGGAATTAGAAGACCTTTTTTACAATGTTGTAATTAATATCTCTTGTAGTCCAGGGATGTTTTCTCAACGGCCTTCTTTTCCAATGAGAAATATCTTTTCAAAGAACACCTGCCTAAACAATGTCTCTGTGATGTGGGAGTAAGACTGCTCTGATTCACACCTATAGCCTGAAACTCAAAAACCCTCAATGACTAATATCACTAATATCATTTTTTACTGTGCCTGTAGCTCAACACCTGAAGCTGAAAAAAATGAGCTACTTTTGAAGCACAATGGAGCATTTTTGGCCCCATAAACTTCAATGAAAATGCCTGAAAAAAATTTGCATTTTTACAGTGGATATAAAAAGTCTACACACCCCTGTTATAAGTAACCAATTGTCAGCGCAAATAATGTGGTGTCAACCACAGATGTAGATAAAGTTACAAATTTAAAATACAGATGAGAATATCATATAGCATAAGATACGTGGAGATATTACATTTGGTACTCATCCAGTTGAGTAAAAAGGGCCTGGTAGGTTCACACTGAGGCAGCGCTGAGCCAGAAGTAGAATGGACTTCTAAAGAGACAAAAGAGAGAAGGCAAGCGCCCCTCTAAGTGTAAACCATAAAGCCTTTATTAACAAGAAATGCAAAGGTACTCACAAAGGGTGTGGTAAGAATCACTTTACAGTGTCAGGCACTGCAGGCTTAGTGTCCATATAGTCCGTTGCCTCCAGAAGGGGGGGGGGAATGGTAACTGTCTCCAGAAGATGCAGAGGGGAACACCGGTGGCTTCCGGTGCTTCCTGGTCTCGTCCTGGAGCAGCGTGTCGTCACTTCCGGTTCCAGTATGGCAGCGCGATGACGTGTACGGTGAAGTATTGTCGGGGTCTCCGCCCCTTCTTCAGGCCGTGTATGCACCATAGACAGTGTGGGCAAATTTATGGGCAGATTCAGAGGTGACGTGCAACAGAGGTGCACGCCCCTCGTTCAAACTGCCAACACATCAGTGGACATTGGACACCAGTATACACGAACGTTGCACGTCACCTCCAAATCTTTTATACCTCCTCGTGGCTCAGTGTCTAGCCTGCTTAGGGCATCTAAGCGAGTGCTAACAAACTCATTGACTATTTATACACAGACACCAATTGTGATTTAAAAAGCCACAAAGGTGAGAAATTAACCTTTAATTGCCATTTTAACCTGTATGCACCACCTTATGTGTCTGTACCAAGGCCAAACATTTCAGGGTATGTAAACTTTTTATCAAGGCCATTTGGGTGATTTCTGTTATTATAGTTTAAAAAGGATCCGATAATAATAATAAATGGCTTCATGTGATCACTAGCCTTGAATAGTTTTTTTTGGCATGGTTAGTCATATTTTCAATATAAATGCCAAAATTTCACAATTTCTGCCAGGGTATGCAAACTTTTGAGCACAACTGTATACTATGGAACACAATGAAGACAGTTATCATCAAGTGGAGAAAATATGGCACAACAGTGACATTACCAAGAACTGGACGTCACCCCAAAATCGATGAAAACGCGAGAATAAAACTGGTCAGGGAGGCTGCCAAGAGGCCTACAGCAACATTAAAGGTGCTGCAGGAATATCTGGCAAGTACTGGCTGTGTGGTACATGTGACAACAATCTCCCGTATTCTTCATATGTCTGGGCTATGGGGTAGAGTGGAAAGACGGAAGCCCTTTCTTACGAAGAAAACATCCAAGCCCGGTTAAATTTTTCAAAAATACACTCGAAGTCTCCCAAAAGAATGTGGGAAAATGTGTTATGGTCTCATGAAACCAAAGTTAAACTTTTTGCCCATACTTCCAAAAGATATGTTTGGTGCGAAAACAACACTGCACATCACCAAAAGAACACCATACCCACAGTGAAGCATGGTGGTGGCAGCATCATGCTTTGGGGCTGTTTTTCTTCAGCTGGAAGAGGGGCCTTATACCAGTCAAGGTAGAGGGAATTATGAACAGTTCCAAATACCAGTCAATATTAGCACAAAACCTTCAGGCTTCTGCTAGAAAGCCGAAAATGAAGAGGAACTTCATCTTTCAGCATGACAACGACCCAAAATGTACATCCAAATCAGCAAAGGAATGGCTTCACCAGAAGATGATTAAAGTTTTGGCATGGCCAAGCCAGACCTCCGATTGAAAATCTGTAGGATGATCTTAAGAGGGCTATGCACAGAAGATGCCCCTGCAATCTGGCAGATTTGGAGTGTTTTTGCAAAGAGTGGGCAATTATTACCAAGTCAAGATGTGCCATGCTGACAGACTCATACCCAAAAAGACTGAGTCCTGTAATAAAATAAAAAAATGCGTCAAAAAAGTATTAGCTTAAGGGCGTGCACACTTATGCAACCATATTATTTTAGTTTTTTATTTTTTCTTCCCTTCACCTAAAAGATTTCAATTTGTTGTTTAATGGAGTTGTACAGTTTATAGGTCATATAATTAAAGGTGGAAAAAGTTCTGAAATGATTTATCTTTGTCTCATTCTTTTTTACATTACAGTAACCTGACAATTTAACAGGGGTGTGTAGACATTTTATATCCACCTAAACAACAAAGCCCTCCAAGTACCCAGCTTTCTTTGGCAACAACAAAAATGCTCAAGCTTGGACACACCTAAAAAAAAATGTGCAAAAACTCTCCAAAATCACACTCACACTTAGGCGTGAATTAAGCCTTATGGCTGGTACTGGCGCAACATGGTTATTTGCCAATGGCCAGCCCAACATAACCCTGCACAGTTTAGACTGTAAAGACTTATAACATTTCATTTTTCCAAGCATTTAAACATATTGTAGCAGTACATAAATCCAATAGCCTTACATATAAAGACAGGATAACCCTAAAAGGTTCATGTTGCATATACTGCATATCCTTAAGCAACTTTCCGATACCTGTTTGCATTGCCAAATGAAGTAAAAGATTAGCGAATGCTGAGATTTCGGCATATTACTCCAATTTTTAATCCTTATTCGACATTATAGTGTAGGAGTCACACACACATGAGTAGCATTTCAAGAATCCATAAAGCATACATTTGTAGTTACTCATGGCTTTCAAGCTACTGTAATCCAAGTTGAAAAGGCTTGCTGGCATTGTGTAGGTGGATAGGAATGATTAACCATTTATCCTGCATTATTTTATTCATATCTAATTCTAAAACTGAAGGATTAGAACCTCTGTCACATTTTTAATGCTCTCCGTTTTCCAGCTGGGGGAATTCACACCTCATTTTCTGTTCCAGAAATCACTTATGACCAAGACAAGAAGTGAGGAGAATTTCCTTAACTGCAACAAAGACAAGAATTTGAAATCTGAAAGAGGATCTGACCTTCTGTTCTACCCAAAAACTTAAGCACGATGCATAAGGTGATCTAGTTCAGTTTTAAATGTTCTCCAATACAGTAATCAGATTTTTTTGAGTAAGCTACAGTATTTGTAATATATACATATCAGTCCTGCCATCCTTAACTACATACTAAAGAGTAGCGAGATGATCTTTTATAAATCTGAATTATCTGCTTGATCTTCAGGTGCCCAAATCTTTGATAAATTAAATGCTATACAGCTGGATCTATTATAAGAGTAACTAGCTGATATGACTGATTTACAAGATCTTGCTTTTTTTTTTTAATTGTATTTATTTACAATAGACTGCAAACAGCTTTTCTACCAAAGAGCTGACCTGTGCTGGGTCAGCCATGTGAACATACTTTCTATGCCCCCCTTCATTTCCCTTCTCTAGCATAGCATGGCTTCCTTCTTAAGCATGTACACACTTAAAAGATGCTGTAGCAATGCACTATAGCAGTGGTCCTCAAGTACCCCAACAGGCCATGTCTTGGGAATTTCTCTTAGATAAAATAGCTGTCCAAAATACCAAGCCATTGACTCTGATTTAAAACACCTGTGCAATATAAAGGAAAACCTGCAAACATGGCCTGTTGGGGGTACTTGAGGACAGGGTTGAGAAACACTGCACTATAGGACAAGGTTTTTAGGATCTAAACATTTGCATTATTTGCAAATGGGCAGCATCTTAAAGAGGAAGTACACCCAGATTGGGTTTACTTCCTCAATATTCCCCTGTAAAGTAGAAGCCTAATAGGCTACTATGCATTGCATAGTAGCCCATTATGTGTCACTTACCTGCAAACGAAGCCTGCGACATCCAGCGATGTCCCCTGTGCAGGCAGCGTCCATCTTCAGCCCCTCTTCCTTCCGGGGCCGCGACTCCGGCTCTGCAACTGGCCGTAGTTACGCGGGAGTGATGTCACGCATGCGCGCTGGAGCCGCCAGTCACGGCACAATCTCAGTGAAGGAACAGCAAAGGGGCCGTTTCTTCACTGCGCATGTGTCAAATGACGTTGGCATCAGCAGTACACTGTATATCTCCTAAACCGTGCAGGTTTAGGAGATATGCAGGGCACCTACAGGTAAGGCTTTCCTATAGGTTAAAGTGGTTGTCCCGAGTTGACAACCACTGTACGGCCTTGTGCACAAGGGAATACTTAAATGTACATCGGTGTGAGGGCCTTGCTTAGCCTGCACAGGATGCACAGGTGTTCCATGCACCCACGTGCGTTCAGTCCCATTTATATCAATTGGGATGCTGCAGCGGCACGGACACAACCACTGCCTCCAATATGACATCTGTGTGGGTTTGTGTCCCCAATCTCACATGGTCTGCTTTCAAGGACGCACCCACGCGGATGTCAAATTGAGGGCAGTGGCTGTGTTTAAGCAGTCATTGTGTCCTAATTGACATGAATGGGATTGCCTGCACATGGATGCACGAAACACCCGTGCAGGCAAAGCACAGATCTCACACAGAAGTACACTTTTAGGCTAGGTTCACACCATTGCGAATTGGATTGAGGGAAAATGTGACCGGCTCTCTTTGAAGCAGGTTCACATATCTATAGAGCAGCTCAGGTGCGAATTTGCACAGGAGCCCTGTGGCTCTTTTGGTCCATTTCAGGTCCGAATTTAGCCAAAAATTCAGGCTGAAATTACACCTGAAACGGTAAATCAGGACGCACCAGACCCCTGCTGTGCACTGGAGCCATCTCCAGTGTGAACACAGCCTAAAGCTGTGCAGTCCAACTAATGAAATATATGAATATGGCTGATTCAGGTTTACTTACTTTATCGTTTGCTGCACCCAGCTCCATCTAGAAATTACTAAAATAAAACGTAGTATTAAACCCTTAACATTCTCACTCCTGCTTCCATTAACGTAAAGTGATTGTAAAGGTTTGTCTTTTCTTTTTTTTAAAAAAATAAACAGGTCATACTTACCAGCTCTGTGGAAGGGTTTTGCACAGAGTGGCCCAGGTCCTCCTTTTCTGGGGTCCCCCGGCAGCGCTCCTGGCTCCTCCTCTTCACCGGATGCCCTCTCGGAGAGGCGCTTTCCCTGAAGGCACCCATGTGGGCTCGCTCCCGAGTCCTGTTGCTGTGTCCATTGACACAGACTGCAGGACTCGGTCTCGCCCCCCTGCTCCCATGTCACTGGATTTGATTGACAGCAGCGGGAGCCAATGGCTCCCGCTGCTATCAATCTATCCAATGAGGACCCGAGACATCGGTTGGAGCTGCTTGGCTCGTTCTCGATGCTGGAACGATCGGGTTCAGGTAAGTAAAAGGAGGGCTCTGGGGCAGCTGCAACACAGGAGGTTTTTCACCTTAATGCATTAAGGTGAAAAACCTTCAGACTCTACAACTCTTTTAAAGCCGAAAAGAGGAAGTTCTGCTTTAACCGCTTGCCGACGGCTGATTGGCAATTGACGGCGACAGAGTGGCTCTGTAACGCGAATCGCCGTCATACGCTCACTGTGTTCGGGGGGGGGGCCAGGGAGCGGCGGCTTCGATTGCCGCCGGCCACCCACGATGCCCCCCCCGGAGTGAAGGAGCGGAGGTCCGTGTAAGTAAACACGGACCTCCGCTCTGTGTGAGGGGGAAGGGCTGTGATCACAGCCTTCCTGTACGTGAAGGCTGTGACCACTTCCCTTCCCCAGCTAGGCAAGCCCCCATACAGTTAGAACACGCCCAGGGAACATACTTAACCCTTAGCGCGCGCCCTGCAGGTTAACCCCTTCACTGCCAATGGCATTTACACAGTAATCAGTGCATTTTTATAGCACTGATCGCTGTATAAATGCCAATGGTCCCAAAAAAGTGTCAAAACGTTCCGACATGTCCGCCCCAATATCGCAGTACCGCTAAAAATCGCAGATCGCCGCCATTACTAGAAAAAAAATAAAAAAATAAAAACCCCAAAAATGAATTCTCATCATCCGTAAACGCGACCACTTTTGCGCAAACCAATCAATAAACGCCGATTGAGATTTTTTTTATCGCAAATATGAGGAAGAATATAAATCGGCCAAAAACGGTGAAAAAAAATGTTTTTTTATATTTTTTTTTTGGATTTGTATTTTAGCAAAAATTAAGAAATTTGGGTTTTTTTGCAAAATTGTCGCACTTCTTTGGTTTATAGCGGCGCAAATTTCGTTTGGGTACAACGTCGCACGACCGCGCAATTGTCAGTTAAAGCGACGCAGCGCCGAATCGCAAAAAGGGCTCCGGTCCCAAAGCTGGAAATCCTTCCGGGGCTGAAGTGGTTAAGTTCCGTCCCCCCCTCTCCTGCCACATTTGGCAGGTCATATTTTTCCGGGGGTGGTGAGCGGGTAATTAGTTTTGACAGTTACTCACTCCCACCACCGATTGGATTGCTTAGGAGATCCAAGCCAAAGTTCTCTTCTCCCCCCCCAGTCTGCTGAAACACATCACAGGTCCCAGAAGACTGCGGGATCATTCACAAAGCGCAGCATGGCAACGCATGCGCAGTGAACAGCCGGCTATGAAGCCACAAACAGCACAGGCGGCTGCCCACAGTTAAGATGCTGGTGCTGTGAAGCCGAAGGCTGGTGAAGAACTAGCCCAGGTGAGGATGGCACTGGATCCCTGGACAGGTAAGCGTCCTGTTTATAGGTGGTTACACGATTTGTAGCTGATGTTTATATTTTTTTTTCCAGATTGGAGAACCAATTTAAGGTCCTCACAGGAAAGTGTTACAAGTGGTCAATCTCTGGGCACTCTGTTTGATTAAGGGAGGAGAAGAGGGGAGGCTGTGTGTTTCTTTTGATGCACACAGAGTAGGGAGACGCAACTCTAGTTCCAGCATGTAAGGGACAGGAAATTTGGGGAAGCAATCATGACACCAGCTTAGACTGGAACCCAGGCAAGAATTAAAAGATAAAGAAGCTGCATACTCAATAAGTGATTAAATCGGCTGCTGAAAGTGCTTTAAAATCCCAGGGTTTAATATGACGCTAATGCAACTTACTCCTTGTTTATCAAGAATAACACTGTGGTTTTATCTAAACAATAAAATAAAAGACTGCTGGGTCAAATAGCTGTTGCAGACTGGATTTTGGACCGATTGAGATGCTGAACCTTGACGTTTTCCTCAATAAACCATCATGGGTTTTATCTACAGGTACCTTTTTGCTCATGTTACTGAACTCAGACATGCAGAACCTGATCAAGAAAGTTGTGCAAAAACATACGGTAATACTTCACTAAACAAATGCTGTTCAGCTGAACAAAAATGTATTTTTTTTTCAAGATGCTAGAAACCATAGTAACATCTTCATAGGCTGATGGGTTATAACGAAAACCAAATGGTGATGAGTATTAATGTATTCCAGAAAAAGAATAGTGGGAGGCAGTGAGTGTAAACCCTGCGGTGGTATGAAGTGGATGGTACACAGTACAATGACTGTCTGTGTCAGGGAGGCCTGCAAGGTATAGGAATGCCAATAGCTGGCTAGGTGGGTTCATGAAGTCCATTAAGAGATCCGGTAAGGAAAACAGCATGATATGTCATGCACTGTGGTGACCCTGTCATCCATCTCAGGAGGAAAAGACTTGATGAATGCATTGCCTCAGGATGTATGAGTCACCAACCTTGAAGGTCACGCAGGCTCGATATTACTGCTGCTAGTTCTTTCAATTAATTTCACCATTTCCTCCCTATCTGTTGGAGTTTTTATGGATTTTATTTTAATAAACTGTTCCACAAGGAGATAAACACACATGACTGGCATGCTTACACTACTATATTTAAAGAATGTTTTGAAAGGAAACTAGTGTGTTTTTTTAATAAACATTTTGAGATGTTATAGTTACCTGAAAACAGTTTTTAAAGTGGTTGTAAACTCTAGTAAAAAAAAAAAAAAAAAAGCCTGCAAGACAAAGGCCTAATGAGCTAGTGTGCATCACATACTAGCTCACTGTGAAATACTTACCTTAGAACGAAGCTGTTGCAGTGATCCCCACACACTGCGGTGACCGGTGACATGCTTTTTCCGGGTTTGCAGGCTCCGGTGCTGTGATTGGCCGGAGCCGCAATGACGTCACTCCCGCACATCGATCACGGCACAGGTACTGAAGAAACAGCACCCTGACGTCGGCCCATGTGGATACAGTGAATATCTCCTAAACTGTGCAAGTTTAGGAGATATTCACAGTACCTACAGGTAAGCCTTATTATAGGCTTTCCTGTAGGTAAAAGTGGTTGTACAGAGTTTACAACCACTTTAAAGTCGTATATTTTGACAACTGTGTGAAATGCAGTGTTAACTAGCATGCCTGTTGAATATTTGCTGAAAATATATTAAACAGCCAAACAGAGTCTACTGCTTTCAGTTTGTCTGCAGACTTGTAGACAAGCACTGGGAAGAACAATCTACATGCTGCACTGCTAAGCAGGAAGCACAGCCCAGAATATGTAATAAGCAAATATTGCTGCTGTTGTGTACATACATAACTACATATTAGATGCAAACGTTTTTTCTTTAGGACAATAACCCATAGAATCATTAGATAATTTAAGATAAGCTGACTGCGTATAAATGCACATAAAAGTACCCGTTGCAGAAAAATAAAAGCTTTCTTTAATTTTTAGAACAAGGCCTTACCTTGGCCTCTGGTGTGTTCCATAGAAAAGTTCATGACTTCCTGGTATGTAGATTTGGGACGTAAAAACCAGTAAGACACAGGAAGCAGTTTACCAGCTACATTCAGCAGCCTACAGTGACAAGCCAGGAAAACGCACGCCTGGAGAGATGCTGAGGATGCCATGAGAACATAATTGATGGGTGGCGGGTGTGTAAGCTCAAATGAGGTCAGCCGGTGAATTGCTTCCTGTGTCTTACTGGTTTTTACGTCCCAAATCTACATACCAGGAAGTCATGAACTTTTCTATGGAACATATCAGGATGTTAAGGTCTTGTTTAAAAATCAAGTAAGCTTTTATTTTTCTGCAATGGAGGTACATTAATGGTATGTTGGTACATAGGGGAGCTGGAATTTAGAAGAAAAAAAAAAAAAGGTGAACCTAACCTTTAAAGCTGAACACGAGGCAAATATAAAACAAAAACCCTAAGCAATGAATGCATTTATGTATTCATTAAAGTCTCATTCAAAGCATTCCATACACCCGTGTGAAGGGCCGTCTTCACCTATGCAAGATGCAGAGGTGTTCCATGCAGCTATGTGCAGGCAGCCTGTTCAAACCGATGACAGGCCGGACAGCTGCATGAATCTGCATGGACCTCCAACGTGCATCCATGACTGTACATTTGTGTGTGGAAGATTCATGGAATAGAAAGCAGTCTGTTTGCGTTCTGATGCGCACATCAGTCCTGCATGAATGTACAGTTGGAGCTGCACCTGGACATCAGTGCAGCTGTCCACTAGTCATTGATTTGTACAGGCTACCTGCACGTAGCTGCACAGAATACCTGTGGATTCCACGCCGGTGAAGATGGCACCTCACACAGGTGAATGGATTGGTACTCCCGTGTGAATGAGGCCTTAACAGCCATCAAATGTAATTTTAGGGTAAATACCCAGCTTTCACTAAATATTGACCTTTTGCAATTTCCTCTACAGCAGCACTCTAGGACTAGACAGACAGGGAGAGTGAAAAGAGCCAAATAGGCAAGATTCAAGCAGTGTAAACCTCCGACTTTTAAGTAACTGAACTGAATTGTCTATTCATTAAAGTGAACCATGTACACCAAAATATTTTAATGTTAAAGAGACCTTGTGCTTTTTTCTTCCCAAATCTCCTTAAACCAGCTTAAGCTTCAAAATTACTGTGCCTTTAAACATTTAGTTTGGACTGGTTCATTGAAATGGACAGCACAGTGCCTAAGTGGTTAGCACTTACGCCTGGCAGCACTAGGCTCATCGGTTCAAATTCCAACCAAGGCACTACCTGCCTGGAGTTGGGAGGCACATATACAAACTGTTGTAATTCCTACACCGTTGACCTGATTTGGATGTAAATACCCTCAAATTAAAGCTGAAAGTCTGCAGCACATCTTGTTCGTTTCATTTTCAAATCCATTGTGGTGGTGTATAGAGCCAAAAAGATTAGAATTGTGTCGATATACCAATATTTATGGACCTGACTGTATGTATATGTATGAATGTGAGTTAGGGACCTTAGATTGTAAGCTTCTTGAAGGCAAGGACTGATGTGAATGTACAATATGGTAAAGGGCTGCATAAATTGTCAGCGCTATATAATACAGGTACTAAATAAAAAGAATGATTCCTGTGGCAGAACAGTTCAGCAAGTGTGGAGGTTTTAATACCAGCCAGTAGCTTGTGCTGAATACAGCAAGCTGTGCTGTCTTCCTGGCCTAGTCCTGCACACTTCCCTTCTGCGACTAGAAAGAAACAGTTGGTCATGTGACATCTCAGCCATTCTTGAAACACCTTGTATTTTTATTGATGAATACAAAGCATTCTCTAATTGGCTCAGGTGAACTTAGTTATGTCATCCGCCCTCCTCTGCTGGGGGAGTATGGGTTCTTGCCATAATGTGTAAGTATGCGGAGCTAACTTGGACATTATGGCACACATTCCTATGAGAGTGCCCTCTTCCAGTACTGGCTGACCCAGGCCCTCAATTGCTGCACTACCATCATCTCTTCTCTTTAGCCCCCCCCCCCCCTCCTCTTCTTCTGCTACTGGGCAGCCACCAATTATGTAACTCCTGAACATGTGCATGGGAACTACACTGTCCCCAGCACCTGGGTATCTTCTCAATATTTGAAAGATATTGGAATGACCTGGGAGTGTACAATGCACTGTGCGGATGTCAAATAGAGAAAATAAAAAAAATGCTAGGAGGTAGACAGAAGATACTTTGCATGTTTCTTCTGCTAAAGATACTCTACCTCCTAGCTATATTTTTCTTAACAGTTTATTTCCACTTTAAAGAAGCAATTCTATTTTATAGCTATAGCTTGTTTGTCAATTAATAGAACATTTTATGAACTTGCCCTGTTAAATTTACATTTGTTGATATAAGGAGGTATAAGATACATTATACACCAATATCTACAGTATTTGTTTTTGATGTGGGGCTTTGGAACCCCACCTAGGCAACATTGCCCTAACTGATCTCTGTTCAGAGCATGAGATATTCTAGAGGTATGAAAGTCCATTTTCTATGGTGGTATGATACTCTACAGTGACCTTGGAATTTACCTTGAAGCAATAAATGTAAGTTGCTTATGCACCCTTTGGGAAGCAAAAGAAGAAATATCTCATAATCCGTCACATACCAGATGGGGGGGTGGCCAAATTCTGCAGGGATATCATCCCTGAGAGGTTTAATAATGGTGTAGATAGATCGACCAATAAAACCTGTTAATATACATTCAGCAGAGAACACCACAAGGCAAGTCAGCCTAACTATATACTGTATATGTAATTGCTGGCCACAGACAGGCATATCTTCAGCTTATGTAAAAATGATTCAGGCATATTTTATGATATGCTTGCAGGTGTAAATTGTGTACAATTTAAAATAAATGCTTCTATGCAAAAATGTATAGTATCAGTTAAAGTACTCTGTAAAAGCAGTCATTTGAAAGCTGGAGACATAAAAAATGATGTGCAAAGGGCAGTCAGCCAAACTGCTGAAGCAATCTTTTCAAGTGTCTGACAGTAAAGGTAGGTGAGTTCTGAACTCTGTCTATACAGAAACACAGCAGAACATTTGATAAGGTCTGCAGCAATAAACAGAAGTCTCTACACAATGCTCAGAAAAGAGCACAATGATCAGCACCCTTGCATCATGGTGCTGGGGCCCTGTGCTACATTCCCATGAAGGTTGTTAACTACATGAAGTTTGTATATTCAAATTGTGTCAGTAAGAGTTTCTTTGCTTAAACCAAAGCACACAGACTAGTTAAATAGCTTCCATGTAATATTGGATCAGCAATTTTCAGTACTAAGATCTTGGCACAGAAGAAAAAGGCTTGGTGCCTGCAGCTTTAGTGCTTGATAAGTGTTCCCTTTCATAAATTAAAGTAACATTAAAGGCTTTCTTTTTTAAAATAACAAACATGTTATACTCACCTGCTCTGTGCAGTGGTTTTACACGGAGCAGCCCCTATCCTCCTCTTGTCGGATCCCTCTGTGGCACTTTTGGCCTTTCTCTCCTGCTAAGTGCCCCCAGAGCAAGCAACTTGCAATGGGGGCACCCAAGCAGGCTTATTCCCGAGCTGCGGCTCTGCATATCCATTCACACACAGAGCCAGGCTTGCCCCCCCCCCCCCATTGGCTCACTGGCTGTGATTGACAGCATCGGGAGCCAATGACTACCACCGTTGTCTCAGCCAATGAGGAGGGAGAGTCTCTAGAGAACCAAGGATGTTGTGCACATCGCTGGATAGAGATGGGGCTCAGGTAAGTATTAGGTAGGGTTTCTGCACACAGGTTTTTTTTTACCTTCGTGCATATAATGCATAAAGGTAAAAAGAAACCTTTAGCCTTTACAACCACTTAAATTAGTGTTGGGATTGTGTTAGAATAGGGCTAATGGTCTAAGGTTATGAGGCAATGGCTAAATGTTAGTGGTTATAAAGTACTTTCATTTTAAATATGGTATTTAGTGTTCGTTTTGAGATTAAAAGACAATTGTACATTTTGCACAATCTGTCCCTTAAAGTGGAATTAAGCTTAAAACTGCTCCCACCCCTTCTAACATCTAGTCTAACTACCCTGTAGGAAGATTATGCATATACAGTGGTACCTCGGTTCACAATCTTAATTTGTGAACTGACTCTGGTCACGAACCGTATTGGTTGTGAACCGAGGCAAATTTTCCCATAGGGTTCAATGTAAATCAGGTTAATCCGTTCTGAACTTTTTTTTTTTTTTGAACCACACAGCTATGAAAAAAGTACAGTACAGTATGTAGAGAGAGAACACTAACCTTTCACATTCTTGTTACCTGCATTACTGCTCCGCACTTTCTTCTTACCACCATGCTTGCTCTGCATTTTCTTTGGAGCCATACTGGATGTACAGGACAGTATGAATGTGCTAAAAAGCACACAAAGAAGCTTCTCAATACTGTACTGTACACTTTCAGTGTCTCTCTGTGACCCACAATCTCACCAGAGCAGGGAAAAGCAGGGAAAATGGCCACAAATCGTGTTGGTGAACCGAAGCGGAGTTCACGAACCAAAGCTAATTTTTGTGAACCCTTCTGTTCGTGAACCGAGTTGTTTGTGAACAGAAGCATTCATGAACCAAGGTACCACTGTACTTGCCTATTACCAGAGCGCATTGGTCCGGTCATGTGATCTCCCCAGCTACCAGCTTCAGGGGAGAGGAGAGAGTGTCGACAATAGATGGAATGCCTGGTTGGTGATGTCACCCATAGGCTTAGTATAGGGCATCCTTTGGCAGTTGTCCCTCCTCTCACCTGAAGCAGGCCACTGTGAGTTGATCATGTGACTGGACTGGAGCACCCTGAGAATAGGCAAGCATATGCATTTTCTTCTACAGGGTAGTTAGAATAGGGTGTTACATGGGGGGTGGGAGCAGTTATATGCTTAGTTCTAGGCTGGAATTCTATATAAAGGAATGCAGCCTTTCCCTCAGATAACAGCAGCCCATCTCATTTGATATTCACTTTCATTCAGCGATCTTCACAGTCTTGATTCTGAAAATATCCTTGCTGGATCCTGTTCAGCCTGCTCAAGCACTGGGGCCCTAATAAATGCTATTGAAAGCTGTACTCATAGCGGCCTTCAGCCATCCTGCAAAGTGCATCTTTCCACATAGGAATAATTAGGAATGCACAGACTGAAGAAGACTTGGCGAAAATATTTTCAAAAGCAAAGCTGGGTGACACCCAGCAGAGCCGCAAAGTGAGCACTGAAACAGGTGAGCTGCAGTCAGTAGGGGGAGGGGGGAGAGTTGCATTCATAAAAGAACAGCTTTTACCAAAGGAACAGTTGTGCTTTAAGTGTTAAAGCTCTAATTTAAAGGTTTAGTACACTTTTACCAAAAAAAACCCCCAAACAAATGCACATTTTTTTGTAGGTAAAAAAATAGGCATCCTTTTTTTTTTTGTTAGGGACCTGTAGAGCACTGCACTCACGATCAGCAAATTGTCAAATTGTGGGTGTAATATCACTGTCCTGCAAACGGTCTGCCCATACCTCCGATACAGGCAGGCAGTTACACTCTAACAGCAATCTCAGTGATCTACCAAGAGCGATCAACAGCACTCTGGTAGTTCATCAAGAACTACAAGCTGACAGCTGCAAAGTATGTCGGGACTAGTAGTTTTTCCATTTACAGAATACTGTGAATGAATGACGCAGACGGGTGGGCCTTGTGGAGAAGATCCCCGGCTAGCCGACAAAAAGGACTCGGGGGTGCATATGGGTGCAACGTGTAACGTGTTACAAAAGGTGAACTTATCCTTTAAGGCTTAAAGTCGTTCTAAAGGCAAAAGTTTTTTTTTACCTTAAAGCACCTTTCACACAGGCGGTCCGTTTTGACGGACTCCGCTAGCTCAGCGGGGATCAATTTGTTGATCCACGCTGAGCCGGCGGATGACAGGTCTGTCTCTGCTCACTGTGCAGAGACGGACTTGTCAGAGCCCTGCTGTCCTCTATGGGAGATCGGATGACAACAGATCCGCCTGTCCGTTTTCATCCGGTTCCATCCGATCTGCCAGACGGATGAAAAAAATGGGGTTTCCATCCGACTGGATTTAGCGGAGCGGATCGGATAGCGGCGGATGTCAGCAGACATGTCACCACTGACATCCGTTGCTCCACAGAGGTGAATGGAGCATCTGATCAGGTCCGCCTGAAAAACAGACAGGCAGACCTGAACAGATAGCATGTGTGAAAGGAGCCAAATAGTAAAAGAAAGATAAAAAGCATTCTGCAAGCAGCTCCCCCTTATACTTACCTGAGCTCAATCTTGATGCAGCGATGAGCATGAGAGCAGTGGCTCTCTCTCCTCATTGGCATCAGCCAATGGGCCCACTGTTGTCAATCACAGTCAGTGAGGAGGTAGCAGGTGAGGGGGGTGGGCTCTAAGGCTGAGCTGCGCTGTGTGTGTCTTATGTACACACAGAGGTGGTTCAGGAGCGAGCACGCACAAGTGCCCCCCACAGCAAGTGGCTTGTTGAGGTTGGCTGTTTATTTTTACTAGGAAGCCTAGTGAAAAACGATAACTGCACTTTGCATAACAGTACAGTTACCCTTTATATTGTATGTATGTGCCCCCCTATAACTGGGATAGGTACAATAAACTGTAAGTTCCTTTGTAGTAAGGAATCATATAGATGTGCTCACAAAGAATGTATGCAATAAATAAATAAAGAGCAAGCTAACATCAGGTATTTTGTATTGGTTCTGCTTGTACATAGTGAGCCCGGATAAAATAGAAAAGTAAAACCAAATAAAACATCATTTATAAAGCAAAAAGACGACTCGGGGTACTTACCATTTTCAGGGTGAGTTTTCTTAAGAGAATCTATGAGAGTGCTTACAGCTTTTAAAACAAATATGATTTCCGTTACACGCTGCCTGCAAAAATCCAAACATAAAATGACCATTATTCATTATGACTTATGCAAAGCATATTACAGTACATGTACTGTGCAAAGGTTTTCCCTCAACAAGCAGCTGGCAGAAAGGAGGTATTTATAGCTGCGCACTTCATTTTGGCTAATGCAGTCTCAGCTCTACTTCAAATGTTAAGGCAATGCATCTCTCTGGAATTCCAAACATTTATTTTGCAATGAATCATAAATTATTACCATTTACCATGAAATTATAAGGTGCTGTTTATACTTTCAAGGAATGTCATATGCAAGTGTACAGATACTGGCTACATAGAATTAGAGAGAATACAGTAGCCTAAAGGCTGCTATGTATTGATACCTCAAATAAAAAACAGGATGAAGTAAAAAATCTGTAAGGCTGCTACTTTAATGTGCACAAGGTAGAATTCCAAAAACATTGTACAGTTCTACAAAGTATATTCCTTTTTCACAATTTTTTCTACACATTTATGTGCAGACCAAGCTGTCCAGACAAAGTGAAAAGTGATAGGCGTTGGAACATCATCTTTTTTTTTACAATGATTTATACCAGTGCAATAAAAGGTGACCTTTGTAAGCACTCCTGGAATGGTCATGGTTAAGCTGGCTATACATTACATGAATTTCAGTTGGTTCCTGATGAACCAGCCAAAATTCGCTCTGTTGGTGGCCTTGTTACCAACCTCCCACCTGAGAAACTGAAGGAGCTGGATGAATAATTTTCAGACTGAACTGTGACTGTATCTAAACAACTGGTCCCGGCAGTCAGAATACAGTAGCTGCAGCAGGAGATTTGTCCATCCGCACTGTGGATGGAAGAATCTGGCGGGATGGTTTGGTGTCTAAGTAAAGGAGAAGAATAACTAAGGGATTTGAAATGTAGAAAGGGATTCATAAACTGAACACCACAGTTAAAGTGCAAAGAAGAAAGGGGTAGCCCCTGGAAGTCGCACATCCAAGATATCCTAGAGAGGTGAATAGAGTGGCAACCTCAGCATGGACTCCAAACAGGGAGCATGGCCTAATTGGAGTCCATGCTGAGGTTGCCACTCTATTCACCTCTCTAGTATATCTTGGATGTGCGACTTCCAGGGGCTACGCCTTTCTTCTTTGCACCTTTGCAGGAGCAGAACGGGCTCCATCCCCTGTCGGCACTCCAAACAGCAGCTGTGGATGCACCGTTCACATATCCCATCTCTACCCAGCCTGAGCGGCACACACATTCTTTTAAGGTCACGACAGTTAAAGTGGTTGTACAGACTGAAGGTTTTCATAAAATGCATGAAGGTAAGAACCTTTCTGTGTGCTGCTTCCCCCCACTTCTCACTTGAGCCCCCTCTTGATCAAACGACGTTCATGAGAGACTCGGCTGTCCGGGACTCCATCTCCTCATTAGCTGAGACAACAGCAGGCGAAATTGGCTCTCACTGCTATCGATTACAGCCACTGAGCCAATGAGGGGAGAGCGGGGCCTGAGCCACGGCTCTATGTGTCTTATGAACACATAGAACCAGGCACCTTTTTTCCCCCACTAGAAACGCACTCTCACCCATGCGATCCGATTCATGTGCCAATTCACAGTTCACACTGCGATCTGTGAACAAAACTGGGGGTGTCATTAACTTTGTAATAACACCCACCAGCTGTTCGCAGAAGGCAGTGTGAACTGCCTGCAGAAGCAGGGGAGGGCTGGCAGCCTTAGGCCTGGGGGGCAAGTCCAGTCAAGTGGCCCATTGAACCACCGAATCAGCTCACCATCCATGCCCACATGGTTTTAGAGCGGATATTGATGTTATGAAGCAAGACAAATATGGTAACATAATTTAACGTTAATAGCAACAAAAGAGGTTTAACAAAAAGAATGCATCAATGCAGCTCATCAGTGCCCACCGATGCAGCCTCACCAGTGTCCATCAGTGCAGCCTCATCAGTGCCCATCAATGCAGCCTGATCAGTGCCCATCAAAGCAACCTCACCAGTGTCCATCAATGCAGCCTGATTAGTGCCCATCAATGCAGCCTCACCAGTGCCTATGAAATGCAACCTGATCAGTGTCCATCAATGCAGGCTTGCCAGTGCCCATCAGCACAGCCTGATCAGTGCCCATCAATGCAGCCCAATTATTTAACATCAATGCAGCCTCACCAATGCCCATCAGCACAGCCTCACCAGTGCCCATCCAATTCAGCCTGCAATGCAGAGACCGGAGAGCTGCCGGATTACACAGAGCGGGGATCTCCCGCTTACCTGGCGCGACCGCTGTCATATGAAGTCCCACCTCCTGGACCGGCTCATATGATAGACATCACCAGTGTGCTGTCTATTATAGAAGCTGGTCCAGGAGGTAGGACTTTGTAAGCAGGAGATCCCCACTCTGTGTAATCCGGTGGCACGGGGGGGGG
>BLSH010461616.1:835683-853394 GCA_018402905.1 Glandirana rugosa
CCCTTATTAAAGGGGGCTTCCAGATTCCGATAAGCCCCCGCCCGCAGACCCCGACAACCAATGGCCAGGGTTGTCGGGAAGAGGCTCTTGTCCCCATCAACATGGGGACAAAGTGCTTTGTGGTGGGGGGGCGCAGAGCCCCCCCTGCGCCAAAGCACCCATACTCCCCATGTTGAGGGCATGCGGCCTGGTACGGTCCAGGAGGGGGGGGGGGGCGCTCGCTCGTCCCCACCCCCTTTTCTGGCCTGCCAGGCTGTGTGCTCGGATAAGGGTCTGGCATGGATTTTGGGGGGGACCCTACGCCGTTTTTTTCGGCGTGGGGGCTCCCCTTAAAATCCATGCCAGATCGAAGAGCCTGGTAATGCTCCTGGGGGGGGGGGGGAACCCCACGCAAATTTTTTGCGGGGGTTTCCCTTTAAGACACCTAGCACACAAGTCTCGCCGCAAGTCGGATCATCGTGATCCGACTTCTGATACGGCTTCTATTCAAATCAATGGGCTCCCATAGGGAACCATTGATTTTGAATAGAACGCCTGACGAGGCTTAACGCTGTGTATACAACGTTAAGCAATGTTATTGAGCGTTTTACCAACTCGGCGTCAAAAACGCCATGAAGCTGCAGCTTCAGAATGCACTGGTCCCGCGTTCTAGCTACAGCTCACTAACGCCGAAGCCCTCTACTGCTCAAGAACGTCAGCGTTTTTAGAGGGCCATTGAATAACATGGAGAGCTGCAAAAAACGCCCAAAAACATGGCATTACAAAACACCCGTGTGTATGAGGCCTTAGTGCCGCTGGATCCCGCAAAGTGTCAAAAATGTCAGTTAGGCTACTTTCACACTGGGGTGGTGAGGGCGGTAGCAGTAAAGCACGGCTAGTTTTAGCCGTGCTTTACTGCTGTAAAGGCAGAAGGGGTTAAAAGTGCCCGCTTAGCGCTGCTTTCAAATCGCTTTGACAGTGGCGTGCAGCAACATCAATACACATAGGTGATTTATTCTTCCAAAGCAAATACACTTTTGCACACTGGTACTGACTAGTATTGCAGTGTTTGTCTTCTCTCTCAGTTTTTCTCAATCACTTAGCTAATAAGATCCCAAAGCTGATGGGAGAAAGACAAGGGAGGGTCAAACAAGGATGATATGCAGGTCAACTGTCATCCTCCTTATCAACTGATGATGTCATTGGTCGTTCGGAGGTTGGCAGCTAGAAGTTTGTAATAGTGTACAATGAAAATCTGTGGCTCTGTGTAACTAAAAGGCAGGCTTGATCCACCCACCGGCTTGTATACAATATTGGGGCAATTTTTAGGCATTTTTGCCAAGGCACCCCTGAAGAAACCTCAAGGCACCCTGGTTAAAAAAGGCTGACCTGGAAGACCTTGTCAGTGTTCTGAATCATTTTCACTGTCCTGTCACTATCAACTGTATAGCTGGCAAAGCGTTATTGATTTACAGTAGCGGAAAAATGTGAGGTTCTTGGCCTAGCTAGGCTAGACACAAATTAGTATATTGTAGGGTAGATTGGTGTCAAAGGTTTTGACTAATGCTACAATCACAACTATGCATTTTTGGTGCTTTTTGCTTTCTGCAGAAACTCCAGTCCATTTAACATGGTTTCCTATGGGACACGTTCATATCTATGCTTTTTCCAGCATCTGTGTTTTTGTAAACGGTCAGGGACTGTGAAATGATGCGTTATTGGTTCAATAGACTTCAAAGGAGATGCAGAATAAAAGCATGTAGTGCATTTCTGATGTGTTTTTGACATGTTTTTTAATAGAAACGCATCAGAAAATGTGTGTGCAAAAATGGATCAAACGCAAACTGCATAGGTGTGAACCAGGCCTAAATGGATAAAAAAAAAGCTAAAACACTGTCTTACAAGGGTCTGTAGTTAGCTCCATTTTGAGTGGAGTGATGTGAGGCTTGATTTATTTGCTGTCTGAAAGCCCGGTGGGGAGATTTCTGCAGTGAAACGCATTGACCCCAGCTGATAAATCAGGCTGCTGATGTCTATCGGCCTCAGATTTCTCCATACAGTCCTCTAGATCAGGGGTCTCCAAACTTTCTAAACAAAGGACCAGTTTACTGTCCTTCAGACTTAAGGGGAGCTAGACTATGGCCATTGGGAGTAAAAATTGTCCTGGCGTCAGTGGAGTAAACAATGCATCTTTGGTGTCCAAGGGTGGAATATTGCCCATCACTGGTATCAGTGGCAGGAATAGTGCCCATCATTCGTATCAGTGGAAAGTATAGTGCCTCATCATTGATATCAGTGGGAGGAATAGTGTCCCATCACTGGTATCAGTGGGAGGCATAGGGTTTGATTTACTAAAGCTTGAAAGTGCAAAATTTGGTGCAGCTCCACACAGAAACCAATCAGCTTCAAGGTTTTAATGTCAAAGCTTGATTGAACAAGCTGAGGTTAGAAGCGGATTGGCTAGCATGCACAGCTGCACCGGTTTTTGCACTCTCCAGCTTTAGTAAATCAACCCCATAGTGTCCCATCACTGGTATCAGTGTGAGGCATAGTGTCCAATCCTTGGTGTCAATGGGAGAACTAGTGCCCTGTTGTTGTCAGTAGTAGGAATTATGCCCCATTGTTGGAGTCAGTAGGAGGAATAGTGTCTTGTATCATTCGGAAGAAAAGTGCTGCAAGGTCCGGATAAAGACAAGCAAAGGGCCGCATTCAGTCCCCGGGCGACAGTTTGGAGACCACTGCTCTAGACCAGTGTTTCTCAACTCCAGTCCTCAAGGCACACCAACAGGTCATGTTTTCATGATTTCCCTCAGATGAAACGACTGTGGTAATTACTAAGGCAGTGAAACAGATCAAATCACCTGTGCAAAATAATGGGGAGCCTGAAAACATGACCTGTTGGTGTGCCTTGAGGACTAGAGTAGAGAAACACTGCTCTAAACTATATACATAAAGTGGATATGGTGATTGGCAGCTCAACTTCTCAGCTAGACTTGCACATGTCAAGGCTGTGCCAGGGGTGGGGAAAAACCCTCACATGAGAGGACCCAAGTAGCAGGAAAAGCTATGAAGGAGGCCTTGATCTAAAATGGAGTAAGCCGTTTGAGGTGGAATTTCACTTTAAGTACACAGGTATTTCAATTAGGATACTGTTTCTGAACACACATTTGCAGTATCTTATGGCATGACTGTAATTTCTGAGAAAATATATTTTTTTGGGCTCCACAATTGTGGCATGCTGCATGAGTTAATCTGACCAAGCTTATGTTTCAAAGTAAAGATGGTAATCTTTAAATTTTATCTAGGGAACAAATAACTGATAAAAATAAAAATAACTCCCTTCTTTTTACACACTTCTGCTTTGGGCTGTGCTCTTACTAATGTTAATAAATTATACAGGAATTATTGAAATGGCAATTAAATAATGCCATACAGACCGTGCCACATATAGTCAAAAGCTTTGTGTAAAGTCACTCCAGTGAATTATATTTTCTGCATTTCCGAAGAATTAATTCTTTGTTCGGTTGGGGAGACGTTTAATACTTTGTTTAGGATGAGATGAGCTCCACATGTCTAAATTGTTACTGTCCGTTAATAAATCTGTCTGCTTAGTGTACACAGGAGAAAAACAGGGCTAGCTAAAGTAGATATATACAAGCAGTAATATAGCACATTGGGTTTATAGATTCTAGGGAAAAGTAGAAACGTAAGCAACAACCAATACAATGTTGTCAGACACTTCAGCTTCTAAAAACAAAAACACACATATAAAGCGGAGTTCCACCCAAAAGTGGAACTTCCCCTTTAGGACCTTCTCCCTAGCTCCTACTACTAAAACTGAGCTTTTGGGGAGGAGGGGGGGGGGTGCGGATACCCGATTTTTATGGGCACTTCTATTCTGGTCGCCTTAGGCGATCGGAAGTGGAAGGTCGCCTTCCCCCTCCCTCCGGAAGTCTTCTGGGACACAGGATAGGTCCTAGAAGACTTCGGGACCAATCACAAAGCGCAGCGCTGCTGGTGCATGCACAGTGCGTGCCCGGCCATGAAGCCACTAGCTGTCATGGCTGGGTGCCTACACTAAGAATGATGGCACCGCGGAGGGGAGAGGGAGAGATCTGAGGCTCCGTGCGGCTGCATCGCTGGACCGGGAGACAGGTGAGAGTGTATGTTTATTAGAAGTCAGCAGCTACACTTTTTGTAGCTGCTAAACATAGAAAACGGTGGAACTCCGCTTTAAGTATCAACCGTCCAAATGGCTGGATGTTAGAAACACCAATCTTACTTGATAAAAAAAAAAAAACTGCAATATCAGTTACTGAACAATATGGTTTTAATTCACATCTGATTGCAAACAGTCCACACAAGCTCCTCCTCAGAAGGGCTGTCTAGCACCCTCCTGCAATAAAAATGATTCTTAGGGTCCATGCACACTAGGCAGTAGAAAAATGCCCGAAAAAGCAGCATAAAAAAACCTCCTGTGGAGCATACTGTACACCAGTGGTTCTCAACTTCTGTCCTCGGGACCCACTAACAGGCCAGATTTTTATACCTTGGGAGATCCAGACTAGAATACTGCAATTACTGAGCAGCAAATGATATCACCTGTGATGTATTTCAGTTATCTTGCAAACCTGGCCTGTTAGGCCCCTTTCACACAGGCTTTCTGTTCAGGTCCTCCTGTCAGATTTTCAGGCGGACCTGAACGGATGCTCCATTCGGCCCTATGGAGCGGCGGATGTCAGCGGTGACATGTCCGCTGACATCCGCCGCTCTCCGATCCGATCCTGTCCGTGAAATACAGGCGGATGGAAACCCTGTTTTCCATTCGCCTGTAGAATCAGGTCAGATGAAAATGGACAGCCGGTCTGTTTTCATCTGATCTCCATAGAGGAGAGCGGTGCTCAGACAGTTCCATTTCCGTTCAGTGAGTGATCCCCGCTTAGCAAAAACTGACCCCCACACGGAAAGCCCGTATGAAAGGGGCCTTAGTGGGTCCTAAGGACAGGAGTTGAGAACCACTGCTGTACACGGTTTATGTGTGTTTGCATGTAT
This sequence comes from Glandirana rugosa, assembly GCA_018402905.1. Classification (NCBI taxonomy): domain Eukaryota; kingdom Metazoa; phylum Chordata; class Amphibia; order Anura; family Ranidae; genus Glandirana; species Glandirana rugosa. The sequence continues at coordinate 840,715 of BLSH010461616.1, forward strand.
AAGCGTTTTCCCCCCAAACACTAGAAAGCCTAAAAATGCTCCTCTTCAAATATTCCTGTAAACACCCAAATGTGTATGGATACATAGGTTAACATACAGTTGCTTCTACAGGCTGAAAGAAAAATACTGAAAGCCTTTATAAGCAGTATTTTTATGCCCAGTGTGCACGAGGCCTTAAAGTGTATGCCAAAGCAAAAAAATAAATAAATAAATTGCAATACATCTCTACACTGTTAGAGTTTACATGCATGTTTAAAAAAGCTTAATCAAAGTACACAGAGCATGTGTAGTAAAGCCTGTTCTGCTCTCTCCAACCACTGAAACCCCCACACATTTGCTGGTGATTTACAGCTGTCAAAATGACAGCCAAGAGTTGCTGTGTAAACACAGCTGCTGAAGAAGCTACTGCATCAAAAACTAGCAACCTGACAGTGTTCATAAACACTGTTCAGGTGAGACAGAGAGATGGCAAGTAGCACTGTTACCTTTGTATCTACTCTGTTGTATTCATTTGCAGATCAAAGGGGTAAGCTTCGATCTGCATATGTCAGTTAACCACTTGCCGACCAGCCGCCGTCATTATATTGCGGCAGGTTGGCTCATTCCCGCGAATTGCCGCCATTGTACGTCGGCTTGGAAACTCAACTTTGTGAGCATGCATGTGCCGCCAGAGGCGTGTGAGCGCATGCCAACTGGCCAGCAGGGGCCACCCACAGTGACAGAACGGGGAACTGCCTGTGTAAACAAGACAGATCTCTGTTCTGACAGGGGAGATCACACAGATCCTGTTTTTCTGCTATGCAGGAAGACGGATCTGTGTGTTTCCCCACTCACACCGTCCCCCATACAGTTAGAAAACACACAAGGAACACATTCAACCCCTTGATCGCCCCTGATGTTAACCCCTTCCCTGCCAGTGTCATTAGTACAATAAAAGTGCATATTTTTAGCACTGATTACAGTAATAAGGTCACTGGTTCCCAAAAAAAGTATAAAAAATGTCAATTAGTTGTCTGATCTGTCTGCTGCAAAGTCGAAGTCCCGCTAAAAATCACTGATCGCCGCCATTACTAGTAAAAAAAAATAAATAAAAAAAATGTAATAAATAATCAAAATGCCATAAATATATTCCCTATTTTGTAGATGCTATAACTTTTGCACAACCAATAAATATACGCTTATTGCGATTTTTTTTGTTACAAAAAATAGGTATAAGAATATATATTGGCCTAAACTGAGGAAGAAATTTGTTTTTTTTATATATTTTTTTGGGGATATTTATTATAGCAAAAAATATTGCTTTTTTAAAAAATTTTCGGTCTTTTTTTGTTTATAGCGCAAAAAATAAAAACCGCAGAGGTGATCAAATACCACCAAAATAAAGCTCTATTTGTGGAGAAAAAAAAGGACATAAGTTTTGTTTGGGTACAACTTCGCATGACTGCGTAATTGTTAGTTAAAGTGACGCAGTGCCTTATCACGAAAAATGGCCTGGTCATTAAGGGGGTAAATCCTTACGGTCCTTAAATGGTTAAAGCAACCTGACAATAATAATAAAAAAAAAATAATAATAAATAAAAATGTTCTCCTGTGTAACCTCCTTTTACCGCTTAATTTACTCTAATTAACACATTTTTTTCTTCTCTATTATTTTACTAATGATTTTTGTTTATTTCTATTTTTCTAAACTGTGTTTAAAATCATTTTGTTTTTAAGTGTTGCAATAAAAAAAAAAAAAACACAAAACTTAAGAAAAAAAAAACGTATTTAAATTTGTACTGTAGATTCTTTGCAATGCTTCATACCAGAAGCATCATTTTAAACAGGATAAATTGTAATCAAATTTACACTTTTTATCATAATATTAGTAACATTTTTTTTAACTAACACTGATCAAACGAGTTGTGTTATTTTCTTTACAGATTCCATAAAAAAAATAAGATAATATTTTAGCTTATGTGTCCATGCACATTTGGGTGTTTAGAGGCATATTTAAAGAGAAGCATTTACAGGCTAAAAAAGAAAAACTCATCACAAGTGAATTTTTGAGGGGAACTTTTAGGCAGAAATAAATGCTTGACGCGCCTAAACACAGCTGTTAAATGTTTTCAAGTGTACATTTTTTTTGTGTTTTTGTGAAAAACTCTTATATATGTAAACGAGCCTAAATGTGTGTACAATGTGCTCCATAGGAGTCTTTTTTCTGCTGCCTAGTGCATGGATCCTTAAGGTTCTTGTAGGATATTAGGTGTGGAATATTAAGCGATGTTAACCTTGCACTTTTCTCCAGTAAAAATAGTTGTTTTAAGTCTTTATAAGCCAGGGATGTGCGGTGAGGTCAGTGGCTGGTGAGGCACTGGCTAGTATCAGAGCCAGATACACACAGGGTACATATGCCGCAAACGTTAGAGCGAGAGCAATAATTCTAGCACTGGACCTCCTGTGTAACTCTAAACATATAACCTCTAAAAAATGTTAAAGCGTTGTCTATGGAGATTCTGAAGTACTGAAGTTTTCTGCCAATCCACAAGTGTGCGCAATTTTAAAGCGTGGCCTGTTAGGTATCTATTTATTCGGCGTAACATCATCTTTCACATTATACAAAAAAATTAGGCTAACTTTACTGTTTTTTTCATGAGTTTCTTTCCAAAAAAAACGCGTTTGAAAAATTGCTGTGCAAATACTGTGTAATATAAAAAGTTTTAATGACCGCCATTTTATTCCATAGGGTGTCTGCTAAAACAATATATATAATGTTTGGGGGTTTTGAGTAATTTTCTAGCAAAAAAAAAGGGATTTTATTATAACTTACCGTAAAATCCTTTTCTCTGAGTTCACTGACAGACGCAGTCCTTCTTATAACACGTGAGGGTTATGCTCATATTACTAGGAGTAGACTAGGCAAAGAAAAACAAAAGCATAGGTTGGCCCCTCCCAGGAGGCCGTCCTCACCTTAGCATATAACCCCCTGCTAGACAATAGCATATCAGTTCAGTGAACTCAGAGAAAAGGATTTTACGGCAAGTTATAATAAAATCCCTTTTTCTTTTACGTTCACTGACAGACGCAGCCCTTCTTATAACACGTGGGGACATCCCAAAGCTGTGTCGATCAAGAGGGGCGGGCAAACTATAACAACTGTACCCAACAAAAAAGCCCTCTCAGAAGGCGCCAGTCGCGTCTACACTGCCGCTTGCAAAACTTTGCGGCCAAAAGCAGCATCCGCAGATGCTGAAACATCAACCTTGTAAAACTTAGTAAACGTGTGCACTGAGGCCCAAGTAGCCGCTTTGCACACCTGAGACACCGAGGCCTGGTGTCTAAAAGCCCAGGAAGTAATAACTGCCCTGGTGGAATGAGCCGTGACTGGAAACGGGGGAACCTTACCCCGAATCTCATATGCATGAGTCACGGTCTTCCTGATCCAACGAGAAATGGTAGCGGACGAGGCCGCCATGCCTTTGCGCGAACCTTCCGTTAGCACAAATAAAGAATCAGACTTCCGAAAGGAAGCTGTAGAAAACAAATACACCCGCAAAGCCCTCACCACATCCAAAGAATGCAGTTCAAATTCCTTGGGATGCGACGGGTGCGGGCACAACGAGGGAAGAACAATCCCAGTGTGTCCCCACTAACAAGCCGCCACCGGCCGGCTACCTCAGAAGCTGCCCAGGCGCTCACTCTCCGCGCCCCTAGGACGGAAGAGGGGTCCACTCACCGATCCGACGGGCGCAGCGGGTAGCCACCCGGAGCAGACTTTCCTCCCCACAGAGAGGGATGCTGCTGGCCAGGCCACTGGACAGAAACAAACCAGTCACTGGGCACAAGTGGGATCAGCCACTGGCCGCCCGCACGGAACGGGCCCTATGCGGCGTGACCCCGCCAAGGCTAAGGGTAGCTCGCACAGACGTTGGCCGGACTGGGGAAAGTTTTTGGATTCTAGGTATCCTCTATACCACCAGCCGGCTTCTTGATAGCAGTCTTCACCAGAAAAAACCTCAGAAGATCGCAGATCCCAAAGGGAACCAGGTCTAACTCCTTGCACTAGGCAATAAAAACTGATATGCTATTGTCTAGCAGGGGGTTATATGCTAAGGTGAGGATGGCCTCTTGGGAGGGGCCAACCTATGCTTTTGTTTTTCTTTGCCTAGTCTACTCCTAGTAATATGAGCATAAACCCCATGTGTTATAAGAAGGGCTGCGTCTGTCAGTGAACGTAAGAGAAATGATGATTTTTACATGTAGGAGAGAAGTGTCAGAATTGGCCTAGGTGGCAAGGGGTTAATTAATATACAAATAATTATTATATATTATTTTTAAGGTAATGTACTACAATTTCAAAAACTGTACTCAAGCAGGTGGCTTAATGGACCAATTACTGAAGTTTGAAGTTATAACGTCAAAACAGCAATTTCACAGTAGTAGATAAATAAATTATCTTATAACTTATAGCATAATAATGTATGATTTAGCTTGTACCTTTTCAGAAGCAGCAGATTCTCATTCTCCCTCTTAACTATGTAAGAAAAACATGGGATTGTGGGTAAATCTTATACCCATAAACCCATATATTTCCTTGTAGTTAAGAGGGCTGGGATGGAAGGGAGCATTTGTCTTTTAGACACATGCTCCCTTCTATGACACTGCAGTGAGGCATGCCTCCACTGGAGCATTTTTATTGGACAGCTTGGGCCATTGGTGCTTTACCATTGGTCCAAGGCTCCAAGCTGTCCATCGAGCTCAGTACCTCTGATAAGAAGTGAGGAGAAGCACTGTGAGCCCATCCTCTCAGTCTGTTGTAAAAACAGTGTGTCAGCTTGTATTTAAACTGGCCGATATGTAGCTTCTGACAAGCTGTGCAAGGAGCCCCGTATCTCTGAAACCATAGATGATAAGAGTGGTGGGGTAGGACTTCAGCTACCTATCTACCAAATTTGGGGTCTCTGCGACCATAGGTCACCGAGCTACAACCCTCGAAGTCAATCTTTTTTTTTATGTTCATGGCAGGTGAGGCTCTGCCTCACCTGCCTCCCCTGACTGCACGTTCCTGTTATAAGCCATGCTAAATTTAAACTTACCAGTAAATGAAGAAGACTGGGAGTGTATTGAACCTTTGTTGAGCATAGTCATAATTTTACCCACAAAGTCCTTGGGAATAAAATTGGCGTAAGGTAATATTTCTGTGCTGATTAACTGGACAACCTGAAAAAAGAAGGCAGTTCTTGATTATCTTGTAAATACTATAGATGCAGCATGTTATTACAGCCTATATACTCGGGCAGTACTTAATTGCATAAGACACAGCCCTTTGTGTAAAGAGCGCTACAGCCAGAGTAAATTTACTCAATAATGTTTATTTAATAACAACTTTCCCATTTTTCTCACCATAATACACTCTAAAGAGTTTCGCTGAAAGGCATTAGCTTTTATTACAAGCTTAACCACTTCCGGACCGCCCGACGGCAGCGGCAGTTTGAAGTGGAATACCGTTGTTTTGGTAGCAGATAGCTACCATAAACCCGGTATATTTTTTTTCTGCAGGCGATTCTGCGTCTGATAAAAGTGGTCTTAGCGGGGGATTCACCGCAAAATCACTTTTATCAGCGGCGGGAGAGGTGCCCCCCCCCCGCCGCTTTGTGGTCATCTCAGCTGCTTACCGGACCCGGCTCCATAACATGGCTGGGCGGAAGCGACATCACAAGTCACATTAAAGGGGATATATATATTTTTTTTAAGATGTAATTTTTCTCAAAAAAAAAAAATTTTTTTTGTTGAATTTAAGTGTAAATATGAGATCTGAGGTCTTTTTGACCCCAGATCTCATATTTGGGAGGTCCTGGTATGCTTTTTTTCTATTACAAGGAATGTTTACATTTCTTGTAATAGGAATAAAAGTGATCAAATTTTTTATAAAAAAAAGTACAGAGTAAAAATAAAAAGTAAAATAAATAAGAAAAAAAAAATGTAAAGCGTACCGTCCTTGCGAGCTCGCGCGCAGAAGCGAACGCATACGTAAGTCCCGCCCACATATGAAAACGGTGTTCAAACCACACATGTGAGGTATCGCCGCGATCGTTAGAGCGAGAGCAACACTAGAGCTCCTCTGTAACTCAAAAATGCTAACCTGTAGAATTTTTTAAACGTCGCCAATGGAGATTTGTATGTTGCAAAGTTTGTCACCATTCTGCGAACGGACACAATTTTGAAGCATGACATGTTGGGTATCATTTTACTCGGCGTAACATTATCTTTCACAATATGGAAAAAAATTGGCCTAACTTTACTGTCTTATTTTTTAACTCAAAAAACTCAATTTTTTTAAAAAAAAATCACGCTTGTAAGACCGTTGACATAAAGTTTTGCAATCCATTTTATTCTCTAGGGTGTTAGAAAAAAATATATATAATGTTTGGGGGTTCTTAGTAATTCTATAGCAAAAAAAAACTGATTTTAACTCGTAACCACCAAACCCAAAAAACAGGCTCGGTCTTAAAGTGGTTAAGGCCCCTTTCACACTTGTGCGACGCGATTTTACAATGATTTTGCCGTGATTTTGGATCAGTAGGACTTTGTCTGCAACTTTGGCTCAATGAAAACATATTACAAAGTCGTACAGAAGTAGTACAGAAATCGCATCTATATTATTCAGGTGCGATCTGCATGAGACTTTGAGGGTTTAACATGGAGGTCTATGGACCTCAAGTTGCATCAAAGTTGGACCAAAGAAATGCAGGGACTACTTTGTAGTCGGTACGACTTGAAGTCGTACAGATATGAATGGTACTCATTGGAAATAATGGGGAACAACTTGTCAAGCGACTTTGCAGTCCCAAATCGATGGACAACTCGCACAAGTGTGAAAGGGGTCTAAATAAAAATAAAAAAAACTTGAGAACCAAAAAGGGCACTCAAAAATAATGAATTAATGTGTAGGCATAGGTAAACATCTATTCACAAGCATATTTATAGGTGAATTTATGGTTTTCGCCACTTTCTACTAAGATCCCAATATAATACTTAGCTTGGATATTTCCATCAACCACCGCGTTGTCTACCAATTCTCCGAATGTGGTTTTAGACGGAAGGTGCAATGGTCAGCAAGCGGTCAGTTTGCCATTGTTATAAACTGTTTTTTGATTAAAGGATACGTTCACCTTTTGTAACAGGTTACATGTTACACCCATATTCAGTGTGTAACACGTTACAAATCCACCGGTCCCCGATCCTCCCCAGCTCCCCAATGTGACAGGCGGCGGACGAACTTCTTCTTCGGCTCTCTGTCATACTCCGCAAAGAACGTGGCCGAGTGAGGCTCCGCTCACCTGGCTATGTCACTCATTCAGAAAGTTCTGTGAATAGAGAACTACAGTATAAGACCCGGCAGCCTTAGCAGCTGTCTGCTTGTAGTTCTCAAATAACTACCACGGCACTGTTGAGCGATGTGGTAGTTCATTGATGCTTCCTGCTAGTGTGTAACTGGTTGGCCGTACAATGTACGGGCAGACAGCTTACACACAGAGTCTGCAAGAGCCCTGCACTGCACCCACAATCTGCTGATGGTGGGTACATTGCTTTCCAGGCTCCCAACAAAAAAAAATATAAATCAATAAATGCATATTTTGTTACCCTCAAAAAGATATGCATTTATTTATTTTTTTTAAAGAGGTGAACTTATCCTTTAAGGTAGTCTGTAGTTGCATGTTTTATGCATGTATACTCAAGTTGAAAGTTTCAAGCACAAAAAAAAAAAAAAAAAAAAAAACTTTGTGTATAAGCTTGATGATGTAAGACGTGTTGAGTGCCAGGGTGTAAAAGCTCAATATTGTGAGACATGTGATCAGTGTCAGCATGTACAATATGAACATGCTATTGTAAAATGCAAGAATTGTAACATATAGAAGTATACTAGCAAACCTTTAAAAGAAATATAGCCAAAGCTCCTTTGGTCATATTGCTCTTGTAGGTCACAGGAATGCACTAACTTGTGTACTCTTGTGACCCAGAAGCCAGAACCGGCTGACATCACCGAACCGCTCTAGTCTTGGGATGTATGCCGACAATAATGCCGAGATACACCCAGATGCCTAATCGGCAGCTGGCTCAGCCTCTCAGCTTGCCATTGGCAGCCCGAGCCTGTCACTCCCACATCCTTATTAATGTAATGCGCATCTCCACTTCTGCAGTCAAATTTGAGAAGACCCCACCATATGTTTGTCATGTGTTCCCATTCACACAGCAAAAAATGTTCTTACCTTTTCAAAAATTCAGGTGTTTTTCAGGAAGAAAAACATGGCATGGCTGACTGCAATGTTTTTTGAACAATGTTAAGGCTGGTAAAAACTGGGCAAATATGGGCCCGGTATTGGGCGGTTCAACAGAAACTGCGCGACAGTGTATACAGCAGCCTGCCCGGCTTCTATTGAACAGGCATGCTGGAAAACCATTAGCCGATCGGCATCCAATCAGCACTGTCAGCCAATTGCTGCGAGCGCTGACCGGTGTGTTCTGCTGGGGGGGCGGTCCCCCTGTCAGAACACAATAGCTCAACGGGAAGATTGCTGTACTAACATCACATAATTAGCACAGCAATTATTTTTTCAGCCCGCTGGGTTGACCGAAAAAAATACTGCCTGTGTGTACCAAGTATTAGAGTGAGCCTTTCCCAAGACTGTCCTTATTAACATAACATGCAAGAAGCCCAGCCTGTACTTAACACTTTGCTAGGACAGAGAGTGATCAAATTTAGTTATACCTAATAATGAAGAGCTGCCTGCACAGTACAGGCGGGGTTAATTAAGGCAAACAGTTGTCCACCCCTGCACAGTACAGGCGGGGTTAATTAAGGCAAACAGTTGTCCACCCCCCAAAAAAGAAGTACCTAGGATTCTTTTCTTGCTGGAGGGTCCATCTAAAAAAGGTAAGCTGCAATTTTAAATATATATAATTTTTTAATTATGTGTGAATAGGGACATGTAACAAAAATAAAGTCGGGCAGCACAGTGGTGTAGTGGATAGCACTTTTGCCTGGCAGCAAAAGGGTCGCTGGTTCGGATCCCAACCACGGCACTATCTGCCTGGAGTTTGCATGTTCTCCCTGTGCCTGTGAGGGTTTCCTCCGGGTACTCCGGTTTCCTCCCACACTCCAAAGGCATGCTGGTAGGTAAATTAGATCCTGTATAAATTGTCCCTAGTATGTATGAATGTGAGTTATGGACCTTAGATTGTAAGCTCCTTGAGGGTAGGGACTGATGTGAATGTACAATGTATATGTAAAGTGCTGCGTAAATTGACAGCACTATACAAGTACCTGAAATAGATACAAATTATTTGGTATTATACCAATTTAGCTGCAAAGGTGGAAATACACTGTAAAGCCAATTAAACTACATTGACTTAAATTATCAATAGGTAAAATCATAACATTTTGGAACAGCCCAATAAAATATGACAAGGAAAAAAAAGAAAAAAGCAAACCCAACAACTTTCTCCCAAACACACGACTCTGCACTTGTCAAGTGAATGAAAGGGAATTGTTAACATGCAGAATAGCTAAATATATAAAGGTATGTAAAACATACCCTGGATTTGCCTTCAGGTGATTTCGAGCAAGTAAACCATTTGGGAGTATGAACTGTAACTTCCGCGCTCGGTATTTATGCTTTGAACAATGTCGATAATAAATCTGTCTGAACATTTGGTTAGGAGCGGTAACCCACTGTCGATTGGCTTATAGTTATTACAAGCGACAGCTTAATTCACCAAAGATCTATATTTGCTTGTGAATCTTTCTATGAGCTTGCTCAAGTTACTAGCAACAGAATATTGACGTTCGCCTCCCCCATCCACCCACCCCACACAGATGGCATTACAAAGAGAGCTCTCTTCTTCCTCCACTCACCTCTACATCAATACTCTCGTTTCTTTGAAACTCTTCAATTGAAAGATTATCTGGAGGTGAGCTAGAGAGAAAAAAAAGAAGAAAAAACAGCATTACTCTGGTGGTAGTTCCAGGAAGTAAAGTGATGCTGTGCATGGAATAACATTTCAAAGTTATATAAAAAAAAAAAAAAATCAGCCATTTACTTAGAAAGGAAATCATTGCATTTGCATCTGACCCTTTGTGCCAACATCATTTCACACGCCCTAATTTACCTTTTCGGTAGATAACCTTTTCCAGTTGGTACACAAGATGTTTCCCTCCCTAACACAATTCACAATAAGTGAAAAAGGGAAGTCCATCAGCAGAGGCCTGCTAACGTATTCCAACTGTTTTAGTTCTTAAGAAATGATCAGGTTCTTCAGAAAGAACACTGGCCACCCTACACAAACCTAAAGTCTTACACAATTAAACCGCCAGGTTGTGCATCTTGTTTTTTCAGATTCTGTAGTGTAAAATGTAAGTCCGAAAGCAGCACATTTTCCAACTGCTAAAGTATCGTTCTATATAAATGTGTATTCATTTGCCACAAGCATTCATGTCTACAAGATCTGAGGACAACCACAGCACCACGCTTTATTTTGGACAACTGAAAAAGTATAAAAAAAAAATGTGAGTAGCAAGTATATAGCGATCAGTGATTCCACAAAGCCCTTGTATAATATCAATATACAAGGCAGTGGGGTCCTCACACTATTGCATTGACCAAAAGTGAATAAAAAAAGTCCAAACAGAAAACCTTCTGTGGTGCAATGTGCACAGAATCTTCTGTGATAATATTGATGATGACCCTCCTCCTTAGGTACTTCCCCCAGTGATATGTGGGTCTGCTCACTTCTGTATTGGACCTCAAAGCTTCCTAAGGAGGTTCAAACTGCTTTATCCATATATGGGCACACCATTCAATCTGTCTTCAGTAACTGCTCCTCCAACAGACATTGACCAACAGCAAATAATAAAAAAAAGTCCAAACAAAAAATCTTCAGTGTTGCTCCTCCAAAAGACATCTTCCACAACTCATAATCGTAGGAATGGCATAAAATAGAAAGGAAGACTAATAGTGCTCTCCGTATACTATTTGACATGAAATAGAAAGGAAGACTAATAGTGTTCTATATATACTAATTACAGTGCATCTGGAAAGTATTCACAGCGCTTCACTTTTTCTACATTTTGTCTTGTTACAGCCGTATTCCAAAATGGATTCAATTAATTACCGTATATACTGGAGTATAAGCCGAGTTTTTCAGCACATTTTTGTGCTGAAAAAGGCCCCCCTCGGCTTATACTCGAGTCAGTGCCCCACAGCATCTCATCTGCCTGAGCCTGAAGCCTCTGTGGGTGGTCCGAGAAGTCTATGTATGTGCGCTGAACAGAGCACATACATAAACTGGCTGCACAGTGACTGCCAGTGATTGGCTTGTCACTGTGCTTTGGGATGGGGGTGGGTCCGGAGTGGCTGACTCTGACGAGGAGAGGAGAGAAGGTACTGTGCTCCCTGTCTCTGTGTAATGGCTTATTCTCTGTGTAATGGCTACAATCCCTGTGTAATGGCTACAATCCCTGTGTAATGGCTACAATCCCTGTGTAATGGGCTCAAACCCTGTGTAATGGCTCAAACCCCGTGTAATGACTCAGTCCCTGTGTAATGGCTGACTCTGTGTAATGACTCAGTCCCTGTGTAATGGCCGATTCTCTGTATAATGGCTCAAATACCTGTGCAATGGCTACAATACCTGTGCAATGGCTACAATACCTGTGCAATGGCTACAATACCTGTGCAATGGCTACAATACCTGTGCAATGGCTACAATACCTGTGCAATGGCTAAAATACAATACAATTTACCAATAGCTGCTGCATTTCCCACCCTAGGCTTATACTCGAGTCAATACGTTTTCCCAGCTTTTTGTGGTAAAATTAGGTGCCTCGGCTTATATTTGGGCCAGCTTATACTCGGGTATATACGGTATTCTCCTCAAAATTCTATGAGATTCTGGCACCACATAAGATTTCTTGTTTGGACTTTTATTATTATTTACTTTTGCCCATTGCATGGTGTGTGAGAACACTTAAGTGTTTTCCCCTGCATTTTGTGGGAGTTTATATTGATGTATACACTCTGTATTATGCATGTGAATATATACCATAGTGCCACATCAGATGTATATTTATGCATATAATATAATTTGGGTAACACTGCACTGCTTTATATATATATATTGATTTTATTCTGGACAACGACAGGTTACCAGCCCATAGGTGTGCGCACACAGGGTGGCACACCCTAATCACATGTACTGTGCAGATTTCCCCTGCTGCCTGGCTGCAGAGAAAGGGACTGGGGAATCTCTGTCCCTCCCTGATACTTCACCAAAGCCCCCCCCCCCCCCCAGCAAGGTTCCTAAAAAATAAAATAAAATATAATATTGTAAAAAATAATAAAAAAACAAAATGTTAAAAATAAAAATAAACTACTGGCACCTATCTCTTGTGGCGCACACCCTAATGCAATATGCTGCACACACCTACATACCAGCCTGAATATTCCATGTAATCTGACTACCCAAAAACCTACCACAGCCAATGGGAATGCATTATGACAAAAGTACTAAATTACTTTTATATAACTAAAAGGTGTGTTACTGTTAGATGCTAAAACCCCTACTGTTAGATGCTAAAGGGCAGTAACCCAAAGCGAACAATCGAAATTCACTTTGCTAAAATCAGACCAATAGGTCTT
>BLSH010461616.1:863120-883659 GCA_018402905.1 Glandirana rugosa
GTTGTCGATTTAAAATAAGGCGTTTGATAGTGCTAATGACGGGTACCAAAAGTAATTTTTTTTAGTTCGTCAATCTTCTTGAGGTAAAAAATTTTAGATTAGACGAGAATTTTTTTTTTACCTGTGAGGGACGTTTCAGAGTTGTGTCGTCTTTTGGCATTTATGATTTACCGTGTCGGGGGAAATGTAAGGTGGTAAGGGGAAATGTAATGTGGTAAGGGGAAATGTAATGTGTTAGGGGGAAATGTAATGTGTTAGGGGGAAGGGGAATTGTGTAATGTAAAGGGGGATTGTGTAATGTAAAGGGGGATTGTGTAATGTAAAGGGGGATTGTGTAATGTAAAGGGGAATGGTGTAATGTAAAGGGGAATGGTGGAATGTAAAGGGGGCTGTGCCATTTAGTATTTACGGTTTTCTGCTGTGTTGAGACTTTGCAGGGAGTGTCCATTTTTTTTTTAAGAGCAGATTAGATTTTAAAAAATGGAGTTCTTCTAACTGCTTGATTTTTTTTAATGAAAACCATGGGCAGTAATCGTGATAGTTTGCGGAATAAAATTTAGCTGTTGACAGGATAATTGTAATTGAATCTTGAGACCAGTGAAGATGCGCACCTCCAATGTATAGTTTCGCTTCAAACCCATATGTTCAAAACACCAGCATTTCTCAACCAGGGTTCTGTGGAAGCCCGGGGTTCCCTCAGAGGTTAATAGGGGTTCCTTGAGCACTGAGCAATTTCTGCCTCTCACGTAAGTTACCACTGTTGATCTTATCAACTATCTTTAAGAGGGGTATTTTTCCCACAGACCACCAATAAGGGGCATTCTTCCTTGTGACCACCACACTAACGTAATCTAAGCTATGGATATTGTAATTATTGGTAGGGGTTCCCTGAGACCTGAAAGTTATATCAAGGGTTCCTCCGTGTTAAAAAGGCTGCTCTACACTTACATGGACAAAATGATTTGTTCATACTAATGCCTTGCAGTTCATTTTCTACAACCAATGATATTACTGTATGCATTTTAGACCTCAAATCAAAATAATACACTGCATATACCTTAATAACATTTTGCAGAACCTTCTCATTGACTACAGCTTTATGACAAGCCGTTTTCTGGTACAGGTCCACTACAACTTCTAAAGATTTCTCAGCAAAAGGAACATAATTTAAGGCAACCCATTCTGCCTAAAACAGAGACGGAAAAAAAAATCACAATTTATACATGGAATGGCAAGATGAGTTAGAACAATGTTCATGTTTTTGCATGCATAGAGATTCAGTGCAACAAGTGATCATGACATGAAAGGGAAAGCGGAAGCACTTTGCATGCTTATAATAAGAAAGGAAAAATCATCCATATAGGTCAACACTACTGACAGTCTTCCAGTGTATAGGTGCAATGTTACCATTGTATTTTTTTTTTTTTCAGAACAGGGCAATTTTTAAGGAAATGTCACTCACCGGTGCAAAAAGTTGAATCTATTTGTGATTCCATTTTTGGTGCAGAATAAACAGAATGAGAGAAGTTAATTCAGATTCACAGACATACACAGGTTAATTGTAGTTGAGAGCTCTGTGTAAACACACTAAATCAAACTGGTACTATTATCATTCATTTGAAATAAAATAAATACGAATAATGAGTTGATTTCTTTATAGAGAACCTAATTTCAGCTATTCTGAATCACAAATCAAGCTAATTTGTCAGTCAAACAATGGCTGATGTTCAAGTGAGGTTTGATATGTGCAAAATTTTATTTTTTACTTGAATGATTGGAAAATCGCTTAAGGAACTGAGACTCCAGACATGCATATTACATATGATAATTAAAGAATAATTCCACCAAACACAGAATTTCCAGCATAAAACGCCCAATTACCACAGCTCCATTTTGAAAAGAGAGCAGCAGGCAGTGCATATTCCATGCCATCCTGTCCTCATCTTCTGTTCAGTTAATTTCTTCATACGATTCAGTGGAGATAAAACCTCACACTGGGCCTCATTTGTCAGCATCTTTGATAAGAACAGTTTATAGTGCCCCAAAGTAACTAATCAGATCAAGCCTACACTGGGAAATGACAGCTGGGAATTTAAAGATGGAATGTGACTGTCTACTGAAGTAATTTCACAGCAAGACATTTAGTACACATGCTATTCCATCAACGTGAACCTGTCAGCAACTTTTAATGTTAAAATGGCCTGCCTAGTGCACCACAGTCTGTTACATCTGTTATCAGGAAAAGCTTAGATATCTCTGATCCTTCATTTTGTTACTAAGGGCTTGACTTTTTTTTTTTAATTCAAGTCTAAGATTCACCTACCTGTTATCTTCCTGTCCATTAAGACTTTATGAGTGGCCAATAACCAAAAAAGGAGAGTCTGAATGTGCAAACAAGGGGTACAATTTAAATGAGTGAGATTGCCTGTGTCCAGGGTCGATCACTCACATGTGATCACTGCATGTGCGATTACACGTGAGTGGCCATGATTAGTTGCGGGAGCCAACAGCCTCCCATTGCTTTTAATAGGGCTGTCTCATACAGGTAATCCCACGGGATCCCTGCTGGCGTTCTTGCATGTAATTAGTGCTGGGTGCATTCGTAGCTGTGAATGCACCCTTAGGGCCGGTTTACACAAGGGTGACTTGCGCTCCGACTCGTGTTGCCCCAGTCGCTTGTCATCTGAAATCCTATAGAAGTGAATGGGAGCAGTCTTAATGTACACTACTGAAAGTCACTCCGACTTCAAAAAATGTTCCTGTACTACTTCAAGGCGACTTCTATCGGACTTGTGCCCATAGAATTCAATGGAAGTCGCCTCCAAGGAAGAATCCCTTATCTATATTGAAGCGACTTTACAGGAAAAAGAAAAGAATTTACCCAGTGAATTCCCAGGCAACCCCCTCCCTTCCTTCTCTGATTGGCCACAGGCAAAGCCATCTGGCATGGAGTCACGTTGTAAGTCACCCATAGTCACGCTGAAGTCGCCGTTAAAATCGTCTAGCAAAGTTGTGCTGAAGTCGGATCGGCCCTGTGTGAAGGCAGGCTTGGATAGAGCATTTACCTGCTAGCTTTGCTCCAAAAGCTACCAGTACTGATCTCCTAAAGCTGAAAGCTAATGTATCGTACTGATACTGTAAACAGTCAGATGGTAGGCCAGTTGGGCTTAGCCTTGCAATCAAAATGACTGGCAGATTCAAAGTACACTGGCACATAGATGGTGCAGACCAGAAATGTTGGCAGTATACTCTTGACCCAGATGTCATGCTGTAAGTACTAAAAATACTTCCAATGCACCAATACCGATATTTTTATATGAGAGTATTTTTCAGAAAATCATTGTTATACTTCCCAATTCATATTTATTGATAAGCAATTTGCTTAAGATAGAGAACTGTGAAAGAAACTAAGGACGGTGTTCAATATTACTGGAATTTTTCCTTCCATTCATTTTATAAACACAAATGGACTACATTCTGTTTTTCAGAATGGTTTTCTGCTATTTGTTGTCTCAGTCATTGTAGTCATCAATTATGAAATAAACAGTTCTTATAGGACATTTAAGTAAATGAGGCTCACTGTGTATAAAGAAATTAGGAGGGATGATGAGACTCCTGCATGCAGTACAAAAGAATCATTAAGGGCTCGTTTACACTTGCTTCAAAATGTGGCATTGGACACACTTTTTTTTAAAGCACTCTGAATGCCAATCAAAGCACCTTTCACTAACTAAAATGGTTACCTTGCAGTCCTGTTTGCACTGTTGTGTTTGCTTTGCCTCACTTCAAAAAATATAACCCTTGTAGCTTTCTTGGCACGTCAAAGCGTCTCCAAAGAGTTCATAGAAGTCTATGACAGCGCTCGTTTACAGCACCTGCAGCGTTTGAGGGGCTTTTATTCACATTAACTTCACTTTCTTTTGGAGGTATTGCAAGAATGAGATATCCCAGGATGCACTGGGAAAACAACAAGCTAACCGGAAAGATGTAATCAGCAGTCACTTCTGGTTCATGTGTATATATTCTGGAAGTGCCTGGTGCAGATGTCACATCTGGTATGCAGCGTGGAGCAGCAGGAAGGTGAGCATGGTCTGGACTGTAGTGGAGCAACTAGCAGACAGCAAATGTGGTGTGCAAAATGGGAACACTATAGTAGAAGGTAAACAGGATTGGACAGTGAGGACTCAGCTGGGAGACCAGAGCAGGAGAAACCAGCAGATGTCACACATGGTGCATAGCGTGGGAGAAATATAGGAGGAGGTGAGCAGGGAGAGAGAGGAGGATCAGAAAACCTGAGGAACAGCAGAGCTGAGGGTTACTACTAAGTAAGGGATAAGCAGAGTTGGGGGTTATTATTGAGTGGGGGATCGACAGAGCTGGGGGTTACTACTGAGTGGGGGGGGGGGGGGGAATCAGCAGAACTGGGGGTTACTACTAAGTGGGGCATCAGCAAAGCTGGGGGTACTACTGAGCAGAGGATCTGCTGAATAAGGGTATTCATAAGCTGGGGAACTGCTTAATGGGACACTAATGAGCTGGTGTTCTGCTGAACAGGGGAACTAATGAGAGCTGGAGTTCTACCGGCCCATTTAAAACTAACAGAAAATCAACACACACAGGGAATTTGCCAAGCTTCATTAAAGCCTACAGAAGCATCAAAAACACATCAAAAAAGCATGCTGAGTGGGTAGGTGCTTTAACTACTTCCGGACTGCCCGCCATCGATAAACGTTGGTCCTTTGATGTTAAATACCATTGTTATGGCAGCAGATATCTGCCATAACCCCGGTATTTTTTTCAACAGTGGGTGGTCCGCTTTAAGATAAAAGTGGTCTCTGTGGCGGATTCGCTGCAAGATCACTTTTATTTGCAGCGGGAGAGGTGCACCCACCTGCCACTCCCCGGTCGTCTCCGCTGCTTACCGGATCCGTCGGTAGCAGCGGAGACAATCCGATGCTTTGCCCTGAAGGGCAGGAAGTCGAGTGAGGGCATGATAGCCCCCACTCGACTCTATGCCCTTTTGATTTTAAGTGTAAATGTGATATCTGAGGTCTTTTTGACCCCAGATCTCACAGTAAAGAGGTAATGTCATGCTTTTTTTCTATTACAAGGGATGTTTACATTCCTTGTAATATGAATAAAAGTGATCCATTTTCTTTATTTAAAAAGGACAGTGCAAAAATAAAAACTAAAATAAATATGAAGAAAAAAAAATTTAAAGCGCCCTGTCCCTTCAAGCTTGTGCGCAGAAGCGAATGCATACGTAAGTCGTGCCCACATATGAAAACGGTGTGAGGCATCGCCGCAATCGTTACAGCAAGAGCAATAATTCTAGCACTAGAACTCTGTAGACATTTTTAAATGTCGCCTATGGAGATTTTTAAGTGCCAAAGTTTGTCGCCATTCCACGAGCGGGCGCAATTTTGAAGCATGACATGTTGGGTATCAATTTACTCAGCGTAACATTACCTTTCATAATATAGAAAAAAATTGGGCTACCTTTACTGTTTTCTTATTTTTTAATTTAAAAAAGTGTATTTTTTCCAAAACAAATTGCGTTTGCAAGACCGCTGCGCAAATACGGTGTGATATAAAGTATTGCAACGACCGCCATTTTATTCTCTAGGGTGTCTGAAAAAAATAGATGTTTGGGTGTTCTAAGTAATTTTCTAGCAAATAAAACATTTTTTTTTTAAACAAGTGTCAACAATAGGCTTGGTCCTTAAAGTGGTTGTATACTGTCCTATCGTTTTCAGCTAAGGAAGCTGACATCTTAGCCTCTGTTTAATCTGCAACTGCCATGATGCTGCACATGTGATTCATTATGACACCACCCATTGGATGGTTTGCTAGTTTGGTTGAGAGCACATTCAAGGAGACAGCTAGCATTTCCAGCATGCCAGGAATATTAACTCTTTTTTGACACTATCAAATCGATGGGTAGATATGTGTTAAAGTTGAAGAAAGTGTAAACGAGCCCTAAAAAAGTAAAAAAGCACAGGTGCGACAGGGGTCAAGCCACTGGCAGTACTCGGTCTGAAGAGCACAAAAAGCAAAGGAGTGTGCTTTACCAAATCCTAGTGGGCATGAAATTCCTAGAAATTGGGTGGAATCTTTCTTTATTTCTCAACAATTATTTTACAGGGCAGAATTATTGTTTTTGGCAATTGGACAGGGCATTAGCTATAAGTAACCAAACCCGACTTAAAGTGTGAGAAAAAGAAAAAGCCAAAGTGAAAGGTGATGGATCAAAGAAAATTAGAGACCATGTGATGGATATGGCCAATTTGTTGAAACAGCTTCAGACCCAGCAGCCTTATACAATGAAAGGTAAGACAGGACAGTGCCCACATCCTATGCACTACCTACAAAGAACAATGTGAAATAAAGACCTACAAGCCTCCACAAGAACAGCAGAGAAGAGGCCACCTCCACCATGTTTAAATCTGTTTCCCAGCAGAGAACCACACACATAAATACAGATACCAATAGCAGTATGCATGCAGACATACCTGATTGTATTTGGCATTTGCAATGTGCTTTGTTTCTAGTTTTCCATACTGTGGAGGTTTACATGAGAACTGTACAAATGCACATAACTGGTCAAAGATTGCAGGGTACATTATCTGCATGTTTTCAGCTCCCACACAAATGGCCTGCAATGGGAAAAAGTCACATAGAAGACAAGAGTTAAAACAAGCTGAATAGAAATGGCAATCCCTTCTTAGTAATCACATGATGAAATTATACGTCTTGCTTTTTTTTATTACCGCAGACAATGTAGGCTTCATGTGTACACAGGCATCAAACACACACAGCTTGATTCACAGAACATTTATCTATTCTGGTGCCTGTCAGCGGGTGCTGGATAATGTCTGCTCATCTCTGCAGTAAGTAGATGTTATGTACACACAGGGGCAAAAGCATAAAAAGCATGCTGCAGGCAAAATTTCTTGAGGTCAAAAGCAACCAATCAGCTTCCAGCTGTCCTCTCTGCGGTTTTGGTTTGAAGACAAAGTAAGGATTCTTACTGGGCGATATGAGCAACAAGATTTTTTTTTGTGTACACAATTTCATATCAGCTCCACTGGGAGCCACTGCTGGGATGAAATTTAGCAGAGACAAATGGAACATATTTTTATTTCAACATAGAACTGCATTGTGTATACATAACAAATTCAGTTTGCTGTGGCGGTAAATGGAGACTTTTTTTCAGCACTCAGCTACATTTTTTGTTGGTTTCCATGTGATTAGCAAAAAGAGCCAGCAAAACCCCCACCCCCCCCCCAAAAAAAACAACCCTGTAGGTAGTTCAACTGGCTGGGGCGCTCAATGTGGTTATACAAAGGATAGGCATCATCTTTCGTAAAACATCCAATTGGTGGTGTGTGCCACTTGGGAAATATTCTTCATCAGCCACTAGGTGGAGTGTAGAGTTGTGGCAAATTATGTCATTAATGTACATGTGATCAACCTAGACCAGTGGTTCTCAACTCCGGTCCTCAGGACCCACTAACAGGCCAGGTTTGCAGGATAACTGAAATACATCACAGGTGATATCACTTGCTGCTCAGTGATTGCAGTATTCTAGTCTGCATCTCCCCCAAGGTAATACTTAAAATCTGGCCTGTTGGTGGGTCCTGAGGACAGGAGTTGAGAACTACTGACCTAGACACTAATTGTATCAGCTTGAACTGGGAAAGCTGCAATTTAAAGCCACGAAACATGTTTTATTTTGTGAAATATAGCACAGTGGAACCTCGGATTGCGAGTAACACGGTTTACGAGCATTTCGCAATACAAGCAGTTTTTTTTAAAAAATCCTGATTCTGTTTGCGAGCGATGTCTCGCAAAATGAGCAGGAGTCAAGCCTCTGTGCATGCAATACCGTATGTGGCCAGAGGTGCGGGGGAATTGGTGAGGCTCGGGGATGCTGGGAAGCACTCTGAAATACCGAAAGTGGCAACAGTTCCAGAGCATTGCCAAATGTTTCCAAGTGTCTCAGAGAATCACCAGCGCCCCCGCACCCCTGGCCACATACGGTATTGCATACACCAGCGACCTCGCACCTCTGGCCGCATACAGTACTGCATAGACAAGCAGTCACTGTGGAACAAATTATCTGAGTTTCCATTATTTCCTACGGGGAAACATTCTTTGATATAGGAGTGCTTTGGATTACAAGCATTCTCCTGGAACAGAATATGCTCATAATTCAAGGTTCCACTGTAATTGGATATTTTACTAAAGTAGACTACTCATGCCTATCCTTTGAATAACCACATCGGGCATCTCTGCTAATAAAACAAAAAACTTTCGCTGACTCTTCTTACCTATTCAGTCACCCTCCTGAGAACCCCACAAAGCACCCAGGATAGGAATGCCCGAGGCATAGAGAGCGACCACACTGGCCCTGCATGGAGACAGGTTTTCTCCACCTGCACACTAGGTAGACCATCTGTTCCCTCCTTGCTGGGTGACCGCAGCCTCAACAGTTGTAAATCTATTTTGACCTTTTATTGTGGAAGCACTTTTGTTTCTGAATTAATCTACTAAACTATAAGGGCACACCGCCTCCCTCTGTTTTCCTTTTTGGTAGACACTGTGAGCTGTACCAGAAACCACTGGTCAGCTCCTCAGGATCCTTCGGTCTGCGATCTACCACTACACCCTAGACCAGTGATGGCGAACATTGGCACCCCAGATGTTTTGGAACTACATTTCCCATGATGCTCATGCACTCTGCAGTGTAGTTGAGCATCATGGTAAATGTAGTTCAAGAACATCTGGGGTGCCAAGATTTGCCTCACCACATCCAGGCAGATATTTCCCTGGGGTTAACCAGTGTTGGATACAGGGGTAACCCAACAGATTCATGAAGGTGACAAGAACAGATTATTACGGTGAAAAGGTCTGCTCAGTCTCAAAGCAAACTGAACCAAGAAGAATTGAGCTGCACTTATCCAATTTAATAAATGATCCAAAACTCAACTAATTCATAGGGTGCTAGTATGTGCAATAGAATTCATGTATAACACAACAATCTCCAACCTAATCAATACTCTAAAATGCTAATAAATCACAAAAAGTTTGTAAATTTCATAAAATAAACCAAGGCCCTGAAAGTGCATTTAGTGCTCAATAGGTGCCAACATACAGATGCAACAAATAGTCCATTAAAATGACTGGCGCTATGTGCTAATCTTCAAACAACAATCTTCAGTGTGCCATCACCACACTTCCTCATCAGGGGGCTGACTCACCAAAAGATATTGATCACTTATAAAAATATGTCAACCAATGCTCAGATTAATCCACTGCCTTGATTTCCTTTTGTTGCCTGAGCCCTTCAGGAGCATCATATCAATAAAAGATTGTAGCGCTATGATGGTTCCCCTCTTTTATTTCTCTTAAACATTCTATGTGTACATCGGTTATGTTGTTCCAATAACACTCCTGAGGGGGACCCAGGCAACATAAGGAAATCAAGGCAGTAGATCAATCTGAGCGCTGGTTAACCTTCTTATTTATACTCTTTAAAGTAGAAGAGTTGCAATGGAGGAAATGCATCGATCAGGGTATACTGATCCCATGGTGCTACCTGCTGCAGGGGCTATTGAGTCCCACATCCAGGAGACAAATCTGTCCAATTGCTTGCCAAACCAAGAAACTAACAAACCCACATTCCGCATCCCCCAAATCACACATATTTAAAATCCATACCATTCCAATTTTAATTACTAGGAGGTAATAGAAGAGCTGGTGCTGCCACCTGTAGCTTGTTATTGACCAGACCACCTGTAGCTTGTTATTGACCAGTCAGGTCTATCACAGCAAAGTGTAGGCCAGTTTTCCTCCTCACTTTGGAAAGACGTCAAAACTTGCATATTTGAGTTTGCTAGGTTTTGTGTTCCTGGGAGACTTTAGTGGAAAACAAAGCCTACCTACATGTACCGTTAAAGGATAAGTTCACCTTTCTAAAAAAATAAAAAAATAATAATAAACAAATGCACATCTTTTTGCAGGTTACAAAATGTGCATTTATATATTTTTTTTAGGAGCCTGTAAAGCATTGCATCTGTGATCAGCAGATCATGGGTGCAATCTCAGTCTCCTGCAGATTGTCTGTGTAGCTGTTGGGCAGGCAGTTACTAAATGACAGGAAGCATCAATGAACTACCTAAAGCGCTCATCAGTGTCCTGGTAGTTCATCGAGAACTACAAGCCTTCAGCCTTTAGATGTAGTTTTCCCATTCACAAAACTCTGTAAATGAATTATGCGACTATGTGGATGGAGCCCTGCACAGCCACGTTCTTTTCAAATTGTGACAGAAAAGATTCCCAGCCCACTGTCACAATTAGAAGGGGGTTCGAGGAGAGGCTGCAGGAGCGGGTGGAGCATGTAACATGTTCCCAAAGATGAACTTATCCTTTAAGTGCCTGCTAACCACTCCCAGAAAGGGATTAAAACTTCAACCACTTGCCGACCAGCTCATGCAGATATACTGTGGCACGCTAGTCAGATAGCGCGAACCGTCGTAACTGTACGTCAGTTCATTAATGTGGTATAGCAGGCACGCGATCGCCCGCGGGTCTGGCAGACTCCATGTCCGCCGGCGTCCCGCGATCGCCGGGTACAGAGGCAGAACGAGGATCTGCCTTTGCCTTCGGGAACAGTGATCTCTGTCATGTCCCAATAAGCCCATTCCCCTACAGTTAGAACATGCTGAGGGAACACAGTTAACCCCTCGATCGACCCCCTAGTGTTATCCCCTTCCCTGCCAGTGTCATTTTTACATTGATAACTGGATTTATATAGCACTGATCAATGTAATAATGTCAGTGGTGCCCAAAAAGTGTCATTTGGGGTCAGATTTGTCCGCCGCAATGTTGCAGTCCCGCTAAAAATCGCAAACTGCCGCCATTACCAGTAAAAACAATAAAATATAAATAAAATTCCCTGAATCTATCCCATAGTTTGTAGGCATGACTTTTGCGCAAACCAATCAATATACGCCTATTGCGATTTTTTTTTACCAAAAACATGTAGAATATATACCGGCCTAAAGTGATTTTTTTTTTTTATTTTTTTTTTTATTGGATATGTATTATAGCAGAAAGTAAAAACATATTTTTTTTTTTACAAAATTGTCAGCCTTTTTTTGTTTAAAAACAAAATAAAAACCGCAGAGGTGATCAAATACCACTGAAAGAAAGCTCAGCCACTGGGTTTTTGGAAAGGACCAGGGACTTTTTTAAGTCGGTGCATTTTTGGTTCAATCGACTTCAATGGAGAAGCTTCAGAAAAGCTTATAGTGTGTTTTTTGGCTGTGATTTTGCCGCAATTTGCAATTTTTAGTCTGACCAACAACAAACTAGCCAAAAAAAAAAAAAAAGCATTAAAATGCAAAATGCATATAAAAACGCCATGAAAAGCGTGTGTGAAAAAACGCAAAACGGATCAAAAGCAAACTGCAGAGGTGTAAACCAAGTCTAAAGCAATGTCATTAGACTGTAACATGTTGAAATACTTGTGTACGACTATTCTCTTGTTCTGTTTATATTAATCCACATAACTTAATTCATAATTTGTAGGTTTCTTTTCATTACAATATTAAATAATATGCATAACCTTGTCCTTCAGCTTCAGATAATTTAACATTATTTGGTGCTATGCCATTTGTAAACGGAAATACCAAACAAACTGAAAGGCAGATGGGTCCAATAGTCACCTTTTGTAGGACATCCAAAGCTGTAAGCACAGATTCCTGCAGGCTTGTCAACACTGCTTCTGTATAAGAGGGGAGGATGAAAGGCGAGGCATCTGAGCTTATAGGCACTGACACAGCCCCATGTAATATGACCCCAAGCTTTTGTAGCTCATCCATATTAAAAGCAGTTTTGATGTGATGATAAAGAGCTGGGAAAATCTGAATTAAAGCTGTGAGGAAAGGCTGACTTGGAATGAATGTCAGTTTGTCACTTGTAGCTGGTGGCTTTGTACTTTCCGTACCAATCCTATACCAGGTGTTCCAGGCTGCCCACCAGAGAGCTGAGTCTTCAATCTCATCCATAGCTATGGGCTGCTCAGAGTTATATCTTGCAAGTCTTTCTCCTGTCGAGTCAGCTCTCATCAATGGTCTTCCTGGTCCAGAAGCGCTAACTGGCCCAATAAGTGCAGGAACAGTTACTGAGATACAGGGAAGGGGCTCTGGCTTATCCATCTCTCTAGTTGGGCTCACAATCTGTAGGATTTCCTGAAAGCTTTTGAGAGCCGCTAAGGAGACTTCATTGTTTTTGCTGAGAGCTGCTGACTGAATGTGATCCAAAAGAACATCCCACGCCTTTGAAAAGTCACCTGCATTATTAGAAAGAAAGCAAAGTAGTTAACAAATACACCAACTGTATATGGGAACATTGCCAAGTTTATATTTTCCAAATTTCCATGCAGAGGCGCAGGTATGGTTCTGTAAAGACATCTGGAAAACATGATCTGCTAGCGGCAATAGGATGGGGAAACCGTGCTAGGAGTATTAAAACTTCCAGTAATCTGCATTTTGTGGTAGTTGTTTATTTGAAGAATTTCACATAAGACCATAGACAGAACAAAGGTCCCTATTCACTGAAGTACCTGGTCTTCCAACTCAGATTTTAATTAGTCAGAGAGGATGGAAAACTATAGGAAACACACTTCATTTTTGTTAAAGCTGCGCAAGAAATCTGAACTGGCATCCAACATATATGTGAAAATCTAAGGCTGGCCATACGTTATACAATTTTCATATTCAATTTCCTTCAGTTTAGATTTACCCTCAACTATGTAGTGCAAGGGCCTGCCTGATTGCATACAAATTGAAAGTGTTTAGGTTTGACCACATATTATATGGTTTTGCTAAATCTTGAGGAAAATTGTACAAGAACATTGCCTGGCTCACACTAGTAGTTTTATTTAGTTTAACCCAGCGGGCTGAACGAAAAAAAAAAACTGAAGAGCTCAGGAGGAGCCGCTGTACTAACAATCTTACTGCCAGAACACTCCGGTCAGCACTCTCGGCCATTGGCTGAGACCGCTGATCAAATGCTGATCAGCAGACCTTTTCCAGTCATGCCCCTTTGAAAGAAGCTGGCTGTATGGGTGGCTTCTATCGGACTGGCTGCCATACACACAGTTCGAATGTCGGCCAGATTCTATTTAATGGGCTGATGCCACCCGATACTCAGCCCATGTGTACTAGGCTTTAGGGTACTGATAAGCCCAATAACCTTTTGAAAAGCCACACCCATTTTTTTCTCACCAATATCCCTTGTAGGTGCAGAAAACTTCTCTGCCACAATATAAATAGACAAGAAAAGAAATAGCATTTGTCTCCTGTTGGTATAAATGCCAGATCACCCTTTTGCCCATGGCTCAAAATTATCAGCTAACCAGTTTTCCATCTTGTGTGCCTATTGCACATAATGGATTGGCTGTATTCTGAGCGAGCCGAGTTGAGAATCATCCAGGTATGGCAAGCGAATGCAACCTATATATGCATGCTTATACTTAAGGCTCCTTTTCATTATTTAAAAATGGACACAAATTTGTACTTTCCATAAAATTCATTCAAGGACCCAGGTCTTCTTATACTCTTGGGTTATGCTACCGCCTAAAGGAGAAATGGACAAAAAAAAACAAACAAAAAACTTTGACCAGTACAGGATAACCCCCCCTGACAACCTTAGTTTTGTAGCAAGTAGTACTGAAAGCATGAAACAAACACAGAGGGAGAGGGACCTGTGGACCTGAATGGACTTAAAAAAAAAATAATTTATGGAGAATGCAAAAATCCTATTTTCGTTCCTGTCCAATGAGAGACACAGGAATTCTTAGAATGTCAGGATGTCTAAAGGCAGTCTACCAAAGGGATGGGTAACATAGCAACCAAGGCTAACAGACCCAAGAAAAAAAGCATAAAAAACTGGGGGCTTCCTGCAGATAAAATCGCCTCCCAGTGCCTAAAGCTGACATCAGATGAGGTCTTAAATTGGATGTAAACCCGAATCATGAAATTTGAGCTGGGCACATATATCTGCAGTGTTTTGCTATCTCTCTTCAAAGCACTATGTCCCGTAGCGGTCTCTTGCTCTGTAGCTCTGTTATCAGCCTGATAACTTCTCACACGTTCTCCGAGACGGGAGTTAGAAGTGTGCGTTGGGGGAGGTTGCTACAAATAGAATAGCAGTCAGCTTGCCGTCTAAGAGCAGAGCTATGCACATTCCTTTCTTCCTTTGCCTATGAGGAGAGGGGGAGTGTGCCTTTCCTCCAATCAGCTATCTTGGCTGTATGCCAATAATCCACTCCCAGAGGTAACCAGAAAGAGAAAAATTTTAACACAAAGAGCACTTTTCTAAAGGATATATACAGATAAAGACAGCAGATATACATGTAAAACATATGTAAGGAGATTTTTTTTTCATCTCTGTATCATCTGAGGTTGTTCACTTATGTGAGGGTTTACATCCATTTTAAATCCAGCTAGGAGGACTTAACTTAAAATGAAAAAAAGTCAATGAAGGGGATATTCATTTTGGTTTACTGGAGACAGAGGGTTTGGGAGAACAATGCACTGACTGGTTGAGGTGAAACACAAAACCACCTTAGGCAAGAAGGAAGACCTGGGCCTAAAAATCACCTTGCTCCTGTGTCAAACCAGATAGGGTTCTTGCGGGATAAGGCCACCAGATCAGACACATGCTTCATATAGTTGATAGCTACAAGAAACTCTATCGTGAGGGTGTGAGCAGAAAAAGGGGAAGGTCTTTAATAGCGTCACAAGGTATTCTTTGAAGCAGAGAAAGAACCAGATTCAAATCCCACAGAGTCCCAGGGAAACAAACCAGTGAAGCTATATGGGAGTCTCCCTATGCAAAGGTCTACATCAAGGAGTGAAAGACCAACAGTTTCTGAAAAAATATACACCGTGTAGAAAATTGGCTCTTGAAAGTATTGACAGCCTTAAATTGGTCCAGAACCAGCTGCAGGAAGGAAAGGATCTGTCTCACAGAGAAACCCCTAGGGTGCAAGTCCTGACTTACTGATAGATCTTACAGGAAGTCATCTTCTTAACTAGAACACACAAATTCATATTCCCCTGACTGAAAAAAATGGGGCTTCAAACAGCCATGCCGTTACAATCAGCATTCATATAAAGACTGTTGTTAAAGCCATGATGGCGAAGATCCAGATGGTCTGGTAGAGCCCACAAAGCATCTGCTAGCAGCCTCACCAGGCTGCCGTACCACATCTGCCTTGGCCAGTCAAGAGCAACAAGGATTACTGGAATTCTCTCCATCAAGATCCTATGAGACAGAGAAGGAAAGAAATTCTAGGATGTTTATTGGAATATGTGACTCCTCAGATGACTAAGTCCTCTGCACTGGCAGGGTGTCCAGGACTCCTCTCCAGCCTGACAGGCTGGCATTGGTTGTGACGAGCTTCTAGAAGATGGGAAGGAAGGAACCCTCTTATTTCAGAGCGGACTTCCTAAACCACAAGGTCAGAAAAAACCTGGTCCTCAATGCCAATGAATCAATCGGTCAAGGGACCAGATTGTCATCCAATGACAACAGAACAATGCATTGTAGAGATCTGGAGTGAAACTGGATAAATGGAATTGTCTCAAAGGAGGCTACCATGAGGCCCAATACACTCATGTAAAAGTAGAGTCAGGGGGCTACTAGACTGGAAACCTCAAATCTGATTCTAAAGGTTGTCCTGTGGAAGAAACATTCTGGCTAGTGCTACTGTATATCTAGGTCTAAAAAAAAAAAAAAACAAAAACAAAAAAAAAAACAAAAAAAAGAGTGGGGTCCCTCACCAATGATCTTGACTCCGCCCTTTCTTCATGAGCCACCATAGGAAGTTGCACCTGCGGGCTTCATCCTGAGCTGGGCTATGTGCGTCTATCACACACAACGCAGCTCAGCCCTATCCCCTGCTCTCTGCTCATAGGATTTCATTGACAGCAGCAGGATCCAATGACTCTCATCTCTGTGAACAGAGAAAGAGGAGAGACCAATTGCACATGGGCACAGCGCTGGATCGAGTTAGGACTCAATTATACAGGGGTTGATGGGGCGAGACAAATACTGGGACATTTTTTACCTTATTGCAGGAAATTAATCAAGGTAAAAAATGTCTAGCCTTTCGAACCAGTTTAAGGCATATTATTATTGAAAACAGAACAGAATGAGGTTTTAAAATATGTACATCTTTGAATAAGACAGTGATTGAGTATTTCACCTAGAGGCTGTAGCAAGTATCTCCTAGTGTTAAATATCCGGGCGACACCAGCTAGTGTTAGTACCCATGTCTCAGCCCACTGCTTTTCTGCAGTGTCCCTGGAGTGATGAATGAGGATGTTGCCTCCTCCCGATTCTATTTTCTCTTTATCGGCTGTTGTAGAAGATTCTCGTACTTGAGCTAATAAGTTGAACAGTACCTAAAGCAGTTAAAAAAAAAAGATATCAGGGTCTGGTCTTTCCCAACATCTGTAAATTACAATTACATCTTTATTTATGTCTCCATAATTCTGTTACATATTTGAAAACAATAGTATGTACAGTCCATTTCTTTATACCTTCCAAATGACAGTGTGCCAGGTTGGATGCTGCAGCAAAGTTCCGTGTGCCCCTATTGTGGAGAATAGGGTCTGGCCTGCACTCTTCCTGACAGCAGGGCGCGTATCAACACACAGCTCCCCTAGCTTGGCATAAAGACACAGCCAGAGGCAATCAAATGGTGGTGCTGGGTGGAAAGGTCGGTTCAGAGTCACTCCTTTCTCTTTTGCCTGCATCTGAAGCAAATCTTCTTCTCTGTTCAATTCTTTTTCTATATTTTCTCCCCGTTGGAAGAAGTAATCAGAAATATTCCACTGTTAGAGAAAAAAAAAAAAAAAAAGTAAAACTCTTTTGTCAAATACATACACTTAATGCAATAAATATAAGTAATATCAAACACTCAACCTATTTCTATACTGTATAAAACAAAATTAAACAGTAACACATAGGAAAAAGCTCACTGAAACCAGGAATATTGGTCACTACTAAAATCTTTTCTTAAGTGTTACCTATGCAATATAGCTTAACTTAACTTAAATCAGGTGTGCCGATTTTAAAATGTGACAGCGGCTGCAGGGAAAGGAACTCCTGCCTGCTGTCAAAGGAGAGGTTCAGGGGGTGGTCGTGGGGAATGGACACTTAAGGGAATCCTGTCACTTTGAGCTGCTACCACAGGATTACCACTATGGGAAGATCCCCTGTTTGGCATTTGGAGATGCTATGGATCCTGTTCATATAAGTCGGGACCGTAAGCTGTAGTTTACTATATATGCCTATTGATTCAGGTGGATGACACCCACACGTCAGTGGCACCTTTGAAATGATGGGTAACGGCAACATCTATGACTGACCTATGCAAACTAACCTCCTACAACCCCCTCATAGGGTACCATCCTTCTTGCCTTTGATGTACTTTTTTGACCACATAGTACTCCCAGTCACAGTGACTATCTTACGATCCAAGTCCCTGAAGAAGCCCAATTAGTCGGGCGAAACGAGTCGGAACATCTTGGATAACTGTACTATATTGGGTTCTGTATACCACCCTGGCGATCCTTTTCATCTGCTCTTTGCCAAAGTTAGCCAGGAGTATCCGGTATTTTATCAACATCTACATCATGGACTATATACAGTGTCACTGTTTTTAATGATATTGTTTGTCTATATACATGGGTGGGCCACTGCCTCTCCATCTGAGCCCGCACCATGTATCAATTTATGTAATTCAATAAAGTGCTGATTTAAATCTACCATTGTGTAGTTTTTCAGGGAGGGGGTCAAACCAGCACCGTAAAAGTCCCAATTTTTCCTCTTTTTCTTCTTTTTCATTGATCATACAGGGATGTGGTGCTGGTACTACTCTGTCACTCTCAAAATTTGCTCTACCTACTGGCAATGACCTCAGCAGGTGTGCAGGCCTTATTTGTTGATATTTTACCTACATGATCCCGATAAGATATATGAAACTAATTTTTACACATTTTCTCTGTAGGTTTACAAAAGAAAAGAAAAAAAAAGAAAAACTACTTTACACAGCTCAATAGTTAAAGCTGACATTTACCCAAAAAAGCAAATGAGTCAGGAATGCAACTTTTTCTTTATCAGACGGCTCAGTCCAAAGTTTCACACAGACAAAGAAGAATGCTATGCTGTCACCTTATAGCTCACATTTCTCTGGTTATTAACCTAAAACTATTGTTGTTTCCCTATAACACTATTTATAATCAAATCTGTTTCTAAATTGTACGGGGATATAAGAAGCTCTTTGTGAAAATAATGATGATTCATAGGTTTTTAAGAAGGGCATAAAGAATAAATTAACACAATACTGAAAATTCACACTCAGGTGGAAATTTGAAAGCTAAAAAAATCCAGAGGTTTGAAAGCACTTACAGGTTTTAAAGGATAAATTCACCTTTTGATAAAAATAAAATAAACAAATGCACATTTTTTTCCAGGTAAAAAAATAGGCAATTTTTTTTCTAAGGAGTCTGTGGAGCATGGCACCCACGATCAGCAGATTGAGGGTGCAATGTCAGGCTCCTGCAGACTCTAGGGATAGCTGTCTGCTTGTACATTGTACGGGTATGCAGTTACCTAAAGGGCATAAAGACTAAAATATGCTCACCAGCACCTTCGCAATTCATTGATAACTACGAGTAGTCAGCCATAATGGCTGATGGTACTTGTAGACATTCATTCACAGGAAACTGTGACTGAACTACGTGGCTGTGTGGGCAGAGCCCAGCTATTTTTAAATTCTGACAGCGGGTGTGGGGAGAAGAGCCCTGGTCTGCTGTCACGGGGAGGGCAAGGGGTGGGCTGCTGATGCTGGAACATGTTACCATAAAAATGGGTGGAACATGTTCCAAAAGTAAACTTATCCTTTAAAAGCCATTGTACAATCACACATTTGCATTGGGCAAAAATGTAAGTTCTGGTCTATGTAATAGGGAGAGAAGAGCACCTGACCTGCGGTTTACCTGACTGCTTTGCCCTTGAGCATTCGCAGCTAAACTTGGTCAGTAGATTTCAAGAAGGACTTACAGGAGCGCAAATGTCCCTCTGATAAGGCTGTTAATAGTCAAATAAATAACAAAACATGTCTACAGCCAGTTTTACTCATAGATGCCACATAGGTTGCACCTGTGACCAGACCTGCATGCAGCAGAGCATCATATAAAAGGATGTAAAAGTACACAGACTCACCAACAAACCAATAGATGTTAAACTAATATTTAGTTCTTGATTCTGAAGTCCGAAGCTTCCAGCCACTTCTACAACTATCTGCAAACAAGTGCAAGGCATTGTGGGAAGAAAGTCTGTCACGACCAATTGAAGGCACTGGAAAGCAGTCCGTATTAAAGACTCCCTACAAAGAGATAAATGCACCACATTACAAATGACAATGAGGCAAGGTGACCTGACATAAGGGCAATGTTCTCAGCACTCACCCCTGATCATTTCTTATTGCTCCTATAACTCCTAGAACCAGAGGCCAACCTGGTCCTAGACTGTCTCCTTGATTCTGCAGGATCTGTAATACGCACTCCAGTTGTTTGAGGCGGATATCATGGTGAGCTATAGCCGACAGCTCCTTCAAAGGATTTAATAACAGCAACTGCAGTCTCTAGAAAACAAAAGATAAAGTCAGTACTACATAGAAATAGGCTTCATGCGCACAGGTTGTTTGCTTTTTTCCTCTGAATGGCAGAACTCCGGGGAGGAGAAAATAGGTTTAAAAAAAGTGCATCAAGGGTTTGAGTGTTAATGAATTCCATTGGCCAGAATATTATATTTATTCTGTCCACTGAAAAGCCTCACTGCTCAGACGTACCTAAATGCGTCTAGTGTTCAGACACATTTGGCATTTTTTCTGCTTTTCCTCCTCTAATATACCTGTAAATGTCATGTGTGCACAGACACATAGGCTAACATAGAGGTGCATTTACAGGCTGAAAAAAAACACATTTAAAAGTGGTGTTTTTTAAGCCCACTGTGCATGAGGACTTAGCTGTATTTTCAAAACAGCTGGTAACAAACAAATATTACAAATCACCAGGGTCAA
The DNA here is from genome assembly GCA_018402905.1 of Glandirana rugosa. Taxonomy (NCBI): domain Eukaryota; kingdom Metazoa; phylum Chordata; class Amphibia; order Anura; family Ranidae; genus Glandirana; species Glandirana rugosa. Next base: position 883,288 of record BLSH010461616.1, read on the forward strand.
AGACAAGCAAGAATTAGGAAAACATAATTCTATACCGTATGAATCATTGTATAAGGCCCATTTCACACTTGCAGACCAATTGGGTCCGCCTGTCAGTTTTTCTTCTCTACGGAGTGGTGGGTACAAATGGACATCCGATTCTATCCGCTAAAAACAGACTGATAAGGATCCCTTCCCAAACCGACTGGCAGATCGGATCGGATGGCAGTGGGGTGTAAATGGACAGGTGGTTCGTTTACATCCGACTGCCCATAGAGAAAAGCGGGGATGTGTCTGCTCTGCATAACCGGAGCAACAATGGACCAGCCACCTGCCTGCTCAGCGGGGATCAGCACACAGATTCCCTGCTTAGCAGGTTAACTCCAACGGAGT
>BLSH010461616.1:897937-915839 GCA_018402905.1 Glandirana rugosa
GAGCGCCCCCCCCCCCCTCCTGGACCGTACCAGGCCACATGCCCTCAACATGGGGAGTATGGGTGCTTTGGAGCAGGGGGGCACTGCGCCCCCCACCCCAAAGCATCTTGTCCGCATGTTGATGGGGACAAGAGCCTCTTACCGTAAACACTGGCCGTTGGTTGTTGGGGTCTGCGGGCGGAGGCTTCCCGGAATCTGGAAGCCCCCTTTAATAAAGGGGCCCCCAGATGCCGGGCCCCCCACCCTATGTAAATGAGTATGGGGTACATCGTACCCCTACCCATTTACCTGGAAAAAAAAGTGTACCAAATAAACACACTACACAGCTTTTAAAATATTTTATTAAATCAGCTCCGGCGTCTTCTCCCCTCTCTTCTCCCTTGTCTTCTTTGTTCGGCTCTTTTGCGGGGTCTTCTGTTCTTTTGCCGCTGTCTCCCCAGCTAGCTTCTCCCTCTGCTTCTTATTCTTCTTCTCCTTCTTCTGGAGATGTTGACACGTCGCTCTCTTCCACTCGAATGCCGGGTCCGTGCTGCGCGGTTGCCTTATATTGGCATGGGGCGGGGCCACACGATGACGTCATCATGAGCCCCATCCTCATGATGTCACATCCTGGGGCGGGCCATCACAGAGCGTTTTGCTGACTCGGCATCAAAAACGCCATGACGCTGCAGCTTCAGAACGCACTGATCCCGCGTTCTAACTACAGCTCACTAACGCCGATGCCCTCTACTGCTCAAAAAGCAGAGGGCCATTGAATAACATGGAGAGCTGCAAAAAATGCCCAAAAACGCTCCCGATCGCGCGCATGCACCGTGCGAACGGCGGGCGTGCCATTTGTGATCAGCTGTGACTTCGTCACGGCCGATCACGTGGTGAACAGCCATAACCAATGGCTGTTCACCCCTGTCGGTGAAGCGGCGGGTCCTGGGGACACGCCAACACCGACAGAGCCGGGACGCGCGCGCCCGATCGCGCACAATCCCGGCTTAAAGGGAGGACGTCATATGACGTCCACCCGCTGTGAGAGCAGGACCGCTCCGCCGTCATTTGACAGTGGGCGGTCCTGAGGCGGTTAAAAAAGAGTTATGGTGAATTTTTAATTGTTTAAATTTGTGAAAACCAATAAACAAGGCCGTGGCTGTTATTAATCCAGTTTGCTGTGTCTGGTGTTACATCACTTCCACTTTTAACGCAAAACATGTTGTCACTTCAACACCCGCAAACCATGCATGTTTTCATATGTTTGTCCAACCCCTGTAGTTACCAGATATGAGGTTTAGGCCCCTTTGACACATGCAAACCGATCAGGTCCCCCTGTCCATATCAGAAAACAGATATGGAATGGCACTTTTTTTGGCACTGAACAATGGTTAGGCAGTGTATAGAGAGCAGTACACAGAGGACAAAAGGAAGGAAAAGCTTTACGAAAGTGCATATATAGTTAATTGATTTCAGGCAATAGGCAGGACTGCCTTTTGTGGAACTTCCAAGTCTCCTATCCAATGTACACGGCATATTTACAAATTAAAAATGTCTACTCAGACTGAATTTTGGGAGCATAGTAAAGTTTTAGGTCATTTTAAAATAAAGCCGGGAGCTGTTTTAAATTATTTACCCAGTGAAAGACAATTTGCCTAGTTAATAAAACAAAATACTGGCTTATGTAAAAAGCGTAACTTCACTCTCTCAATCAACATTGGCTATTTTTAATCCTTATGCTGCTAGCATTAGTAAATGGATAGGAAATTGTATCATGTTTGCATGTATTAACTTTTTTTTTACATTTCTTAAATGACTTCCTAGTTTTCATGCCTAGGCAAATGATGTCATACATCCCAGGACTCTTCAGTAGGGAAGGAGGGCTTTTCTCAGCTAAGTACACTCTCTCCTTCTTGAGCTAAGGGCAGGTGGATTCCAGAAAGTAAATGCTACATAAATCATCTCCCCTTAAGATGCCCACGCCCAGAAATTATAGGGGGTGTTTTTCAAAGTGATTTCTCAACTACATAAAGTATGGAGAAGTTTACTTTGAATATTAATAATTGGTTAAACATTTTTGGTTGGTGGTGCTCAGATGAAGTGTAGCTCCACTTTAATTTACAAGTAAATATGCATATATGTCAGCAGATTATCAGAACGGAGGGCATTAAAAATGACAATTCAGGAGGGGCGTGGCCAGCCGCGGAGCAAGATGGCGCTGTAATCCCCTAGCTCAGTTCAGTCCTGAGACATAAAGCAACCCTCAGCCCTTCACAGCAACATCTCCCCCCTCTCTCCTACACAGGAGGGGAGACAAAACAGCATGGGACCCCGTGGAATGTCCAAAAAGAAATACCGCTGCACGGAGAAGACACGCCACCTCTCTGATTTCTTCTGCAAGGCAGGCATGCAGCAAAGCCAAAATGGCAGGGGAGCGGTGCTTCTCCTGAGGAACCGCAAGATGAAATGGACAGCTCGGAGCACAGCAAGTTGTCCCTACAGAGCTCCCCAGCCCACAGGGGTAAGCGAGTAGCTCAATCCCCAGCCCAATCTCCCTCCAAAGTCCCGCTATATAAAAAAAACACCACTGGGACGAAGCTGCTGACAATGAGGGCCCACAGGAGTCCTTAGCTGCACACCCAGCTACTGATAAACCGCCCTCTGAGCACACCTTGAAAATGATGTTGCTATCCCTTCAAAAAGACCTGAGAAATGAGCTCCGCTCATCTCTCTCCACGCTCCACTCCAGATTGGGCCAAATAGAGGAGCACACAGACACGCTGGAAAAACAGGCCACAGCACAGGCCTCTGCCCATGAAGAAGCTTGTGAGACCCTTTATAAACATTCCGAGGAACTTCATTACCTGCAGGCAAAGGTGGCTGACCTGGAAGACCGTTCCAGAAGGAACAACATCAAATTCAGAGGTATTCTTGAATCCGTCAAGCCACCAGACCTCACCCAGTACCACCAGCAGTTGTTCCTCAAGCTCCTTCCCCAGCTTTCACAGGCTGACTTGACCACTGACCGGACTCACAGGATTGCCAAGCCAAATTACATTCCAGAGTCCCACGGGCTGTATTGGCCCGCATCCATTTTTTTCAAATCAAATCGGCAGCCCGCACAAATAAAACCCTACCAGATCCCTATTCTGCTATCTCTCTCTATACCGACATATCTGCTGCTACTGCACAGAAGAAAAGAGAGTTTACACAAGTCACCGCAATTCTCAGAGAGCGCAACATCCCATACAAATGGGTCTTTCCATCAAAACTAATTGTGACGTTTCAAAACCAAACAGCTAACATCTTCACACCCAAGGGCAGCATCAAAAGATTACTAAATTGGGGGCTCATCTCTTTACCTCCTCCGCCCTTAGACCGACGACGACCACAAACCCGTGGCCCACACCGCAACAATGCAAAGTGGGCCTCACCCCGTGCTTAACAGCAATACTGATACCTCAACTTTATCTGGACTCATTTAGGTCCCGTCATGGAATACAGCAAACAGACTTCTAAGATCATTTGTCACAGATATTCTATGGTTTTCTTTGCTTTGTTTTTCCTCCATAGTTTACTAACTCCCCTATTACCATTACAGGATGCTAAGCACCCTACAACAATCACAAAACTCTAGTTCAACGATGAGAGCCACTCTCCTTGCTATTTAAGTTGCTTAGATATAGCACTGTATTAACAACTGTTAAGCATTACCATTATATTTCTCAATTTACAACTAGACATTTGGTGTGCGACTTAGCAGGTATCCTCTCCCCCCCCTCCCCCCAACAACATCTAAAGCATAGCTTAACAAATACTCACCATAGCTATTAACATTACCTCACTTAATGTGAAAGGCCTCAATTCCCCTTTCAAACACCACTCACTGTGGAAAGAAGCTCTAAGACTCAAATCAGATATTATGTGTGTACAAGAAACCCGTTTTTAATCTCTAAAATCTCCCACGTGTACCCACAAACAGCTCCCACAGTGTTTCTTTGCAAATTCTATAAAAATAAAAGCAGTCCTCATAGTGATACACTCCACCATATAGTTTAATTTAATACATTCTGAAATAGATGACCAGGGCAAGTACATCATCCTTCATGCATCCTTTAACAACCATATCGTGACCATTATCAACCTATATGCACCTAACACCCGCCAGACCTAGTGCTACAAAACTATTATGGGGAAACTCTCACCATTCCGACAACACCCCCTAATTATCTGTGGAGATTTCAACCAAATTGTAGACCCTGCTCTTGACTCCTCCAATCCATCTAGAAGTCAATCCACAGCTCTGGCAAATCTAGTACGTTCTGAAGACCTATATGATCCATGGAGGTGTTTACATGACACCGAAAAGGACTATACCTACTATTCACACACGCAAAAGTCCTACTCCAGGATATACGGATTTTTAATACAGCTTACCTGTAAAATCCTTTTCTTGGAGTACATCACGGGACACAGGGAGTGTTAATTCATTACTGGTGGGTTATACGCTACCTTCAGGTGAATGGACACTGGCAACCAATAGACAGGAAGTTCCCCCTATATAACCCCTCCTACTCCGGGATTACCTCAGTTTGTGAAGCAAGCAATAAGTATCCCAGAAGGAAGAGGAGAGGGATCTCTGTGTCCTGTGAAAAGGATTTTACAGGTAAGCTGTATTAAAAATCTGTATTTCTTTATCGTACATCACGGGACACAGAGTGTTAGTTAATTACTGCTGTGATGTCCCAAAGCAATATCCCTTGAGGAGAGGGAACACAGTAATGCTAAGCCCATCTTGGACAAAGGATCTAGACTGCTGCCTGCAGCACACTGCGACCAAACGCAGTATCCTCCTGGGCCCTAGCATCTACCTGGTAGAACCTGGTGAATGTATGAACCGAAGACCAAGTAGCAGTCTTGCAAATCTGGGCCATAGACACCTGCTGATGCATTGCCCATGATGTACTCATCCTTATGCTGGAATGGGCTTTCAAACCAAAAGGTGTAACTTTACCCTTTAGCCCATATGCCTGGCTAATGACCTGGCGAATCCACCTAGCAATAGTTGAACTAGTTGCTGCCTGACCCTTCTTAGGGACTTCTGAGAGAACAAAAAAGGAGTAAGTCTTCCTAATAGGAGCTGACATTTGTAACTAAACTTTAATTGCCCTAACTACATCAAGCGTGTGTAGTAATTTTTCCTCAGGAGTCACTGGACTTGGAAAATATGAGGGCAAAATAATATCCAGGTTCAGGTGAAAAGGTTCATTACAAGACAGAGCTGCCAATTCAGACAGATACTCGTCTTGCTGAAGTCATAGTGACCAAAAAAAAAACACAACTTCTGTAGTGCAGACAGCACCAGATTCAGATCCCAAGGGGGCAAGGGCGGCTTCACTGGAGGAATCAGCCGCATAGCCCCCTTAACAAATGTTTGCACCAAGGAGTGCAATGCAATCGGTCTTTGAAAAAACACAGACAATGTTGATACCTGGCCCTTAATTGTTCCTAAGGACAGATTTAGGCTTACTCCTAATTGTAGGAACTCTAAAATCCTCCCAATAGAATACTTGCGAGGATGCCATTTCTTGGATTCACACCAAGATATGTATGCCTTCCAAACCCTGTAGTAAATCTTTCTAGACACAGGTTTCCTGGCATTGATTAGAGTAGGCAGGGCTGAATCCGAAATGCCTCAAGCTTTTAGGACTCTGGATTCAATAGCCACACCGTTAAATTTAGCGTGTGTAAAGTAGGGTGGAATATGGGTCCTTGAGACAGTAAATCCGAATGGTATGGAAGCACCCATGGGTTTCCTAACGCTAACCTCACCATCTCCGCATACCATGTTCTCCTGGGCCACTAGGATCACTGGTCTCCCATCCTCGCGTATCTTTCTGAGCAATTGTGGACTGCCAATGGATCCAGGGTTCTGGACACAAACTTGTCCAGTTTGCTGTTGAACCTGGATACCATCATGTCTATGTCGGAGGTACCCCAATGTTGACAGATCTGCTGAAAGATCTCGGGGTGTAGGGACCATTCCCCTGGCATCAATTGCTGACGGCCTAGATAGTCCGCCTGCTAATTGACCATCCCTGGAATAAACACTGCTGATAGGCATGGCAAATTCCTCTCTGCCCACCTTAGGATGACATCCACATCCTTTTAGGCCGCTAGGCTTTTGGTACCTCCCTGGTGGTTGATGTATGCTACCACTGTGGAGTTGTTGGACTGAATCTTGACCGGAAAACCCTGCAACCTGGCTGACCAGAATACCAGGGCCAAACGTACTGCCTGCATCTACACAATATTGATAGGCAATGTTCTGGAGGAGGCCATGACCCTTGTACTGATGCCTCTCTCAGGATTGCCCCCCAACCTAGCAGGTTGGCATCCTTGGCTACTACTTTCCAGGATAGGGGCAGGAAAGACTTTCCTTTTCTCAAATTGTTGGGTTTTACCCACCAAGAGAGGCTTAGTCTTGCTACTGTAGACAAAGTCATGGGGCAATCCAATGCCTGGCAATTCTTGTTCCAAGTCTTTAGAATATTGTTCTGTAAGGGCCGGGTGTGAAATTGCACATAGGGGGACTGCATCAAATGAAGCCACCATCTTGCCTAGCAACTGCATGCATTGCCTTATAGAAGGTTGCCTTGCCGTTTTTACCAGATTTACTATCTGTTTTATGTGCTTGGCTTTTGTTTCTGGTAGGTACACCCTTGCCTGGGCTGTATCTAGGATCATTCCCAGATATTCCAGCACCTCAACAGGCCTCAGGGCTGATTTTTCTAAATTCAGGACCACACCCTAGGTTTTCTAGGGACTGCACCATCCTGGCCACGTTCTGTTCTACCTCTAGTCTTAATTGACCCTTGAGAAGTAGATCGTCCAGATATCCTATGACTGATATCCCCTTGCTCTTAGGGATGCCAATATGCTAAACCGATGCTAAACCCGAAAGGCAGTGCCACAAACTGAAAATGATGCCCTTCTACCGAAAGGCGCAGACATCTTTGGTGAAGTTTGAATATCAGGACGTGCAAATATGCGTCCTTGATATCTATGGATGTCATATATTCGCCCTTTCCAAGGAAAGTGACTACCGAACAAATCGATTCCATGTGGAAATGTCGCACCACCAGAAAATGAATGAGGGACTTCAGGTCCAGGATGGGCCATACTTCTCCGTTCGGTTTTGGCACCGTGAAGAGGTTTGAGTAAAAACCCCTGAACCTTTTGCTTGTTGGAACCTCTGTAATCACGCCCTGCATCCTTAGGTGTTCTAGGGCCTGGAATAATAAATCCTTTTTTTACAGGATTTATGGATATATTGGATTCCAGAAAGCGGCAGGGAGGAAACTCCCTGAATTCCAATTTGTAGCCTGCTGCTACTGTGGAAATTACCCATTTGTCCTGCACCACCCTTGACCAAGTTCCTGAAAAGCGCAGTAACCTTCCCCCCACGATTGTAAGTGGGGGTGCCCTTCACAAGGCCGACTTGGAATTAGGCTTGGCTGACTTCTGGGTCCAGGGTTTTTACTGACCCTGACCCTGCGGCCTTCTAAATCTGGCCTGCTGAGGCCATCGGAACTGCCTGGAAGTTGTGGAGCTCGGCCCAGGAGCGCTTGGAATTTTGAAGGAAGGGCGCTTACTCACCTTTTTGACTGGGAGCAGTGCACTTTTACCTCCAGAAATTTTTTGGATATGTTTATCCAATTACTCGCCAAATAACCTTTTTCCTTGAAAGGGAAAGGCAGTAAGTAATCTTTTGCATGGCATTTCTGTGGACTAATTATTCAACCATAACACCCTGAGCATGTGTACTGGCAACAGAGCACACCGGGACATATGGTGAATTGAGTCTTTTAATGTGTCTATCGCATAACATAAAGCCGCAGGGATCTCTGAAAACTCCTCAGAAGATTCCCCTTTGGAAGGCAGGTTTTTAACCAATCTTTTGACACGATCCTTGACATACTGACAAATGCCAATAGCTGCTACAGCAGGTTGAACCGCTGACCCAGCCACCGCAAAAGAAGCTTTAAGCAGAGACTCCAGTTTTTTATCAGCAGGCTTTAAAGCTCTGAGCATTGTCAACTGGGCAAGTCAAACTTTTATTGACTGAAGAAATTGCTGCATCTACCAAAGGCATGCTCCATTTCTTTTTAAATTTTTCCTCCATAGGGTATAATTGAGAGAACCTTTTAGGAGGCATGAACACCCGATCCGGGTGATCCCAGTCTGCATACATCTCTTGCCCTAGCAGAGGGTGGACTCGAAACGCTTGGGACGTTTGCTTAGGCTGCAAAGTTCCCAGAGCAGCATGAGGCTTCAGACACCTCAACAGGGGGTAACTTAAAGCCGGACCTGCTCAATCAAGGCCTGCACCAACAGCTTCTCTCTGACTTAGAGGCTGAAAATGGTTCCTCTGAATCCAACTCCTTGGAAGAAGAATTGTCAGTCTGACCTTCATCCAGACCACCCCTTGGTACCTCATCCGCATACACAACCCAATCGGGACCCATGTCAGGGGTGCCTCCATGGGGACGGGTGTCTCCGTGCTCGGCTAGGTTCCCCCTAGGACCAGAGCCCAAAGAAGAGGACCTCTCCCTCTTCTTACCTTGAGGCATAGCCACAATCATACTGGCTATTTGTTATTGAGACCCCCTAAAGCTGCAGCCAAATCCCTTTGTGACATAGGCTGGATCAGATGCATTAGAGGTAGCCACAATGCCTGCACAGCGAAAGGCTCAGATAGGCCAGTTGCTTCAGGTCTTTCAGGGGAGGCAATATAGGTAGTAAACCCAGGCTTCTCTACCGCAGGTGGTGGTGCACTGGCTCCCTTAAATGCCATCCCCCTCTCCTTCTTTCTGGAAGACATTTGCAAAACCCAGAAAAAAAGGACACTTTCCCCTAAAGAGCTCTGTGAACAGACCAGCCATTTAACACAGTCTCTCCCTGGCTTACCTTACCTGCCGTCACCATGTCCAGACCCCTTCAGACTCACGTGCCCACAGGACTCCAGCTCTGTGTCCTTTTGCAGCCAGAAGTGAGGCGACGCCCTGCCAGCCCTTTTAAAGATGCTGGCTTCCACTTCCTGCTTTTAAAGAGACACTTTTTTTTTTTTTTTAACAGTAAGCGGAGTCCTGCAGAACAGCGCCCCAAAATCCAGGAACTTCTTTTTAATCTATTTTTTTTTTTTTTAAAGAGAGGGGAAAGCACTTACCTTCTCCCGCAGCAGGCTTCCTAATCTTAGGAGCCAGCCTTCCCCCATCACAGCGGGCCTTGTCGCTCAGGGCCTTCAAGGACCGGGTCCCTTTTAAACTGCGGGCCACTCCCTTGGACCTGTATAGCACCCTTATGGAATCTTCCTTGAGCAGATTGACCAGGATTTTCCAACAAACTAAGGGTCCAGTGGCTTAACACATTACAGGCAAAACCTCGTCCGACCGAGGCTCGGGTACCATCCTTTTAGCTTACTGCCGTTTGAATGGATCCGATAAAACATCCACTTTCTGGGATGTCAAGAGTTTGAAGAGCTCTCACAGCCATGACCATCACCTTCAGACACTGGCGAAAAAAAAACGGAGGTAATCCAGGTGTGGGAGGGGCTATATAGGGGGAACTTCCTGTCTATTGGATGCCAGTGTCCATTCACCTGAAGGTAGCATATAACCCAGCAGTAATGAATTAACACTCTGTGTCCCGTGATGTACGATAAAGAAAGATTTGTTTCTGGTAGTAAACATACACTCCAAATAATACAATCGGCTAAAATTTACAATATTACGTGGTTCGACCACGCACCAATCTCGCTCCAGCTCTTCCCACCCAACCCCAAACAATTGGGGAAAATATGGAGGCTTAACACCTCCCTGATCACTCGACCTCATCTGCAGAAACAAATAGAATCCGAGCTTGAAAATGTTTTTCTCTTGAATACTGACTCAATAACAAACCCCAACATTTGTTGGAATGCTCATAAAGCATATATTAGGGGTCTTCTTATCAAACTGGGGGTACAGGAAAATAAGGAACGCAATGCTACCACACCCAAACTACTAGACCAAATACGAATCGGCCCATAAAGCCCAACCTTCGCCACTCTTAGAAAACGAACTGAACAACACCAGAAAGGTGTTAAGTAAACATTTGCACTCAAACTTTGACCTATCACTAAAAAGACTAAAGTTGCACTATACGGCCATTGCAACAAACCTGGTGCCTGTCTCGCAAAACAACCCGGCATACAAATCCTAAGGACATAGCTGACCGATTCAGCCAATTCTATACTAACTTATACAATTTGACTGCAAAGGGTGGAGTCTCACCTCCTACGCCATCTGATATATCACAGTTCCTAGGCAATTTATCTCTGCCCTCCTTAACTTCGGAACAATCTCAATTCCTCTCCAGTCCATTCGCCATAAAAGAACTAGAAAGCGCTATAACCTCCTTACCTTTACACAAAGCTCCAGGGCCCGATGGCTTCAGCAACGAGTACTACAGGCAGTTCTCTAGAATACCCACCACATTTTTATGCCAGTCAATAAACCATACACTCGCCACAGGCACAATCCCTACAGAAGCCCTAGAGGCTACCATCACCACTATCCCTAAGCCAGGCAAACCAACTGAAGATCCAGCCAACTAGAAGCCCATCTCCCTGTTAAATACTGATACCAAAATATATGTTAAAATTCTAGCCTCCCGTGTATCTACGGTTATCTCACACTTAGTACATCCTGACCAAGTGGGGTTTATAAATGGAAGGCAGACACCCGATGGAACCCGTAGATACATTAACCTGATTAAATGGGATGAACACCACAAAACGCCTTATTTGTTCATCTCTTTAGATGCAGAGAAGGCGTTTGATAGGGTAGATTGGAACTTCCCGAGAGTGGTCTTAATGAAATTCGGCTTCTCTGGTTCGCTCCTTGAGGCAGCAATGATACTGTACACTACACCCAGCGCTAAAGTTATCAACTCAGGTATCCTATCCGACCCCTTCCACATATCTAATGGAACTCACCAAGGCTGCCTCCTTTCCCCATTAATATTCACTCATAACATGGAACCACTTGCACAATCCATCCGCACCAACCCCTTCATTTCTGGCATCAAAACAGGAGATCACACTCACAAAATTGGGCTTTATGCGGATGACGTAATCATCTCCATCACCAATTCCATTCAATCACTCCAGCAACTCCACCAAACCCTAGACCTCTTTAGCAAAGTATCTCTTTACAAAATAAACTACTCCAAATCTTCTATGATTGGGGTCAACCTTAACTCTGCCTCCAAACGAAGCACTGCACAACACACCTCCGTTTCCTGGGCCCCGAACTCCATTCTATCCTATCTAGGTATAAACCTGACTTCACCTACCTCGCAACTACTCAACCTGAACTTCTCACTTCTACTGACTAAACTACAAAAAGTGATACAAGGTCTGAAAAATGTTCAGGCCTCCTGGGCAGAACGCATAGCCCTCACCAAAATGTATTTACTACCACATGTACTATATACCTTTCGAACGCTGCCTATCCCATTCCTTAAAACTCAACTCAACAAACTCCAAACGACTTTGTCCTCCTTCATATGGAATGGCAAACATCCCAGAATCAAGAGGTCCACTCTCCGTTCACCAACATCAGCTGGAGAGTCGGGAGCCCCCAACATCTCAGCGTACTATAAAGCAATTGTTCTAGACCAGGCTAAACGTCTGTGGGCATCAGACACCCAATTCCCTGCTACAGATTGAGCAAACGGTTTTAGCAACCCAACAATAAACGCTACCCTTAAGAACGTGGCAAGCAATCTACCAACAATCTGGAGGTATACCTCAAAGTCTGCTGCAAGACCTTACTCTTTAAACCCTTCAGAATATGCTACAGGACATCCCTCTATTAAACTGGACACAAGCTGGAATCATCAGACTTGGAAACCTATACGACAACTCCTTGTTCCTATCCTTCCAACAGCTCCAAAAGAAATACCGCATTCCAAACAATGACTTTTTTAAGTACCTCAGAATCCGCTCAGTACTTTCGAAAATCACCTGGTCAAAAGAACCTATACTATGGCAAATACTAAAAGTGTTCAATGGAACTCGTCCACACCTAAAAGTACCCTGATACTTTTCTCAAAATTTTTCAGTGCAACCTTAATGAACTGACTCCAAGAGGATCACCTGCTTTCCTAACACTATCACGATGTGCTGCCCCACATACTATAGGTAGCACATCGTATTCTCTCTTTTCTCTGCCTATTGTTATATGTTGCATGTATAATCAATCTACATAATCTCTGTAATGTCACTGAAGAACATATAGTTTTTGGTGCACTTTATTGGGTTCCAGTACAGTTCAGTGAAGAAAAAAATGTAGCATGTTCTACTTTTTTCTGGATCTGGAACACACTGGAACTGACTGCACTGGTGTGAACTATGCGTTTTTGATGCAGAAAAAAAAGCACTGGACTGCATGTGGTGTGAACTGGCCCTAAAGTAGATTGGTTGGGTCGCCTTCCACCCTAGGATAAAGCATGCTCCCTTTGGGGTGTCTGGAGGTGGTGAGCGGTGCACCGGCCGTAACATTAGCAATACTCCTGCAGCCAATGTTTAATGGCTATTAAGATATATGCAATGCCTCTGTACTCATGACTGACTCAGTGTTATGAGTTATGTATTTTATTCTATATTTGACGATTTTCTGTATCTTTTAGAAAATTCAATAAAAGCTATTGAAATAAAAAAAAAATGACAATTCAATACGGTAGCTTGGAAGGAAAAATGTTAACCTTTGGGTGTCACTCTGGTGGCACTTTTTGCCAAAAACATAATCTACAATAAAAACAAAGGGGTTTATTTACTAAAGCTCAAAGTGCAAAATCTGGTGCACTTCTGCATAGAAACCAATCAGCTTCCAGGTTTTATTGCCAAAACCTAATTTAAACAAGCTGAGGTTAGTTCTGAGTGCTCCAGTTTTAGTAAATCTACCCCAAAATGTCCATGCAGCTAAGTATCTTAAATACCTAATCCAGTATATTCCTTCTGTACAGGTGGATAATATACAGTACATACCTAAGTGTACACTGAATTAGCTCACTCACATTATGTTGTTTTTCAGGTTTAGTGGTCCTTTAAGCTTACCATATTCTGAATGTGTTAATAAAAGTATAGAATGTGCTGTCTGAATCCATCTTTTACTGCAATCATATGCAATCACTGCAACCTCTGCAGAACCCTCTAATAATTTTTATACTTGATACGAATTATCAGATTAGCACACATATAAGGTTAACTTATCAAGAAAAGTCAGTTAATAGCAATGAAATGTCCAAGGTCATCATAATCTTTATAAATAAACATCATGTAACAGTAGTTTATGTCAGATTTATACAGCGACTAGATGGAAGATTTAAAGATGCTGTACATGTGAATCATGCCATGCAAACGTACCTTCTGATCAGGGCAAAAGCAAGCACAGGAAAAAGATAGGACAGCCCATGAATACAGATCACAACAAACATAATGAAGTCATAATGTACAATTCTAACTGCTAGCACATTCATTGTGGTCTGAGGCACAAGCAGACATTTAAGCTAAATACTGTATTACATTAACCACTCCCGGACCGCCCCATAGCAGATACACTGCTACAGGGCAGCCCTCTTGTGCAATATCAAGTATATATACTGTACGTGATTCTGCACTTCCGTCTAGGGGGGGTGCGCGCACCGCTGGTGGGCAGCTTTTGCAGTGATTACTCACAGAAGGTGGTTGCGGGCAATGGAGGTCCGCCGGCACCCACCAATCTTCGGGCAGAGACACAGAACAAAATGTAAACAAGGCAGAGCTCTGTTCTGACAGGGGGGGTAAGTAATGGATATTTTCCCCCTGTAAAGCAGGGAATAAAATCCACCACTTCCCTTAGTAAAAGCAGCACATACAGCACACAAAACTTTGGCTAGGCACACAGTTAACCCTTTTTTTTCCCCCTGTTTAACCCCTTTCCAGCCAGTGTCATTAGTACAGCGACTGTGCATATTTTAGCACTGATCACTGTATTAGGTCACTGGTTGCCACAAAGCGTCACAAGTGTCAGTTAGTGTCCAATTGTCCATCGCAATATCACAGCTCTGGGATAAGTTGCTGATTGCTGCCATTCCTAGTTAAAAAATAAATAAAAATTCCAGTATATATACACCATAGCGTGTAGATGCTATAAATTTTACGCAAACCAATCAATATATACGCTTATTGGGATTTTTTTTTACCAAATATACTTAGCAGAATATATATTGGCCTAAATTTATGAAGAGATTTGATTTTTTAAAATTTTTTATTGGATAGGTTTTATAGCAGAAAGTGAAAAATATTGTTTTTTTTTTTTTTCAAAAATTATGTTCATTTTTTTTTGATTGCGCAAAAAATAAAAAAAACGCAGTGGTGATCAAATGCCACCAAAAGAAAGCTCTATTGGTGGGGAAGATATGACATTAATTTTATTTAGGTACAGTGCTGCATGACTGTGCATTTGTCAGTTAAAATAACGCAGTACCGTATCACAAAAAATGGCCTAGTCATGAAGGTGGGTAAATCTTCCGGAGGTCAAGTGGTTAATATCTACTAAAAGGAGTCTTTCTGGACAGAAATAGTGAGCTGGCATTACCAATTTGCTTACAAAGCATTTCCAAAGGTTGCCATGCTGATCTTTGCTACACTATGTAGGGCCCTTTCACATGGGTGTTCAGTCTTGATCAGTCAGTTCTTCAGGTGGATCCAGTCTGACCCGCTTGTCTAAGAGCAAGCACATATAAACAGACCTACATCCGTTTACATGTGCTCACATACGAGTATGTTTATGTCCTTGGAAAATAAATGGAAAAGGTTTGCACCCTTTTCTATTTTTGAACTGAACTGATGAAAATGGATGTTGTCTGCTTACGTTCATTTTAAGGCAAGAAACATATTTTTCATTTATACTTTTGTTCACCCATGATTTTTTCTTCAATGACTTAACCAATTGACCTCTGGAAGGTTTTACCCCCTTGATGACCAGGGCATTTTTTGATATTCAGCACTGTGCTTCTTGAATTGGCAACTGTTCAGTCATGTAACACTGTAACCCAATTAAATGTGCATCACTTTTTTCACACAAATATAGCTTTCTTTTGGTGGTATTTGATCACCACTGGATTTTCATTTTTTAATATTATAAAATTATATTTTAAAAAAGATCGAAACATTTAGAAAAAAATAACTATATTTTCTACATTCTCTTCTAAACCATATCCAATAAAAACATATTTCTTTGTAAATTTGGGCCAATATGTATTCTGCTAAAAAAAAAAAAAATCCCACATCTAACACTGCGTTTTTGGAGACACTATACTACTGGGGACACTAGAATAGTTCCATACAGACGCTATATTAGCAATGGTAGTGATCAGTGACTTATAGTGTGACTGTGATAGTGTGGCGGACAATCTGGCACTGGCTGGGAGGGACACTAACTGACATGGATGTTGCTAGTGACACTAATACAGTGATCAGTGATACTACTGTATACTGTCACTGTAATAATGACACTGGCTGGGTGACAGGGAAATCAAGGGGTAACTGTGGAGGGCAACCAAGAGGCTAAATGTGCCTAACAAGTATATGCAAGTGTATATGTGCTGCTTGTACTCACAGAATCTGGCTGGCTTCTCTCCCTGAACGAAAAAAAGCACAGGGAGGAAGAAACCAGACAGATCCTGTGTGTTCTGCTCACAAACACACAGAGGTTTGTGTTGTGGTTGGCTACAGCAGATCAGCAGGCATACAGACAAAATCATTGGCTGTAACATGCTAACAGACTTGTGCTGTGGCCAACCACAGCACAGATCAGTGTGCCTGAAAACCATGGAGCAAGCCACGATGTACCCGTACCTTGCTTAGCCTGGAGCAACAGCACACCCCTCAGTAAATGTACTGTGGGTGGGCAGCAAGTAGTTTAAAAAAAAAGGACATGTGAACTGAGCTGATATGAAGATCTGAAAAAGTGAGCGACTGACTAGGAACAAGCTTGTGTTTATAAGTCCTGACAACTCCTATGCACATGATTGTTTGAGATCACTGACTTGCCAACTTGAAAGAAGAATGAGAGCCCCATAGCTTGCATCTTCAAGCACAAATTGGCAATGGCAGCTACCATTATCTATTTCCTGACATATTTTTTTTAATTTGTACAATCACAACAATAAGAAATAAAAAAGTCCAATGGCTATATAATAACTACTTTTTTCAGTTCACGTTTTATTCAGTTTGATTTTGTGAAACATAGCATCAATCACTGTGCAAAATAAAAGTGAATCCATAGTCTATATAATCCATATATGTGTTTATGCAATGTGCATATGCATAAAAATATGTACTAGGTACTCTCAGGACTTACAAAGGAGATTATAGGTAATAACTAGACAGTTTTATTACACCAAAGTTACTTATGGTATCTTTAACAAGTCCTGAGTGTGCCTACTACATCTTGTTCTACATATCTATACCTTTGTGAAGCACCTAGACAGTACTTTTTTGATTGAGTGCTGATACCACCAATAAAGGACTCTCGGCAGTACAATACCATGAATACCCTCAATGCATCTGATAACCAAAGACCAGGTGATTGTCTGCCTTGGCATTCATTAAAGGAAGCAAATTCATTACAGAATTCTGTATTTATAGCACAAAAGACAATTTTTATGTATTTTAGAATAATAAGAATTCATAATTCTGGTACATGTTCAATTAATTGATATGAAGGGTGATTGTTATTGACAGATCCACAGTGCATAATCCAGGTTTATGGCCTAGCATATGAATGTGCAATGTTTTGTTATATATGATACTTTGTTGAAAGGTGTTCTGAAAGCTAAACATTTATTAAATAGACAAACATTAATAAAAAAGACAATCTAAATGTTAAAAGAGTATCATTGTTTACCTCTATTAAATGTCCCGTTAAAGGCCTCCATAGAATTTCGATCCTGTGCATGTTCACTAATCCTGTCTCCAGCAACTTGGCTACAGCAAAGAGGGATGGTTCCTACAATCAAACATCCAGCTTATGAAATGATTCTAGTCAAGCCTTTCTCAAATTTCTTAACACAAAGGAACCATTAAATAACATTTAGATCTCAAAGAACCCGTTAGTTATTATTACTTGTAGCTCACGAGAAATCAGTGTGAATAGTAAATTGTGGATACAAAAATATATAAAAGAATATGTACTTGCAGATTTGACACCCAGGGCTTCTATATAGAACAATATATAGAATGCTATTCATGCGGGGTACACACTAGAATTTTGTTTTTCCCATTCAACCCAGCAAGTTGAATGAAAAAAAAAAAAACAGATCGCCATACTAACTCATCCGATTTTAGTGCAGTGATGGTTTGCCAGCATGCTCGTTTGACAGAAGCCGCTCAAAAAAAACGGCTTCTGAAGGACGAAGAGGAGTACACACGGGCCAAAAGTTGGCCAGTTTCTGCTGAGCCAACCGTTTTCCAACATTTTTTTGGCCCATGTGTACCCAGCTTAACATTGGTTGTTAGTAGAGAGAATGCTCCCCTTACAGATGCCTTAATATAATCGTGGCCAAGCATTGTTCATTACTCTCTAGGAACTCCAAACAACCTCTGAAGGAACATTGGGGCTGAGAAGGGCTGTTCTACTCTGAAACTGAGAAGATTAAAAGCATATTAAAGTGTTTGTAACCCTAAAAAAAAATGATCCTGTTCCCTTAAAGCATGAATAACAGCACAGTGATTGTGCTGTGTAATTTGGCCCCTTGTATAATCTAAAATACCTGTCTGATCCTACCTGGTGCTGCCCCCTGCCACCTCTGTAAACTGATCACGTTTATTATG
>BLSH010461616.1:918165-938655 GCA_018402905.1 Glandirana rugosa
CCGACGACGTCACGTACTCCAAAAAAATGGAATTACGTATCTTACGTAATTCCACTTTTTGGAACTCTGAAATGTCGGGGAAATGCAAACAGAAGAAATGGAAAAAACGTCTGGAGGGACATGACTATAAGTAAAGTCAACTATAGTTACGAACAAGGTTTTTACTGACCGTTACTAGGGCATTCGTTCGACCCGTACCGTCGTCAGGATAAGGGACAGTCACTCGTAAGAATACATGTAACCGATGTCGAACAAACTTTATGTCCGAAATGACAGCATATGACAACACAAACTAAAGCTTTGAACACAAGCAGTGATTATATTAAGCCTGCTCCTCAGTTTTCTTGCAATGACAATAATCTTCAAGCAGTAAAATTATTCCAAAGAGTGTTGTTTAATAAAAAAAGAATAAAATGTTGCAGCTTACACAGCAGGGA
This sequence comes from Glandirana rugosa, assembly GCA_018402905.1. Taxonomy (NCBI): domain Eukaryota; kingdom Metazoa; phylum Chordata; class Amphibia; order Anura; family Ranidae; genus Glandirana; species Glandirana rugosa. Next base: position 918,603 of record BLSH010461616.1, read on the forward strand.
TAGTAAATCCAAAAAATGTTTTAAAAAATAAAATTTCCCTGTTTATCTGTACATACTGTATTTCAAACAAGCTGTAGCCAATGTACATAAGAATGCTCACTGACAGGGAATAGGACTGCTGCCATGCCCAGCTTGCTTACGGGATCATTGCCAGTCATTTTTGGAACAAGCATTGATATCAACTGAAATGAATATCAGTACAGGGAGGTCTGCAAAAAAGGTAAAGAAGACAAACGTAAAGGGGCTGTAAAGTCTCAAGGTTTTTCACCTTAATGCATTCTATGCATTAAGGTAAAAAAACCTCATGCACTGCAGCAGCCCTCCCAGAGCCCCCCTTTTACTAACCTGAACTCGATCATTCCAGCATCGAGGATGAGCCCAGCAGCTCCAGCCACTCTCGGGTCCTCACTGGATAGATTGATAGCAGCAGGAGCCATTGGTTCAATCAAATCCAGTGACGCAGAGCAGAGTCCTGCTCTCTGTCAATGGATGCAGCAGCAGTATTTGGAAGCGTGCCCGCAGGAAAAGCAGGGCACGAACCAGGAGCACCGCCGGGGGATTTCAGAAAAGGAGGATCGGTCCGCTATGTGCAAAACCCTCGCACAGAGGAGGGAAGTATAATATGTTTGTTATTTTTTTTAAAAACTGACCTTTAGTATCACTTTAAGCTTAATACGATTACTATAACAAATCACATATTACAATACTACATTAGCCAGTAAGGTCTGGCCTAAGTGACATTGTTTTATAAGATGTCCAGACCAAACCGGCTTCAGTGGCCACTTTCAAATATCAAGATCAGTTTTCAGTAGTTGGTTATGAGCAGAAAGAACCTGAACTGTGGAAGCTGTGCTGAAAAAAGCAAGCAGAGAGAAAACAAGTCACCAGTATTGCCTCTGAGCTCCATCTTGATAAGAGGAACAAGGTTTTTCTTCCTCATGTCAGCGCTAACCCCCCCACCCCAGATGAGAAGTCATCTAATTACTAGTGGGAGAATAATCAAGAAACAGCAGGAGAGGTGCAGATAGTATAGATTCACACAAGGATGAAGCAGAAGCAGGGAGATTTTTGCTCTGCAGGTCCTCCTGTACAGCTTTCTCTCCAGAAAGAACAGTACAGGAGCGATATTACCAAATCTCACTCCAAATATGGTGAGACCAGCAATCTAAAGGAAGGTCAATATAAGCAGGAGAGAAACCCAGCATTGCAATGAACCTATCAGCTGAAATATGACAAGCTGTTTTAAAAGACCAATCTTTGCAGTCCATTGTGTTATATTCTTACTTACACTTATTTATGTTTACACTGCAATTCAAACTGTATACCTAACACAACAGCATTAAGCTTGCCTTTCACACAGTTTGTTTTTTCACTGGTTTGCTCCCAACATCTTTTCTCAATACTGTTGCTTTCACGCTTCCCTCTCTTCCTGGCATACTCTTTGTTTCTAGTAATTCAGCCACAATTTCCCAATCAGTCCTTCATGTATTTATAACGTTGCTATCTCCAGTCCACCCCTTACCTTACCCTGTCTCTTGTCACAATTCACAACTTACCAGTCAATTGCCGATCTCTAGTCACAACGCTTAGGTGCCCTTACCTATCTCATAATCACCAAAAACTCTTACTTGTCTTTGCCCTGGCTATGATCCACTCTTCTACTCTGGTCTGTATTCATAGCCCCATTTTACACATTTACATCTTTTTCCCATAGTCCAAGGAACTTCTCTCCCTGTATGTCATCACAGATCTAGTTAACACGTAGACCCCTTTCACACCAAGGCAGTTTTCAGGCGTTTTAGCGCTTGAAATCGTGCCTGAAAACCTACCTCCCATGCCGCCCGAGTGTGAAAGCCCGAGTGCTTTCACACTGGGGCGATGCGCTTGTGGGACGGGAAAAAAAAGTCCTGCAAGCAGCATCTTTGGGGCGGGTTGGGAGCATTGTATACAGTGCTGCTAAACCACCCCTGCCCATCGGAATAAATGGGCAGCGCTTCCAAAGTGCCGCAACATGGGAGTTTTTAACCCCTTCTTAGGGGTTAAAAGCACCCCGCTAGCGGCCGCAAAGCGCCACTGAAACAGCGGTAAAGCGTCGCAAAAACAAGCGGTGCTTTACCGTTAACGCGGTCGCAGCCCCAGTGTGAAAGGGGTCTAAAACTTTCTGTTCACATTCCAGAAACTCTGAGCTTAAAAGTCATTCCTCCTTTCACTTTAGGCTGCATTCACAGGGGCGACCCGACTTCAGCACGACTTCAGGCGACTTACAACGCGATTTCATGCCAGGCGACTGTGCCTGTGGCCAATCAGAGCAGGGAGTGAGGGGGCTGCCCTGGATAAATTCTTTTCTTTTCATTGTAAAGTCGTTTCCATATAGATGGGGATCCGACTTGGAGGTGACTTCTATTCAATTCTATGGGCACAAGTCAGATAGAAGTCGCCTAGTAGTGCAGGAACCTTTTCTGAAGTCGCTCCAACTTCAGTAGTGTACATTAAGATGGTTAACCATTCATTTCAATGGAATTTCAAGTGACTTGGGGCGACTCAAGTTGGAGCGCAAGTCACCCCTGTGTGAATGGGCACTTAATGTACCTTCCAGGCTCCCCCTTCTTTTCATCTCTTTAAAGGAGAAATACAGCCAAGGCTCGTTTGGCTCTACTTCTGTGGATCACAGGAATGCAGTTCGTTCTGCACTCCTGTGACCCCTTTTCAGCAGACAGCGGGCTGAAGCTTCTTCTTAGAGTTAGTCCAGGCTTGAGCAAGATCGCGACAATGAAGTCGGGATCGGCCTACTTGCCTGGACTAGCACCAGGCTCAGCCTCTCCCAACCAATCCGCAGCCTGGGGGGAGGTGAGCAGAGAGCTTCAGACTGACAGAGAACTGAGCGATCAGTGGTGTTTGATCACTCAGTTCTCAGTGTTAGAGCTGACAGGGGACCGATGCTGCATCCACCTAGGTAGGTAGGATTCTACAACTAAACTCCATATTTCTCTTTTAATCTAACCAAAGCACACAAGGAGGCACAAGCACAAGCTGAATATGCGAAACACACACAGACATATACACATAGTCAATGGGTTTAAAATTGGGTTTCCGATCCAGTAAATCCATATGAATGAAGTGAAAAATGAAACGTGTGCATTAAAATTGCCCTTCCTTCTGAATAAATTAACCAATTCCATACTGGGCACTTTCACCCCCTTCCTGCCCAGGTCAATTTTCAGCTTTTCGCACTTTGAATGACAATCGCTCTGTCATGTAACACTGTACCCAAATGAGACTGTTATTTTTTTCCAACAAATAAAGCTTTCTTTTGGTGGTATTTGATCACCACAGTTTTTTTTTTATTTTTTGCTAAACAAATGAAAAAAGACCAATTTTGAAAAAAAAAAAGAAAAGGTTTTTCTATGTTTCTGTTATAAAATTTTGTAAATTTGAAAATTTGAAAAAAAAGTTTTCTCTTTCAGTGATGGGCACTGATGAGGAGGCACTAATAGGCAGCACTGATGGTCACCGTCAGGTGGCACTGGTGGGCACTGCTGGGCAGATAGCATTAGTAGGCAGCAAAGATGGGCACTGATAGGCAGCAATGATGGGCAGCACAGATGAGAAGGCAGGCACTGACAGGCATTACTGATGGGCACTGATTGGCATCACAGGTGGGCACTGGTGATGCCAGTGATCATCAGTGCAGACCCCGCCGCCAGGAGAGCAGCTGTCAATAGTGAATAGAGGAATGCCGCTACCACTTCCTGGTAACGCTGTGATTGGACACAGCTTATCACATGGTAAAAAGCCTACGTCATAGGCTCTATACCGTGATCGGAGATGCGATGTTGGAGCGACACACTGCACTACCCCGAGGGCGCGCACGAGTGGCTTGTTCTGCTGGACCTCATATGACGTCCAGTCAGAACGAGACAGTCACCACCCGGCCGTCGTTTTGCTATAGGGCGGGCGGGATGTTGTTAATTAGAACATTTCTGAAATAGCTGTATGCAAGTCAAAATAAATGACTGTAAATGTAGGCTGTACACCAGCAGCTAAATGTAGTTAAAGGATTATGAATAAAGCTATTTACATGGCTTCACCTACAACCCTAAAGTCAGGCATAAACCCCATGCTTTTTGATTTTGTATTGAAAGTTGTGACACCTTTCATTGTATGAAGACCTACTGTATTAAATAAAATTATTGAATTTGTTCCAACAACAAAATGTCTTCATTCTTTTTTTCACAGAAATTATTGGGAAGAATAAATGTTAACCTTATGAAAGGTCCATGAATCGCTCACAATGTTTATACTTCAGCAAGCCCAGTAAAGACAATAAAGCAGTAAATATAGTCTTAAGTCTCACCTTGCTATTTCCGTATGCCATATCCATAGCCTCCAGAGACAAGGAGCACAGGGCATTAATCATATGGTGTAGAGATACATCATCTAGGTATCTAGATGGAATATGCAAGACCAGTTAAATAAAACCATTTACATTCAACCATATATATTTAAAGCAGAACTTTACCCATAACAACTTGATAAAAAAATTAAATGTTCTTTAGCGAGCAACATACATTCCACATTAAAGAGGAAGTAAACCATGAAGGGGCTAACTTCCTCTATATTCCCCTGCAAAGTAGAAACATAATGGGCTACCATGCATCGCAAATTAGCACATTATGTGTCACTTACCTGCAAACAAAGCATGCGACGTCCAGAGATGTCCCCACAGCAGGGAGCGTCCATCTTCAGCCCCTCTTCCTTCTGGGGCCGCGACTCCGGCTCTGTGACTGGCCGGAGGCGCAGGAGCCGTCAATCACGGCACGATCTCAGTGAAGAAACGGCACGGAGGCCGTTTTTTCACTGCGCATGTGCCAAAATTATGTCGAAACATCTAGTACACTGCATATCTCCTGAAACGTGCAGGTTTGGGAGATATGCAGGGCACCTACAGGTAAGCGTTATTATAGGGTTACCTGTAGGTTAAAGTGGTTGTCACGGTTGACAACCACTTTAATAATTAGGCTACCAAGATTAGTGTGTGCTGTAAATTGCCTCCAGCATTGCTTCGGTTTTTTCTTGCCGGAGGCTGCCATTTTGCCGAAGCCCAGAGCCCCTGAACAGCAGTAAATCATAAAGTGGAACTAATCCCAACAAATTTAACAGTTTCAAAAACAGTTACATTTCTGGAATGCCAGGATTGCTAACTGTCACATTTGATGGTGTCCTCAAGTCAATCCATCAAATGCCTGGTCACATGTGCAGCACCATGGCAGTTGCAGATCAAACAGAAGCACCTTCCTTGGCTGTAAAGGATAGGAGGGTTTAATTATTTAAGGTTTTCAGCAGATCAGCCTCTACAAACTAGGCAGTACCTAAAAATGCCTAGAAATGGAGAGCAACTGAGCATGTGCAGAGCAGGGTGAAAAAGTGTATTATTGGATTTTAACCTCCCTGGCGGTATTCCCGAGTATGGCTCAAGGTTCATTTTCATTACCAAAAGCGGTAACCCTGAGCCACACTCGGGATCGCATCACTGGATCCAGGCAGCGTTCCTTACCTTGTCCCCAGGATCCTGCGATGTCCTCCAGCTGTGTCCGCGGGCTGTCTTCCGCCCGATTCAATGTAATGCCAGGCTCCGTTCCCTGTGAGCGTTGTCAGGCGGCAAATTCAAAAAGTAAAACACGCACAACACATACAGTACACTGTAAACTGTAAGATTACATTACTGTATCAAATAATTTCACATCCCTTTCGTCCCTAGTGGTTTGTCCAGTGCCCTGCATGCACTTTTATATTATATATGTTATTCTTTCTGCCTGGAAACTTGAGAATGTCCATGGCATCCAAAAAGTGTCCCTTTATATGAAAAGCAGTTTTTGACCAGCTAGAAAACAGCGATAGTAAATAAGATCACTTGTAGAATTGAGCAATACTGATTCATGGGGAAATTCGTCATCAGACACTGAAAAGGACAACAGCGACAATTCTGCAACTGAGCAAATTTCAGTGTTTATTTGATTACATTATTAATTAAATGTTATTTTCTCCTACGTTCACTGACAGACGCAGCTCTTCATGACGTGTGGGTTTATGCTTGTCCAACTAGGAGTTAACTAGGCAGGGAAAAGAACAGCTGGCCCCTCCCATGGGGGCCGTCCTCTCTTCCCACATAAACGCTCAGCACAGTATAGCTCAGCAGTTTCAATGCCTAGTTTGCAAGGAGTTGACCTGGCTTCCCTTTAGGCGAATTGCGGTCCTGTTTGTGACCATTTCTTTATTCTTTCTTTTACTTTTATTTTATTTTACACTTCTATCAAGCAATGATCTGCTATCAAGAAGCCGGCCGGGGCATAGAGAGTCCACGGGCTCTGCACCTTCCCCGGCCTGGCCGACCGATGCCAGCCAGTCCCGCGGTATGGGACCCGCCGCATCGTGCCCGTTCCGTACGGGTGGCCGGGGGTGATCCCCATTTGAGCCCAAGCCCGGATGCGATTCGGGCAGGGTGATTCTTCTGGCCTGCAGTATACCGTCCAAGGGGCGGAAGGTCTGCGAATGGGTGGCTACCCGCCGCGCTCGTCAGGAGTGGTGAGTGGAAGTTTCCCCCTTTTTCTCAGGGGCGAAAGGGGGACCGACGGAAAAAAAAAAATTTTTCGGGTAGCCGCCGGTAGGGACGCGTGGTGCCCTTTTTCACCCCCTACCCACCCCCCCATACCCACCGCACCCGGTTGTCCGACGCTGTCCGCCAAATTTTCGCCGCCATGCGGCGCTCGGCCGCCATTTTGCGGCGGACCACCGCCATTTTGCCGTAGCCGTGGCCATACTGGGCCTATGGAGCTTTCCCTCTAGTGCTCAGAGCGGCCGTTTGCGGTACTGCACGTTCCTGCAAGTGGTTTTCGGCCTCTAGTGTTCAACGGCGGCCATATTGGAACCTCCTGCCTCTGCAAAAACGTGTGTGAAACGTTTTTCCTTTCTCTTTGGAACGGTGTGGCTCCTGACGGTCCTCAAAGTTACAGGCAGCAAACAGCAAGTACAGCTGGACTCTCCTGTGGGTGCTGGCGGCGGCGGGTGCAGTCCTCCTGGGTTCCCTGGTGCGCTGTGGGGCGGTGGTGTGCGGCTGTGTGGGGGTGCCTCAACGTGCTAGTGTACACCTGTGTGTTACTAAGGGTGACTTAAAACGATGGCAGACTATACTGCAGAGCCTGCTGAGGAGGATTCAGCGGCGGCGCAATCTGTGCAGGGGGCTTTTTTGGACCAGCTGCGGGCGGTCTTTAGTGAATTTCTCCCTCGGGCGGATGTCGCCCAACGGGCCCCCAGGAAGCGTCGCCCCCTCCTCCTCATTCTTCAGGGGAGGATTCTGATCCGGAAGTGGCCTCAGGGGTCACAGGGTCCCCAGTGGACCTGTCTGATGGGGAACTGGGTCCCTCGGACAGGAAAGAGGATCAGGGGGACGGCGGCTGCGCGCGAAAGAGCGTTGGTTTCCGCCATTGTCGCTGGAATTTGCACTACGCTGCGATTGAGCCAGGATGGCGAATCGCAGACTTCTGCGTATGTGTGTGGGTCCTCCAGGCCCCCCAGAGCCCCTAAGGCTTACCCCTATGATCAATTTTTTGATCACTATATTTATCGTGAATGGCAGCGTCCGCAGCATTCCTTTTCGCTTTCTAAATGTTTCGCTGCTGACTATCCCTTTGAGGAAAGCTTTTTGAAAAAATGGGAATCACTCGCGGTGGACCCGCCGATAGCTCGCCTTAATAAGGTGACGACCATTCCTCTGGAAGTGGCCCATTCCTTCAAGGACCCAGCTGACAGAAAGACAGAGGCACTGTTAAAGTCGCTATTCCTGGTGGCGGGTTCTGCTCTGCGGCCAGCCCTGGCGGCGCAATCTCTATCTGAGCGCATGGCGGAGCTCCAGAAGGATCTGGAATGCGGCCGCATGATGGACGCCCCGCAGAGGGCTGATATTTTGCTCCAAGGTTTCAGGTACTTTTGTGATGCGTTGATTTACTGCCTATGTTATCCAGAATAGCGGTGTTTTCCGTTATCCTCAGACGGATACTTTGGTTGCGCTCTTGGTCCGGTGACCACGTTTCCAAAAAAGGTCTCGCTGACCTTCCTTTTCAGGGTGGACGTCTGTTCGGTCCACAGCTGGATGAGATCATCAAGGAATTCACAGGAGGTAAGAGCACCTTCCTCCCAGAGCCCCGGAGGCGAGAGTTTCGCCGTAGACAGGGGCCCCCTACATCGGGTCAGAAAAGGTTTTTTCGCGCCACGGGCGCAGCAGGTAAAGGGACCCATCCCGGTAAGGGGCAGCACAAAACCGAAAAGGCGGAGGACAAGCCCTCCTCAGCATGATAGGTTGCCCCCACCCGGGCTTCGGGTGGGGGGATGTCTTCTGGGGTTCGCAGACCGGTGGCGTGCTCACATTCCCGACCGTAGGGTCCGGGAAGTGGTGTCCTCCGGGTACAGGATAGAGTTCAACACTCTACCCCCAGACAGGTTCTTACCATCGCACTTAGGGCTCCCCCCGGGAACGCCGCGAGGCCCTCTTCGGGGCTGTCCAAGCACTCTCAGATCAAGGGGTGATCGTGCCAGTGCCTCCAGCGGAGAGGTTTCAAGGTTTTTACTTGAATCTGTTTGTGGTCCCCAAAAAAGGGGAAGGGATCCGGCCAGTACTAGACCTGAAGGCTCTAAACAGGTAAGTCAGGGCACGGTAATTCCGGATGGAATCTATCCGCTCGGTTGTGGCTGCCCTCCACCAGGGGGAATTTCTGGCGTCTCTGGACATTAGGGATGCGTACCTCCATGTGCCTATTTGTCCACGGCATCAGCTTTTCCTGCGCTTTGTAGTGGGGGACCTCCATTATCAATTTGTGGCACTCCCCTTCGGTCTGGCTTCAGCCCCTCGAGTTTTCACAAAACGGCTAGCTCCGGTGTTGGCGTTGCTGCGACAGAGAGGCATCGCGGTAGTAGCCTACCTTAACTACCTGCTCCTACAAGCGGAGTCCGTCTCGGCTCTGGAAGAGAATGTGAGGCTCACAATGACCTCGCTGCAGGATTTCGGCTGGTTGCTTAACCTGCAGAAGTCGACAGTGTCACCATCCCGTCGCCTGGAGTATCTGGGCCTGATCCTGGACACAGAGCAGGCGAAGGTTTTTCTTCCTCCAGCCAAGTTGCTGTCACTACAGATGGCTGTGCGAACCCTCCTGTTGCACCGACGGTCTTCATTACGATTCTGTATGCTTGTGCTGGGGCTCATGGTCTCGACTTTCGAGGTGATACCATACACCCAGAGTCACACTCGTCTCCTTCAGCGAGCAATCCTGGCTCGGTGGGACAGGTCCCCTCGGTCTTTGGACCTTCTGATCCATCTGAGCTCCCAGACCAGGGCGTCTCTGACCTGGTGGCTCCGGGACTCGGCGCTGAATCAGGGGAAGTCATTCCTGCCCCTTCAGTGGGTCATCATCACCACGGATGCCAGTCTTTCAGGCTGGGGCGGGATCCTGGGGTAGCAGTCTGCCGGCACAGGAGGCTCGCCTTCCCATCAATGTGCTGGAACTGAGAGCAATCAGATTGTGCCTATCTCACTGGACAGTGAGGTTGCAGGGTCGTCCGATTCGGATTCAGTCGGACAATGCCACGGCTGTGGCTTATGTAAACCATCAGGGCGGCATGAGGAGTCCAACAGCTGCGGCGGAGGCAGCTCTGATACTGTGTTGGGCGGAACGTCACGTTCCGGCAATCTCCGCCATTTACATTCCGGATGTAGAATACTGGCAGGCGGATTTTCTCAGTCGCCAGACGCTGGACCAAGGAGAGTGGTCTCTCCACCCGGAGGAGTTCAACCAGATATGCCGCAGACGGGGGACGCCGGACGTGGATCTCATGGCGTCTCAGTTCAATCACAAGATGAAGACCTTTGTGTCCAGAACGAAGGATCCGTTGGCAGTGGCCATGGACCCTCTGGTGGCCCCCTGGGGCCGTTATCGACTTCTGTACGCCTTCCCTCCAATAAAACTTCTACCGCGTTTGCTACGCAGGATAGTGGCAGAGGGAATACCAATAATCCTGGTGGCTCCAGATTGGCCTCGGCGCACCTGGCACGCCGACGTGGTGCAAATGGTGGCAGACGTTCCCTGGCGGCTCCCGCTGCAAGACGATCTACTGTCTCAGGGGCCCATCCTGCACCCTGCTTTACCCTCGCTGGCTTTGACGGCCTGGCTATTGAGTCCCAGGTGCTAAGAGACAGGGGAGTCGCTGACCCCGTGATCCCTACTTTGTTGAAGGCTCGGAAGTGTACTTCTCGCAAGATTTACCACCGCACCTGGAAGGCTTTCATAGCTTGGTGCGAGGCGGAGGGTCATAACCCTCGCTCTTATGTGGTGTCCAGGGTCCTGACTTTTTTGCAGCAGGGCCTGGACAAAAAACTGGCCTTGAGTACCTTCAAGGGCCAGATATCGGCTCTGGCGATTCTTTTCCAGAGACCTTTGGCTTCACATTCGTTGATTCGTACCTTTGTACAAGGTGTGCGACATGTGGTGCCTCGGATGAAGGCTCCGATGGCCCCGTGGGATCTGAATTTGGTACTTTCTGTATTTCAGAAACCGCCCTATGAGAATATCAAGGAGATTTCCTTCCAACTGCTGTCGCAGAAAGTGGCTTTTTTGGTAGCCATCACTTCCGCCAGACGGGTGTCTGAATTGGCAGCACTGTCGTGGAAGTCCCCCTACCTGGTCCTGCATAAGGACAAGGCGGCCTTGTGACCCTCTCCTTCCTTCCTGCCAAAGGTGGTTTCTTCCTTTCACATTAATGAAGACATTGTTCTTCCTTCATTGTGCCCTCGTCCATCGCACCCAAAAGAAATTGAGTTGCATACCTTGGACGTAGTGAGGGCCTTACGAGTGTATCTAGCTGCTACAGCTTCTTTTTGGGAGGCTGATGCCTTGTTTGTGCTGACAGGGGGTCCGCGCAAAGGTTTGGCGGCCTCGTCGGCTACTATTTTTCGTTGGATTAGACAACCGTGACCCACGTATATTCTGTTCAGGGCAAGGTTCCCCCCTTTCCGGTCACGGCTCATTCTACCCGGGCTGTTATCACTTCCGGGGCTTTTCGACACCAGGCCTCGGTGTCGCAGGTGTGCAAGGTGGCCACTTGGGCCTCGGTACACACTTTCACTAAGTTTTATAAGGTTAATGTGCTAGCATCTTCGGATGCTGCTTTTGGCCGCAAAGTTTTGCAGGCGGCAGTGTAGGCGCGTCTGGCACCTCCTTAAGAGGTTCTGTTGGGTACAGTTATCGTTTACCCACCCCTCTTTTTGACACAGCTTGGGGACTTCCCCACACGTCATGAAGAGCTGCGTCTGTCAGTGAACGTAGGAGAAAAAAGGATTTTATTAAAACTTACCGTAAAATCCTTTTCTCCGTGTTCACTGAAAGACGCAGCACCCACCCCTCTGTGCTCTGTTCTATGTACGGCTTGTGTATGAACTGCTGAGCTATACTATGCTGAGGGTTTATGTGGGAAGAGAGGACGGCCCCCATGGGAGGGGCCAGCTGTTCTTTTCCCTGCCTAGTTAACTCCTAGTTGGACAAGCATAAACCCACACGTCATGAAGAGCTGCGTCTGTCAGTGAACTCTGAGAAAAGGATTTTACGGTCAGTTTTAATAAAATCCCTTTATTATTATTACAGTTGTGCTCATAAGTTTACACACCCTGGCAGAATTTGATTTCTTGGCCATTTTTCAGAGAATATGAATGACAACACAAAAACATTTCACTCATGGTTAGTGTTTGGCTGAAGCCATTTATTATCAATCAACTGTGTTTACTCTTTTTAAACCATAATGACAACAGAAACTATCCAAATGTCCCTGATCAAAAGTTTACATACCCTGGTGATTTTGGCCTGATAACATGCACACAAGTTGACACAAAGGGGTTTGAATGGCCATCCTCACCTGTGATGTGTTTGCTTGTAATTAGTGTGTGTGTGTGTGTGTGTGTGTATAAAATGGCTTCAGCCAAACACTAACCATGAGCGAAAGAAAAGTTTTTGTGTTATCATTCATATTCTCTGAAAAATATCCGAGAAATCATAAATTCTGCCGGAGCACAACTGTATATTATTATTTTTGATAATTAGTTATTTATTATATAATTTATGATTTTGTTGTTTCAAACTTTATCATACTCTGGATGTCTACTAGACTATTGTTTGGAGAGATTTAAATGATTTATTCCTAAAAATTACAGGCCTACAATATAAAACGCCAACTTTCTATGCAAAACAATGTACCGCTTTGAGACGCAAAAATCTGACATAATCATACCACCAGGGAGATTAAACAGTACAGGCACTCAGATTAAATGTTTTACATAGCTATACCTGCAAAAGGGGCCAGCCTGAAGTCATCTAGCAGGACCTAATTTTCTGACTACTTTAAGCTATTAAACTATAAATAATCTTTATTTGAAGTTGAACAGTAGCCAAAACTTTTTTTTTTTCAGTTGTGCAGAACAAAGTCAAGAATTGTATTGCTGACTCTCCCTGACATAGCAGGTCACTTACTGAGAGCTTTCAAAAAGTCGTGAAAGGATAGTAGAGATTACAGGTAAATCGGTCATAACCGCCGTGGTTAAAACCTGAAAAGACAAGAGTGTAAATAAAAGCATAACATAAGACAGTCTTTATTTAACAAAAAATGGTGGCATAGAAGTGGTATCACTTGAATGGTGTGTAATTACTTGAAACCCAAACAGGCAATTAAAAAAAAAAAAAATGGCCCCAACAGTGGAGATGAGGAGAGCGCTGAAGCAGGAATAAGGTAAGCATTATACTCTATTCCTTATGCTTTAGAGCTGAAGAGCATTTAACCCTTGATGTGTGTGGTGGTGGAGGTGTGTGGTGGCGGTCGTGGATTAATGCTTGACCATGCTCTTTTGGCCCCACTTAGTTCTGCACTTCTGTGACCTGAATTAAGTGGACTAAAATCACTCAGCCAGTCCAGGTTCTGAAGAGATCCCGACTATAATGTTGGGATCCACCCAGATCCCTGACCCGCAGCTGGCTCAGCTTCTCAGCGCACTGCTGAGAGCCTGAGGCAGCTGCTTCCTCTTCCTGTACATCCTGACGTTCCAGTGAGTGCTGGAGGGGAAGAGCAGAGAGACTGGCAGTCACCAGCATTCTGCTCACTGAAGACTGAGAACTGAGCGTTCAGTCGTCTTTGATTGCTTGGTTCTTGGTCTTAAATGCGGCGGGGAACAGATGCAGCATTGGACTGATGCTGCGCACACCTAGGTGAGTATGTAGGTTTGTTTTTTGAAAAGCTGCACTTCGCTTTTAAGCATAATGTGTACTGCACCAGGATTCACAATTAGGCCCCTTTCACACAATGGTGCCAATTAGGTCCGCCTGTCAGTCTTTCAGGCGGACCTGATCAGACTGTCTATTCACCCCTATGGACCAGAATGTGTAAACAGCCTTGTGTCCGTTTACAACCGCCTACCTTCGATCCGATGTGCTAAAAACAAACGTAAGGGTATCTGTTCTCCATGTAGGTGGATCGGAGGTAGTCAGGTGTATACAGACAGCAGAGTCTGTTCACACCCGGCTGGCCATAAAGAGCAGTGGGCTCTATCCATATCTGCTCTGCATAAACTGAGCAGACACAGACCTGTCATCCGCCTGCTCTGCTCTGATCAGCAGGGGATCAGTGGACAGATCCCTTGCTGATAAGGACGGAGCCTGCCCTATGTGAAAGGGGCTTAAAAATCACTCAAAATAATATACCATTTGGTTAACTATAGGCAAATAGACTGTTACTTTGCCAAGGAAGTTGCACTTTGCAAGGAAATTTTCCCCAGAGCTTTGTAAATGAGATGAAGTTCTGGGACTTCTATCATACAATTATGTGCAAGCAAAAATGCAGGTTTTTTTTTCCTTGCACATGATTGGGTATTTTTTGAAAAGTGAAATTGCACCACATTCATTAAGCTTTGGAGAAATTATTTTGCCAAGGGCAACTTCCCTTGCAACATAAGCAGCCTTTTTTCCCTTTAGTAAATATACCCCTATGTGTTGCATTTCCAAAAGCAACCCAAAGTACAAGGTGTGACAATTTAACGCCCGGGATGGACTGTAAAAAAATGTTTGTGCAGGAGCATTGTAGTGGTGGAGAATCTACTTGTCGGGTCAAAGTTCTGGTCTTTTCCTCCAAACAGATTCTCATATCCTTTCAGAATTTCCAAGTAACAATTTTGGTTGGCCATAGTACTATGTTCTATGAACCCGTAATGAACTATTCCCTTGTTTAAAAAAAACAAAAAACACACCAACATGAGCGTACGAGGATTCGTACCCTGTCCAGATTTGCACCCGTCCTTTGAATTTTTGGCTGCCCACTTCTTGCATCATCGTGGACATCTTCCTGTCCCTCCTTAAACAGCCTATGCTATTCAAAAACACTTGATTTCTTCATGGAATGTTCACCATAAGCCTGTTGTAACAGCTAAAGTTTCACTCGCACCTTTGTCAATTTTTATGCAAAATGTGATGGTAATCCGCTGCTCCAGATTCCTGTCACTCATTTTTTTTGCCAACAAGGCAACGCACACAAATTATTTCTTCTACTCCATAAAGACTGGGTCAATTGGTCTGCGAGCCAGGCAACTGTAAGTTAGAACACTTCAAAACACGATCGAGTGTGGATGACTGTGTGACTCACCAACATAGTGCTACACCGCGGGTATTCCGGGAGTGAAATTGTCACAACTCCTATGTGCAGTCCAATCATCAATATGCAGGTGATACAACAATAAATACTCACTGTGCTAGGACCTTCCACTGCTCTCCCTGGCTTCAATACCCCACCACTGCTGGGTTTCAATCCTAGGATCCACACCAAGTGCTAAAATAAATAACAATTATTTTTTGTATATATTTTTTAAAAATATTTTTTTTTATATAAACATTTTTCTTTATTCTCATTGTGCATTCCTATCTGTATTGGTCAACGTGTTTTAATAATGTTTTGTAAATCCCTTTTCCTCATGCTGTTTCTTTCCCATTCTGGTCCTTTAAAATTTAGTTTTATGTGCATTTTATATTTTTTACATAAGATGGCAATGTTGGTGACCGGCTTTTATTCTGATTATACATCCTTCAATTTTTAACACATGATGGCACTGTCAGAGCATCTGAGCCTGTTCGCTCGGACTCTCCTTGGTTGCTGTTACTGTGCAACGCCATTCTGATGTTGCCATGCTGCTCGTAATTGGGAGCATGCGCACTTACACCCTCCTCAATCTGGGTCACTGTATATAGGTTGGGTGCGTGACGCCGCCTCATGACCACTCCCCGATGATGTTCGTTATGACAAAACGCGCCGTGCAGGGCTAGCGTAGGTGACACGATCACGCAAGCTGGGACCTAGAAGTGGGCGGGTGTGCAGCACGAGGAGAAAGTTTAGATGTTCGTTTGATGAAATATTTGATTATGCTCGTTTTCACTTGTTACCCTGTGAGTATTTTTAATCCTTTCATTAAACCGGTTTACTTCCCTACTACACTATGAGAGTTTTTCTACCCATCTTTGACTTTTCGGTGGATGCCTTTTGAGTGATGCATTGAAGATCCCTAAGAGATCTAGTGATTCACCAGCATTGATCATATTAAGAGCATGCTTTGACCATCCGTCATAGGTGGTCTCACCATCTGGTAAGGTGGATCTATATACACAAGTGGTGTTTGGGTGAAGGTTTTTCTGCCACTTTTCTTGTTAAAGGAGAAATTGTTTTCTCATTTCCTCAGAGAATTTACCATGTGTGAACCTGGGACAATTTATATACTTTTTTGCACATCTGTTGAGGTGGACTGTTGTACACACGTCCTTTATGATTTTGCAGTGTATGGACTTTTTCCTTTGATGGTAATTTTATTTTTCATTATATATTTATTTACATGCAAATGTATTTAACACTGAGAGCTGGTGCACACAGGGGCGACTTGTCAGAAGACCTGACAAGTCGCGCTCCATGCATTGTAATGTAATGGTTCTAATAGGAGCGACAGAAGTCGCTCCGACTTAGAAAAAGGTCCCTGTACTACTTTGGGGATGACTTCAGACGACTTGCATTGACTTCTATTCCAGAAGTGGTTTGCACTGAGTTGACCCTGAAGTCGGATCGCCTATGTGTGAACCGGCTCTGGCTGTTTTTACGCTCTGCACTTATTTATAGGTTTTTAAAATACATAAAAGCATTTTACGTACACAATAAAATGCCAGCAACAAAACCAACACACAATTGTATACCATATATGACTCAAGTCATTACACAGCGTTTATTCCTAAAACCATAATTTAATCTGTCTGTGATATGCTAGAGATAAAAAAAAAGAAAAACAAGGTATAGGACAAGGTAGGTTTTATTTGTTGATCTATGTTGCAAAAAAGGCAATTTCCTTTACAATATTGACATTTAACACATTTTTGCCAGCAATAATATGGTTCTGGTGAGGCATAACCTATGGGTATCCAAGCACATTATGTATTGAGTTTCTAAATATTGTTTTAGGGCATGGCTAATGGCTTTTACAATTTTTGTACCGAACTACTGTTATAAATGTTGTTGCCCATACACAATTGCTCTTGACATTTATATCCCATGTCACATTTCTTTAAATAAGTAACTTCAGCACTAAAACTGAACCCCAACACTAACCTGATCAGGGCTAAAACAGTTTTAAGTACTGAAGCACCAGATCTTTAGATTCCAGCAAGTATCTGTGTTAGCCTACTCATCAATCCCTGTGTCCACGTGAAGCCCCTTGGATTCTAGGCTCCAGCTGTACGTTAGAGCTATATCCTAAAAAATGTGGTGAACAACATTTATAAAGCAGTCATGAAACCTTACAACAGTAGAACTACATTACCTGAAGTGTTGCAAGTACTAGCTGCCAGGATGTCCCGAGGTATCCACCATGACAATGAGCCAAGTTAAGCAGTGTCCGCATACACTGGATGTTCTTAGCAGTAAGCTGTAGAGAAACAAAATATAGCAAGATAGTTCTTCCAAATAAAAACTAACACCTTTTACCACCTGATACTTGCATAACAACAAAACAGAGAAAACTGAAATAAATGTACTCTACCATAACTGTTCCTTGTGGCTGCAGGGCTAGAGGCTGGCCAACAGCTACTACTTGCTGATGTGAATCACTAGAGGGACTAATCATCTGTACATTCTGACCCTGGATTGAATAAGCTATGGAAAATGGCAAAGAAAAAAGCAAATACAATGAAAATAACATTCCTTACAAAGCGTTATTTCTACAAGATATGTAGAAAATTAACAGGCATTTGACCTCCTATAGCCCAAAGGAAGACTGCAGTGTTTTCTGCCTCTTCTCTCACTGTTACAATGTATTACTGCAGGCAACAAATATAGCAGTACTTGACGATTAGAGAAAATCTAACCAAGTCATGCGAATACTGGTACGAATATGTAAGAAAAAAAAAAAATGTCTTACCATGTTCCTAATTTCTGCCAATTCACTCAATACCTAAACAACATGATTAAAGTCCAACTCCAGAATTGTTATTTTAACTTTTTAATAGACTAGGGAAGAATTAATACATCTGTCAAGATGTACCCAACAGTTGAGGAGCTTTCATCTCACTTTCTGTAAAAACAGGGCAAGAAATGAGGGTACCAGTTGTCACTAGGACAGAAAGACAGACAGTAATAATCTGATAGAGGTTCTAACCCTTCCCCATTTTAAGTGTTTTGTTGCAGAGAATGCCATCATAATCTGTCCCAGAAAGAAACGAAAGAAAATCTCCGCAATGGGGACACAGACTACAAACACAATTTTTACCAGGGTTCTATCCCATTGTTTGTTCTCTGGCTGAAACTAAAATCAACTGACTTGGGTTAGGCTTTAAAGTGGAATTCCAGTTAAATATGTATTTTTTTTTTTTTTTTGGATAATGCTGTTTTTTTTCTCCCATCATTTCCTGTCCAGGCTCCAGGGTCCAATAGAAGGTGTCTGGTACCTGTCTGAACATTTCTCAGTTTCTATAAGCAGAAGAAAAGTAGAAGTAGCCCAGCATATACTTTCATTAAAGGGGTGTTTGAGTACTATTTTTTCACACTTACTTAACATACTTTGTAACATGTGAATGTGGTTATGATCGAAGAGCCACTAGTCTGGGATACACCATAGTTTAAAGTAGAACTAAAGGCAAAACTTTTTTTCATTTTGGGTAGAGGAAGGGAGGGTTATAACTTCAGGTCAGGATTTTTGCCCCCTGTGCCCAATTGGGGAGATTCCTCTTAACTCCCTGCTACAATGGGAAGTGAGAGAAAAATCCTTCCAAAGTGAGGGAATCCAGGGGTGTCACCAAAACTAGTTTACCCATTGGAAAATTTCCCCTCTATCTCTGATCTGGTGACAACCAAAATGTGGTCATTTCGGTGATAACAATGACAAATAGAGAGGGTGAATCTCCCTAATGGTGAGGGAGACAAGCAAGAAGACCTGCTCGGTATTTTGATTCCTCTCCACATTATCCAAAACTAAAAAAAAAAAATGTATAATTTAAATATGCAGAAGGTAAAACACAAATGTGGAACAAATGTAAACATAAAAAAATGAGCTGTGAAATCATAGTTTTCTTACATTTGTTGTTTAGAGCAGCCGATGAACTGTTCAGCACAGTGAGGGCATAGTGTGGAGGTAAGGAACCTTTACAAATAGCAGTAATGAAAGCATCCCTTGGTGTTACAAGCCCCAACTTTCCACAAAGAGCTGCCATGATCATTTCAGCTTTCAAGATGTTTTCAGTGGCCGTTTCATCCGTGCTGCAGCAAAAGAAATTATTCTGTGCTCAGTCAGTGCAAGCAGTGAATCTACTTCTGCGCTTAATTCATCTTAACATGTTAGTACGAAAATAATTAAATAAATATGTAAAATGTTGTTTATGCATTTCTTGTAGACCACTGAGGGCTGGTTCACACCATAAAAATGCACTCCAGATCCGTTCCGGATATGTTTGTGCATGCACATTTTTGACGTGTTCCGGTGCGTTTCCAGATGCATTCAAGGTGCTTTTTTCCTGTTTTTCCCCTAATACTAGGGTACGGTGCATTTTTGATATGTTTTTAATGCGTTCCAGTGCATTTTACTGTGTTCCAGTACAGTACAGTGCAGGCAAAATGCAACATGTTCTACTTTTTCTTCTGGAACTGGAAAGCCCTGGAACTGACAGCACTGGTGTGAGCTATGTCAATGGAAACCATATAACCTACTTTCCATGCGTTTTTGATGCTGAAAAAAAAACATACTGGACTGCATGTGATGTGAACTGGTCCTTAGAGACATAAAGATTCTATAACAGTCTTGTTTTACTACCACAGGAGGTTGGGACAGTTGCAAACAGAAAAGTAGTAAACCAATCCTCATATAACCCCTCCTCAACCCAGCATGCCACAGTTTTGTTGAAAGCAATACACATATACAGAGGTTTGGGACCTGTGTCCCTCAAAGGACTACAAGAAAGAGTTTACGGTAAGTACAGAAATCTTATATTTTTTATCATTTATTGAGGGACACAGGAATTCTCTTGCAGTTGGGATGTTTAAAAGTAGTCGAACTGAGGGGCGGGCCACAGCCACAGCCACTCAAAGGGCCATAAAAACATAGAGGATTTTCGTGTCAGAAGTATCTGAAGAAACCAACTCCCAAATCGAAAAGGAAGATAGGCAGATGTCCTGCCCTAGGACATAAACCTCATGTCCAAGAGCAGGAAGAAAACTAAAGCTAAGAGGAATTTCTGACTGAAAAACACTGGGCCCCTGGCAGTGAGAACTGGAAAGCCAACCAGCAAGCCATCAAAATAACAGATGGAAAACAAAAAATCAAAAACTGAAGTAAAAATGGCCCAACAAGTAAGGACAACAGAATGCAACAATTCACTGGGTTAGCACCCATGAAAAAACAAATACATGGAGGCATATTTGACAATAAAGCCACCCAAAAAAAAAAAAAAAAAAAAAAAAA
>BLSH010461616.1:938665-964607 GCA_018402905.1 Glandirana rugosa
TCTGATCTACCAACTAATGGACGAAGATCCCAATTCTCATATTTCGAACCAGGGAAAAGAGAGTAAAACTGACCAACCAGAAATTTGACAATAAAGCCACCCAAAAAAAAAAAGACCAACCAGTCAAAATGAGAGAAAAGGGACCAAGCTTTATACTCTTAACCCTAGAAGCAGGTAATCAACCATCTAGTCTCGAGCTTTATCCTCCACCAAAAGCAGCTCAGTCCCAGTACTGGGAGCAATCCCCTAAATGAGAGCAGGAATGAGGAAGGAACCCAGAGTATCTTCCTCAGAAGGCTGAAAACAACCACAGATGAAGGAGCGAACTCCAGACGATTTCGGTCCCAAGAGACCTGAAAGCTACAGAGGGTACTAGCAGCAGCAGGATTCTAGTATGTTTCTCCTATTGAAAACCCAGGGGAGTACAGGGCCATCTAGTGATGGATGCTTCCTGCCAAGCAGAAAAAATGGGGCACACAGGTACAGAACCCTCAAACCCTTCCAGGAAGGTCACCAGATGAGGAGATCCAGTGTGGTCAACAGGATGCAGCATCTTCCATGAGAGAATTCCCAAACCTTTCCGGAGCAAAAGGCGAGGCCTGACCAGTACACTGACTCAAAAGAAGATCCCTTGGTGAGATGGAAATTGTCGCTTTTGGTTAAGAAATGCCTGGCAGTGGAGACACACCAGACAGAGAAACATTCTCAGGGTGAAGAGAAGACACCACCCTGTCCCTAGCCAGGGACAGTAAAGTAGCATCTGGGACTCTTTAACCAAAGGGAGGATTTGAGCCCAGACACCCTGACATTGAAGGGGAAGCTGAAGGTGATTGGAAGCCCGAAAAAGGGGAGGGGGGGGGGCACGGTACAAGGGCAATTCCTAAGTTGCCCAAAAGAAGAGTGGGGGGGATGGAATTTCCTTGACAGGTAGGGAAGAGAGCAACGAATCACCAGGAGGGGTCCTCTATTGAGAGCCCATTGCCAATGAGCATCCTTGCCCATTGGTAAACCAAAGGGACTATAGTGATGGCAAAGAGGCCACCACCAAGAAATGTCTGTTAATGTGGATAGCTGGTACATTTATGCTGAGAAAGGCCACCGGATCTATGAGCTCCCTCTCAAAAAGGATGAGCTCTGATACGTCAGAAGCCCGGGATCTTTCCAGTCCTCAGAGGAACGACTCAAACAGTGTGTGCAATATGAGGTCCTAGCAGCTGGAGGACCTCTAAAAGGCCCTAGGTCTGGAACAACAAGCCGATCCTCCAAACACAGGGTGATACACCATGCATCAATCAGGTATGAGAGAACCCCTTGTATATCAAAGTCATCAGCCGGTGACTGAATATCAACCTTCTCAGGAGAGGAACATTGGGACTCTGAATTAAAGAGGATCAGGAGGATCAGAGGTAGTCTCTGCCGAGGACGGCGCCACCTTTTGGTAGCTGCTGACTTTTAACAGGGTGGAACTACACTTTGAGGTGTGGATGGATGCCGCACACTACATTGACTTTATTCTGCAACGTCTGCACTGTCCCCCTAAGGCATGAATGGGCTCAAATTATTGTATAAGCCAAGCTGACTCTCCCTTCTGCCAGACTTCAGATTGTTACATGCTTACATCACCAACTCTGCCCCTTACGCGTTACGCCACCTCCACTTCACCATATTGAATAAAAAATAAGGTCATTTTGAATTTGATAGCAGCAATAGGTCTCAAAAAAGTTGGGATAGGGCCACGTTTACTATGGTGTAGCATCCTGCAAATATCTGGGAACTGAGGAGACCAGTTGCTGGAGCTTTGGGAAATAATGGTTGCCCCATGTTTGCCTCATATAGGATTCTAACTGCTCAACAGTCCTGGGTCTTCTTTGTTGTATTTTTTAATTTCACTCCAGTTGATGGGTAAATTCACCTTTTGTAACATGTTACACCCATATTCAGGCTGTAACATGTTACAGATGCACCAGACTCCGCACTCCTCCCAAGCTCCCATTTTGACAGTGATCAGGGGATCTTCTTCCCCCACTCACGGTCAGAATGTAAAAAAACATGGCTGTGCAGGGCTCCGCCCACTCGCCTGTGTCTTTCATTCACAGTGTTCTGTGAATGTGAAAAGGACAAGTACCGACAGCCTTTGTGGCTGTCGGCTTGTAGTTCTTAATGAACTACCAGGGCGCTGTTGAGCGCTCTAGTTAGTTCATTAAGTCTTCCTGTCAGAGTGTAACTGCCTGATCATACAAGGTACAAGCAGACAGCTAACACAGGCTGTCTGGAAGAACCCTGCATTGCACCTGTGAACTGCTGATCACGGGTGAAATGCTATGCAGGCTCATAGTAAAATAATAAACATTTTTGCACATTTTTTTACCTGCAAATTTTTTTTTTTTTTCTTACAAAGGGTGGACTTATCCGGACTCTTCTACTATTGTCACAAATGCAGTATGCGGTTAAGCATTGTCCTGCTGAGATATGCTAGGCCTACCCTGAAAAAGACGTCAGAATGGGAGCATATCCTGCTCTAAAAACTTGATATATCCTTCAGCATTGATGGCACCTTTCCAGAAGTGGAAGCTGGCCATTCCATAGGCATTAAAGCACCCCCATACCATTGCATCTTCTTATTTGAACAAGCCGGAAGGGCCCTCTCCCCATTAGTCTGGAGGACACAGCACCCATGGTTACCAAAAAGAATGTCACGTTCAAATATGGCTTCTTCGTTGCACGATAGAGCTTTGCCTTGCATTTTTGAATGGCATGGCGAACTGTGTTCACAGACAGTGATTTTTGGAAGTATTCCTAAGCCCATGCAATGACGTCCATCACAGAATCATGCCTGTTTTTAATGGAGTGCCATCTGAGGGCCTTAAGATCATGGGCATCCAATATTGCATTGAATATCTGAATCTTTTGATGGTATTATGTACTGTAGACAACGATCTATTTAAAGTCATTGCAATTTTATACTGAGGAACATTACTCTAAAAGTGTTCAACAATTTTTAGATGTAGCGTTTCACAGATTAGTGAACCTCTGCCTATCTTTACTTCTGAGACACTCTTTACTCTCTAAGATGCCCTTTTTATACCAAATCATGTTACTGACCTGTTGCCAATTAACCTAATTAGTTGCAAAATGGTCTTCCAGCTTTTTCTGGTTAGTACCACTTACTTTGCCAAGTTTTTGTTGCCCTGTCCCAACTTTTTTGAGATGTGTTGCTGTTATAAATGTAAAAAATAACTTATTTTTTTTCTTAAAATTGAAAAATTTCCAAGTTTAAACATTTGATATGCTATCTATTTTTATTGTGAATAATATATGAAGTTATGACATTTGTAAATCATTGCATTTTGTTTTCATGTAGATTTTACACAGCATCTCAACTTTTTTGAAACTGGGGTTGTATGATTTGCACATAACATTCTAATTCTGGAAGATATCTAGTAAATATAAACATAACTTTACTAGTGGTAAGCAGGAATCTATACACAATCATTAAATAAAAAAAAATAAAAAGAAACGGATGTCTGTTGAATACACAATTTGTAATGATAAAGTATATGTACATGGAGCAGCCATATTTGCTATGGTTTACTGCTTGTATATAGGTCGGTTTTCTAGCTGAAAACGATGGACTCCTCTGTGGGGTAATATCTTTTCTCAACAGTTGTTAAATCTCAACTCCGGGAATTCAGCCACATTGTAAAATGTTCTGGACTACTAGGGGTTAAGTCTAACAAGGTGCATGTCACTTCGTGAACTTACTTCAGCCCCGGAAGGATTTACCCCCTTAATGACCAGGCCATTTTTTGCAATACCGCACTGCGTCGCTTTAACTGACAATTGTGCGGTCGTGCAACGCTGTACCCAAACAAAATCTATGTCCTTTTTTCCCCACAAATAGAGTTTTCTTTTTTTCTTTTGGTGGTATTTGATCACCTCTGCGTTTTTTATTTTTTGCGCTATAAACCAAAAAAGACCGATAATTTTGAAGAAAAAAAAAAAAACACTTTTTTTTTACTTTCTGCTATAATACACATCCAATAAAAATTGTCAAAAAAGCAAATTTTTTCATCAGTTTAGGCCAATTTGTATTCTGTTACATATTTTTGGTAAAAAAAATCCCAATAAGCGTATATTGATTGGTTTGCGCAAAAGTTATAGCATCTACAAAATAGGGGATAGATTTAGGGGCTTTTAATTTTTTTATTGTTTTTACTGGTAATGGCGGTGATCTGTAATTTTTAGCAAGACTGTGAAAAAAATGCACTGATCAATGTATAAATGACAATGGCAGGGAAAAGATTAACACTAGGGGGCGATCAAGGGGTTAACTGTGTTCCCTGGGTGTGTTCTAACTGTGTGGGGGATGGGCTCACTGGGACAACACAGAGATCGCTGTTCCTGATCACTAGGAACAGCAGATCTCCATGTTGTCCTCTGTCAGAAAGGGGATCTGCCTCGTTTACATAGGCAGATCCCCGTTCTGCGTCTCTGTACCGCGATCGCGGGTGGACAGCGGACACAGAGTCCACCAGACCCACGTGTGCGCTCCCCCGGCACTCCCACACTATCTCATGCATGGACCGACGTACAGGTACATCAGTTTGTGCAGCCGAGCCACCTTGCCGCAGTATGTCTGCGGAAGGCGTCGGCAAGTGGTTAATTGACAATACTTCTGGTGCTCCAAAGTTGAACCTTCTGGTCTAAGCTCCTGCAGCTGCAGAGTCACATGTAGCCGCTGTGACCAGCCCTCCCCTTTCCCTACCCAATCACAGAGTACTTTGTATTATGTGAAGTCATCACAAAATAAACAGTGGGTGGGAGGAGCAGGCAGAGATGCTATGCTGCATGTGAAAAGGCAGCATCTCTCCTGTCAGGGCACTGGGAGTATAGTGACAGTTGAGCTCCTAGAATTCCATAAAAAAACTGTCAGATGAAAATAATGAAATAAGTTCAGGAGGTGGCATGCACTTCGTTGGACTCAACTTATTTTATGGCAGCACATATTCGTGGCTGAATTCCTGTAGTTGAGCTTTAGGCTCCATGCACACTAGCATTTTGTTAAACTAAAAAAATGCTGGATAAAAAAAAGACTGGCAATAGCTTTTGGTAGTAGCGTTATAGTAGCATTTGCTCTTTATTAGCACTTTTGCAGTTCCTTTAAAAAACAGGGGGGGGAAAAAGCTCAAAAAACACCATCAGTAGCGTTTAGGGGCATTTAGGAGTAGTTCTTCTGGAAAAACGCTCCAAGAAACTCTACTATAACAATTTTTTTTCTGCTCCTAGATGCCGAAGCTCAAAAACCGCTAATAACCTAAAGTAGGGTGCTTGGACACATAGGATAACACTATTTAGCTTCTAGAAGCTGGAAAAATGCTAATAACAGCTTTTAGGAGCTTAAAAAAGCGCTAGTGTGCATGGAGCTTTAAAGTGGTTGTAAAGGCAGAAGGTTTTTTTTTTATCTTAATGCATTTTAATAAGCCTTTTGTGTGCAGCAGCCCCCCTCATACTTACCTGAGGTCCCTCTCTGTACAGCGATGTCCACGAGTGTCTCAGCCGTCCGAGATTCTCCCTACTGACTGGCTGAGACACAGCAGTGTTGCCATTGGCTGCCGCTGCTGTCAATCAAAGTCAGCTAGCCAATCAGAAGAGAGAGAGGAGGCGGGGCTGGGGCTCCATTTCTGAATGGGCACAGGGAGCTGTGACTCCGCTTGGATGCCCCCATACCAAGCTGCTTGCTGTGGGGACACTAAACAGGAGGGAGGGACCAGGATCACAGAAAAGGCACCTGAGAAGAGGAGGATCCGGGCTGCTCTGTGCAAATCCACTGCAATAGAGCAGGTAAGTATAACATGTTTGTTATTTTTATAGGGGAAAAAATGAGACATTACAATCACTGTAAGCAGGGAAATGGTTGGGATAGTGGCTAATCTAGCCAGCCTCTACTGGCCAATGCACACATTTAACAAAACAACTGGAGTGTAATACAGCTGGAATTATAC
The DNA here is from genome assembly GCA_018402905.1 of Glandirana rugosa. Classification (NCBI taxonomy): domain Eukaryota; kingdom Metazoa; phylum Chordata; class Amphibia; order Anura; family Ranidae; genus Glandirana; species Glandirana rugosa. The sequence continues at coordinate 944,668 of BLSH010461616.1, forward strand.
ACTGGGTATGGTAAAATCTTTGGAAAAGTACTGTGCTTCATTTAAAGTGGGCTCTCTTTACCACAGCTGGAATCCACTAAAGCAGGGACTATACACAGAGTTTGATAAAATGTATGGGGAAAATAGTATAACTGTGCTTAAAGTGGAAGTCCATGCTAAAACTAAAATCACTACATCTATAGACACCCGTGATCTAACACGAACTTATCTAGCCCTGTAAAGAAAAAAATCAGTATACATACCTTTTCTGCAGGCGATCCGACCCGATCCCATGCTGAGCTGTCAGTTGCGGCTTCGCTGTGGAGGCGGGTGCAGAGAACACGGACGACAACGAAAGCCCCATAGTAAGTTTATGGGTGACGTCACTTCCCATTCATTTCATAGCCATTGTCAGCCGTGTTTTATGCAGAGTTTTTGCCCTGGAGATCGGGTCGGATCGCCTTCAGACAGGGTATGTACACTTTTTCTTCACAGGACTAGATAGGTTAGTGTTAAATAGTGGGTGTCTATAGATGCAGGGATTTTAGCTTTAGCATGGACTTCCACTTTAATCTGAAGTGGGCTCTCTTTACCACAGCTGCAATGTAGCACTTTGGGAATTATACACAAGGTTTGATAAACTCTATGGGGAAAGTATTGTGCCAGTGCTTCATTTGAAGTGGGTTCTACTTACCATCGCTGGAATGTAGTAAAGCAGGAACTATACACAGGGTTCACTAAACTCTATGGGGAATGTAAAGGGCAGTAAACACAAACCTTTAAAGTAAATTCTAAACTGAATGCAGCTGGACATGTGGTATTACCATCTATTCACTGCCCTTTGAAATATTTTCTTTGAATACTCGTGTTATCCACCCAGCACATTCTCCTTAAGAGTCAGTAATCCTATAATGTACTGCCAGTTTGTCCAAGTTCAACCTGAGATGAAGAGAACACCCACATGCACAATGCTTCCCAGTAGTGCCCTACCAAAAGAAGCATGAATGGCTTATTATGCCAGGTGTGACCTGCAGGAAGGATATATGAAGAATATATCTGATAGTAAGGCAAGCACACAGAAGATCCCTTTTAGGTGGTGCTCACAATTAACATCATATCCTTTCAGAAACCAAGTAAGAGCAGCCGTGAGGTGACTTTGCTTGACTTTCCATATATTCATGAGATGAATGAATATTATCAGGTAGTGGCTCTATTGGTATACTTAACAAGTTCACCTAGGATCATTAGGCTTCTAACAAACAGGCAGATGCAAAATAACAGCAGTTAGGATGTATGTCCCTGCTACTGTCGTAATCTCTCTCTCTTTGTTTTATAAAAAGTTTTTATTGCTGTATATATCCATATATACACTATATTACCAAAAATATTGTGACACCTGCCTTTACACGCAGATGAACTTTAATGGCATCCCAGTCTTAGTCAGTAGGGTTCAATATTGAGTTGGTCCACCCTTTGCAGCTATAACAGCTTCAACTCTTCTGGGAAGGCTGTCCACAAGGTTTAGGAGTGTGTCTATGGGAATGTTTGACCATTCTTCCAGAAGTGCATTTGTGAGGTCAGGCACTGATGTTGGATAAGAAGAAGGTCTGGCTTGCAGTCTCCGTTCAAATTCATGCAAAAGGTGTTCTATCGTGTTGAGGTCAGGACTCTGTGCAGGCCAGTCAAGCTCCTCCACCCCAAATTCGCTCACCCATGTCTTTATTGACCTTGCCTTGGTCCAAATCATTTGGTGGGAGGGGGATTATGGTGTGGGGTTGCTTTTCAAAGGTTGGGCTTGGTCCTTAGTTCCAGTGAAGGGAACTCTTAAGGTGTCGGCATACCAAGACATTTTGGACAATTTCATGCTCCCAACTTTGTGGGAGCAGTTTGGGGATGGCCCCTTCCTGTTCCAACATGACTGCACACCAGTGCACAAAGCAAGGTTCATAAAGACAAGGATGAGCGAGTTTGGGGTGGAGGAACTTGACTGGCCTGATCTCCACCCTACAGAACACCTTCCACATCAGTGCCTGACCTCACAAATGCGCTTCTGGAAGAATGGTCAAACATTCCCATAGACATATTCCTAAATCGCGTGGACAGCCTTCCCAGAAGAGTTGAAGCTCTTGTAGTTGCAAAGGGTGGGCAAACTCAATATTGAACCCTACGGACCAAGACTGAGATGCCATTAAAGTTCATGTGCGTGTAAAGGTAGGCGGCCCAATACTTTTGGTAATATAGTGTACAAGTAAATGCAGAATAATGATACACAGATCAACATTTCATAGTAACATAGTCACTATATATATAGCATTGAGGAAACAGCGCATATGTAGTACATTAGCATAGCTATATCTACCCAACCCTCATTCACTGTTCTTTAAATGGGGATAGATAATGAGGAAAGGAAGTAGGTTTTAACTTGAAAATAATAAGGAAGTCAGAAAGAAATTAAGCAGTTAGCACTATGGAGTGCAGTGGCCATAAATATGACCATAAGTTAATTCTGTGTGTTCAATTTTCTGCTTGTATTCTGCCTATTTACTTTGACTGGATTGTTATTTTGCTTCTCGAATAAATGCTGTACAGACAGTAGTCTCAACTCCTGAACTACGTTAATTATGAATATCTCCCGTCTCACTTAGGACTTTTACTGTAGCCTTTGACTCTACCAATCAAAACCATATGCTTTCAATATTTTGGGCCATTCTCTAGCTATACAAGTCAGTTTGTATAGTTGTATAACATTGTTAATTCATTTTTCCAGTCTATTAGGCTGACAGGATCTGTGTATATCCATTTTATCACAATCATTTTTCAGGCACAAAAATAAAGCAGCCTAATATTTTGCTGGTCCCATCAAATAACTAGATCTTCAATAACGGCCAATAAGCATGTTACCAGGTTGCAAACATTCGGAAACCTAAAGCTATCTGCAATGAAATTGGTCACTTACAACCAAAAACGCTTAACCTCTCCACACACCTAGATCATACGGGGGAAGGTCCCTTTAGTTATATGGCACTTACGACGGATTGGATTATCCCTCTTCCCCATCTTATATAGTCAGGATTACATTTTATTATACTTGGTGGAGATACCTTATTTGTATCATTATATCTTTGAAGGATAATGACAGTATCCAAATTTGTAGTTAGAACTTCTGTCCTAGTCTCCTCAGATAGCTCAGGTAGAAGAGCATGCCATCCGTCTATGAAGAGATGAAAAGTGTTGGCCCTGGTCTGGGTTAAAGTATAACTGAAGGCAAAACTTTTTTTTTAGTTTTGGATAGAGTGGAGAGGGATTCGAATTTTTAAGGAGATTCACCCTCTGTAATGGTCCTGTGTACCATCATCATTGAAAATGAAAGTATAAGAAAATCCCACATTTTGGGTTGTCTCCAGAAAAGTAATAGAGGGGAAATCTTTCAATTGGGGCACTAGTTCTTGGGGCCCCAAAAAATTCCCTTAATTTGCAGGTATTTCCTCTCACTTCCTGTCTGGCTATAGCACAGGAAGTGAAGGGAAATCTCTCCAATGGGACACAGATGGCATAAAAAAATTCCGACAGCACTTATAACCCTAATACTCTATCCAAAAAGAAAAAAAAAACGTTTTGCCTATAGTTCTACTTTAAGGAAACATATCTAGAGATTCATTTGTTGTATTCCAAGGATATGAAAGAGATTTAAAGCTTCTTAGTAGTCAGAGTCCTGTATACCAAATTGTACTGCGGCTGCATGTTTAAATTGGGCATATCTATAACACTAAGATAAAGGAACCTCATGCTGTCTTCCCAGATCCTCAATGGATTTAAAGGTGTTTTTAACCACTTCAGTACAGGGCACTTTAACTTCTTTCCTGCCTAGGCCAATTTTCAAGTTTTTCTTTGTTTCTATTATAACATTTTGCAAGTAAAGGTTCTTCATAAATGTCGGCCAAAATGTATTCTGCTATTCTTTCTTTGGTGGAAATAACTCAAATCAGTGTATATTATTTACACTTTAGGAAAGTTATAGAGTCCAAAAACTATGGTATATATCTGAAAATGGATCAATCTTGATGTACTGATGGCCTTATCGCATTTCTTGGGGCCCAAAAATGTCAGGACAGTACAAATATTCTCTAAATGACTATTTTTTGGAATGTAAACAGTCTTAAGGTATTTAGTACAAGCATGGCAAGTTTTGTTGTAGATTTTTGTCAAAATTTTGTTTTTTACATACGATCATCAGTGTAGTAGAGTGTCATCATATAGGGACACGGACTGGTGACAGTACAAAAAAAATATATATTTTTTTCTCTTAAATTTTTATATATATATATATATATATATATATATATATATATATATATATATATATAAATAACTTTTTTTTTTTAACACATTTTGACCAGGGTAATATAATGTTACCATAGTAACATTGTACTCCTCTGGGGAAGTGGTCGGTATTTTTTTTTTTTTTACACATTATGTTTGCTTATACCAATAAATTTCAATGCTATAAGCAAGCATTTTACTGAATGCAATCAATTCATTCAGTTTGTTTTGTTGTGATTAGCTGTGATTGCCCACAGCTGATCACATGGCACAGATGGGCTGTGATTGGCCCAGTCTGTACCATGTGATCACTGTGACCAATCACAGCTAGCAACATAATTGTACAGGATGGATGGCTTGAAAGGAAGCCATCTATTGTTTACAACTGTCATGTGACCTGCTGTGATTGGTTACAGCCGGTGACAGATCGCGCCGCAGCCGCGAACCAGAAGAACGTCATATGATGTCCACTCGGATCGATGAGAGCCCTGCCGTCATTTTGCTATAGGCTGGGCAGGAGGTGGTTACTATAGTATAATCATTTTTTTTTCATATTTGGCCGATCTAAAGCTGTCCGCCAACGTAGAAAAGTCCTCGAAGTATAGATTAAATCATAAATGAGTACTGGGAGATCGGTTCAGTGGGGTGCCTAAGATAGGTTAGAACAGATAAAAGTTTTTTTGGGGGTAATTGAAAGACCTTCCTCCTCTCAGTGAGGATATTCAGCCTATAGAGGTTTATGAGGATTTCTTAAAAAGTAGCAATGAGTTGTCTTTGTTGTCGTGGAAGTATCAAAATTATGGATATATTGGTTGGGATGCTAATAGTATACCCTTAAATCTGGCAGTGCTAGTGCACCAAATGACCCTTGGTGTTTGGTAGCTGCAAGGTATCAAGTGAAAGTCTCAGTTCAGAAGCTACCTATAGAAAGGAAATGATCAGAGAAATAAAGTATTGGAAAATCTGTTTGGTAAAATAAAGCGTTTGAGAGCAGATAAAAAATTTGTGCAAAAAGATCATTTGGCCCAACAAAGTAAAGGGGAGATCTTTTCATTTCAGTACAAGTTTTAAATGCTTCAACAACTTGTTTCAAGTTGTTATTTATGTATGTAGACAAAGTAAATCGTATATTCATACCTAAATATTTGAACAGAGATTTAGCAGGGATAGTCATGGGATACATTGCGGGAATATCTATTCCTTCCTCTTATAATCAGTGGGGAAAATAGCTCACTCAGTCTAGTTAATTCTAGCTGTTGTATCTCTTAGCAAGTCCCAGATCTCAGTTTGACAGCCGGGGATTGCCAATAAAAGCAGCGGGGAACCACAGGCAGGGGAAAGGGACAGGGTGTGTTATGAACGCCTGTGTACTTCAATTTAATTTATAAGGGCATATGCAGCATGCCTAATGCCCACAATACGTTAAACACAATAGACATGCTTCAACATTTTTATTTGCATTTAAGCAGAACTCCAAGCAGATAACAAATCAAATTTAGGGAATGTAAAGCTGACAAGTTAATACCTTTTTAATTGTATATTGTTCATGGCTTCTTTATCCTACAGAGATTATAGCCCTCCAGCTAAGGGCAGCAAACTGGTAGTCCTCTTTTTTTCCCTGTAATTCTGCCAATCACAGGAAAAACAATTAAAATATCCTGGGATCAAGAATAGTTTAGGATGGGAAAATATTACAATGAAACTCAATGAAATGGAAACATGGCTAGATTTAAGGTGAACCGCGTATACATTGTGGAAATATTTCTGGAGAATACAATTTTTTTATACAATTCAGGGGGGGACCGAATACTAGCAGAAAACTATGAAGAAAGATAGACCACACAGAAGTAGGAGATGGTAACAACAAATGAGCACACGGTGCATATTTTCTTTTACTGCATAACCTAGCATTTTTATTTTTTACATTTTGTTTACTACTCATAGTTGAGTTTACTGTAAGGTTTCAGTTCTGCTCTAAGCTCACATTCACTAATACACAGTAAACACATTACAAGACGCCAGTAATATTTATACTAACATGCATGTCTTCTATCATATCAGGGAACCAGGTCCAGCACTGTCAATCTTATGCTGAGAAGTCTATCTTGGATTTGCACCGCAAAGAAATGACAGTGCCTTCACGCTGCTATAACCTCTCACTACATTGCTTTCTGTGTTTTTAATCTGATAGTAGAAAATTTGTGCTGGGGCATAGTTTTAGAACTTACCTTGCATCTAGAAGCAGAGAGAGAGCAGCGAGAAGGCCACACCAGCAGGCATTAATCATTTCTTCCCAAACAGTTCTACCAACTAAACAATGACAATAAAGAGGATTATACTAACAGATTTGAAAATGCACACTACTACTACTACTACTACAAAAAAAAGATAGATAACAAGGTGATGTAGAAGACATATAGCGTTATCATTTTTTTTTTGTTCTAAGTCTAAAAAAACAAAAAACAAAAAAAAAAAAAGTCTACAAATACTCCACTGTTTGGAATGCCCATGAGCCTGCGGCCTAACAGGGGAGTCTTCCCTTGGATATTTAAGTGAAAATAAAAAAACATGCAGTCTAAAAAGGAAGTCTACCCTTAAAATTTGATTTAAAAAACACGTGGCCTAGAGAAATCTCTCCTTTAGAGGCTGAGGCAAAAAAAAAAAAAAATCATGGGCCCTAAACGGGGAGTCTACAAAATACACAAAAAAACAAAAATCTGACAAAGGGTCCAGCTGTCGACCAATCAAGGAGCTCTCTCTGTTCCGTTTTGCAGACAGAACTCTGTGCCGTATCGCTATGGCTCATTTTATGAATGGGCCATAGTGATACCCATTCTCCATTATAAATTAGCCCCTCAGAAAAGTTAAACGATACATTGTAAGTAATGCATTAATCCTATAAAAAACAAATCATCACATAGTAACCTGGTTCTTGCTCCGGTGGATCAGACACAGTTCTTAGGTCTTTTTGATCACTAGTTTGTGATGGAGTCTCTTCCGCTGAAATCTGGGAGTCTGTTTCAGCCTGCCCAATTTCTCCTTCAATCATGGTGGTGATGCCCCGCACAAGATCTAACAGGCAGTGAAATGCCACTGACATGGCATATCCCTCTGGGATGGTAGGTGGCTCTACCTTATCCAGCATCTCAAGACTAAAAAGAATAAGTGAATTTGTTTAGTTTTATTACTGTAAAATGTAATGCATATTTATAAGTACCTGTAGGCCAAACATTCACCTCAAATCTCTATTAGTAATCTGAAAATGTTTTTTTTAAAAAATCCTCATTGAAGTAACATTAAAGGACATTTCAGGCTAAGATCCAATACACTGAAAAATCATACAACTTTTCAGTTTTTTTTTTTTTCTAGATTAAGCAGTTTACTGGTTGACAGCAAAGTGCTATCCTCCCACTCACAACATTACTATTATTTAAGCTGTATGCTCAAACCAGGGAACTAAACTAGGACTGAGTAGGATTTGCAGCAAAGAGTAATGTCAGGGTGATGAACCTAAAATCAATAGGTTTTGTCACTGGAGATTCGGAGGTATGCAAAAGTTTGTGCCTAAAAAGAGTTGATCATAATGCCAGGATTTATCCAAAATTGTATTTTTCATCAAAACTCAATGTAGAAATGCCCTGCCCTAATGCAAAAATATTTAAAAGACAATAACTAGCTAAAACCATAGTCTGAACTTACTAAGTTGCCTTGGCGCTGCCTTGAAGAGAAATGGTCATTATAGGGATCCAGGTACCTCTGTACTCAAAGGCAGGAAGTACACTTGCATTGCCAGCAGCTGCTACCATCCCTGAAGTGCTTTGATTAGCAGCGGGAACACTGGCGATGGAACCAGCTGTCATTAAGAAGAAAACGAAAAAAAAAAAAATAATCATTTATACGTAAAATATACCACTGAGCCAAACAAATTCTAATTGTAAGCCTAAGCTACATACTATTTCTATGAAATGCAAAGATGGAATCCTCAAGCACTGTTTGCATCTAAATTGGTAAATATAGGGAATATAGAAACACTGGAACAAATGCAGAGCTAAACTGTTCCCATGCCTCAATCTGCCATCCAAACAGAGATACTAGAACTTTAACCCTAAGACAAGGCATTCCTCCTGCCCAACCTGTCACTGTTGATGATGAATGACCCAGGGAAAGACATCAGCTCCTAAAACTCAATAGAAGAGTCACAACATTTTCTGTCACTCTGCGTTATGTAAAGGAGGGGTGGACAGAGACACAATTGCTTCTAGGGTGCCAGAAAATGAATTGCATATCTGTCTCCTTCTCACTGCTTGGAAAAAGAAATACAAATGACTATGAAATGATGTTTAAGGGCTATACACACGGGGCAAATATCGGACAGCATCGTCCAGTTCAATATAAACCAGCCGACATTCCGCAGCTGGTGCAACAGATGCCGGCAGTTCGACCGGCTTCTGTTAAAGGGGCATGACCGAAAAAGGTCTGCCGATCGGCATCTGATCAGCGCCGTCCCCCTGTCAGAAAACAATAGCTCATCGTCAGAGATCGCTGTACTAACCATAAGATTTTAGTACACTAATCTCCCCACTGAGCTATTGTGTTCTGACACAGGGACTGCCCTGACCCACCCCCCCATCTTGCCAGAACACACCAGTCAACTGCTGATTTTCCAACAAGCTCGTTTGACAGAAGCCGTCCACTAGATCGCTTTCCGACACACAATGACCTGTACACACGGGCCGAATGTCGGCTGGTATCTACTGTATTGGATTTCATGTCCAAACATGGAAAGGTTTCTTCACAGTTACAGCTGTGAAAATGTGGAATAGACTCCCTCCAGAGGTAGTTCTGGCCAGCACAGTAGATTGCTTTAAAAACGCCTGGTCTCTTTCCTTAATGTAAATAATATAACTGGGTACTAACATTTATAGGTAAAGTTGATCCAGGGAAAATCTGATTGCCTCTCAGGGGATCAGGAAGGAATTTTTTTCACCGCTATAGCAAATTGGATCATGCTTTGCTGGGGTTTTTTGCCTTCCTCTGGATCAACTGTGGGTGAAGGATTGCATATGGGAATCGTATGATTATATATATTTTTCTTTTTTTTTATTGGTTGAACTAGATGGACTTATATCTTTTCTCTTTCGTTCGTTGACGTGCACAACATCTTCATGGACTAAATGAGTTAAACTGCCCTCTTCAGGAGTAACTAGGCAGAACAGGCAGTTCTAATAGTAAAAAGAACAACAGACAGACACAGCCACTGCCAGGGGGCAGTCCCCACTGGCAGATAAGCCTCCACCCTGCTCTGCTAGCTCAGTTTTTTTCTGCATAGTGCAAGGCGTAGACCTAGGCTCCCTGTTGGGATCTGTGGTACCTCTCTTGGTCCACTTCGGCTGTCCTGGAGGACAGTCTAACAGCTAAAGATTGCAATCAAGCAGCCGTGCTGGGTGACAGGCTGGGATTTGGATCCAGGTAGTCTCCCCAGCTGGCCATCAAGCGGGCGTAGACCTTAGGTCCGCGCAGGGTCAGCCGCGACAGGCCCCGAACCGGACGGGGTGGCCCTGAGGGTTAAACGCCCCGCCGCCGCACATATGACCGGGCTCCTGGTCCATGCCCCTGTGCGCTCATGGCCGACAGCTCCCCCCGGCCTGCCGGGTGGGCAGATCTGTCTCGGGTGGGATACCCGCTCTGCCCGACTAGATGGGGTAAGTACGCCCCCCTCCCCCTCGGGGATGTGGGGGGGGGAGCTGGCAGGTTCCCGGCTGGGGTGTTAGGCTGGTGGGTGGTCCCCCCTTCCTCCCTCCTTCACTTCACCCCCCCTTCGGTGCTGCGCTGTTGCTGGGATTCCCAGGGTGAGTGTCCAGGGCCGTAGCTGCCCCCCCCCTCCTTGCCTCGTGCTACTGGCGGTCGGTGCGGTCTTGGATCGATTGGCGGCCATCTTGCCGTGGTCCGGCTGCCATTTTCTTGTAGCTGGCCGCATGGTTCAGCCTCAGGAGCCTGTTGTAGATGCACTGCTCCTGGCAGTGGGTTTGGCCTTTAGTGTGCATCGGCGGCCATGTTCATGTGGCCTGTGCACGTTTGCCCACCTTTGTGTGCTAGGGGGTAGTTCCGGTCGCTTCTGGCGCCCTTTTATCCCCCTGCACGGCGGAGAGCTCTCTCTTGGGACAGCAGCAGCAGCAAGGACAGGCAGACGCAGTGACAGCGGTGGGCAGCAGCAGGCACAGCTCCTCTCCTGGATGGTTGAGTGGGCAGGTGGTGAGTCCCTCCGGGGTGCCCCTCTGTAGTAAGCCCTGTGCAGCGTTTTGGGGTGGGGTGTGCCTGATCTTCTGGTACTTGGGCCTCAGCCAGGTGGTGTGTTACCAGGGTGGGTGACGCTAAGGCAGCCGATGCGGTTGCTTCCCCACCAGACCTCTCTGTGATTGCAGCCAGCGATTCAGGGACTCCGCTCCCTATGGACGCTCTGTCAGCTGTCCTGGAGACGTTCGTCTCCTGGGTAGAGTCGCTGTGGGAACGCAGGACGGTGATAAAGCAGCCCCTACCCCCTCCTTCCTCTGGTGAGGACTCGGACCTCAATGGGGGCTCCACCGTGACGGGGACCCCCCTTGAGCTGTCGAATGGCGAGGTCCCGGACGCTCACGATAGGGAGGACGAGTCTGCGGTGACCACTGCTGTGCAAGAGAAGGCACTAGTCAGCGCCCTAATCACTTCAGTGCGTGAAACCCTGAAATTGGATGATACGGTTGGACCCTCACAGGAGGTGCCCGTCCCTTTCGGGTCACATAGACCAGCCCGCGTGGCTAAGATTTTCCCCTATGTGCCTTACTTGGATAAGTTTGTTTATAGAGACTGGGGACGGCCTCAGAGCTCCCTTCTCCTTCCCAAGCATTTCTCTGTGCGCTATCCCTTAGAGGACAGCTTACTAAAAAAGTGGGCATCACCCCCCGTGGTTGATCCCCCTGTGTCTCGCCTGAACAGGGCGACCACTATTCCGGTGGAAGGCATGCTGTCCTTCAAAGACCCGGATGACAGGAAGGCCAAGGCCCTAGTCAGAACCATATTTGTTCTGGCAGGATCAGCCATGAGGCCTGTCATGGCCTCTGCGCTGGTGTCACAAACGCTCACTGAATGGACAAAGCTGTTGCACCGCGAAATGAGCAATGCAAAGGTTCCTCCTGCCTGCGTGGAACTCGCTGAACAGCTTGTCCACGGGCTACAGTATCTGTGCGATGCAGCCCTAGATGCAGTCCCCCTGATCTCCAAGGTGTCCGTGTCTTCTGTGGTGGCCAGACGTTGGCTCTGGCTAAAATGCTGGTCAGCGGACCAAGCATCTAAGCAGGCCCTGGCGGACTTGCCTTTTCAGGGCGGGCGGCTTTTTGGAGCCTCTTTGGATGAGATTATCAAGAATCTCACAGGGGGAAAGAGCACTTTCCTCCCGGAGGCAAGGAAGAGTAGGGAGCCCCATTGCAGACCGGGTCCCTCCTTTACGGCCCATAGGCGGCTTTTTGTCCCTCCCGCCCCTCAGGCAAGGGTTCGCTGCCCGCCAAGGCTCCCGCGGACAGAAGCATCCCTGGCAGCGTAAGCGTGACAAGCCAGAGGATAAGTCCTCCTCTGCATGAATGGTTGCCCCCACCCGCCTCTCGGGTGGGGGGGGGCATCTCCTGGGGTTCGCGGACACGTGGACATTTCGAACCGCTGGGTGCACGAGATTTTGTCAGGGTACAGAATTAAATTCCGTTCCTGTCCTCCGGACAGGTTCTTCGCCTCCAACTTGCAACTGCCCGCGGGCAGGCTGCAGGCCCTGCTTGGGGCGGTGCAGGACCTGCTTTGTCAAGGGGTAATGGTTCCCGTTCCGCATGCGGAACGCTTCCAAGGCTTTTACTCCAACCTGTTTGTGGTCCCGAAGAAGGATGGGGTCCACCCGATCCTGGACCTGAAGGCCCTCAACCGCTTTGTACGTGTTCGAAGATTCCGAATGGAGTCTGTCCGCTCTGTGGTGGCGGCCTTGCACCAGGGTGATTTCCTGGCTTCCCTCGACATCAAAGATGCATACCTGCATATCCCCATATGCACCCCGCACCAGCGCTTCCTGCGCTTTGCGGTCGGGAAGCATCACTACCAGTTTGTGACTCTCCTTTTTGGCCTGATTTCTGCTCCCCGGGTCTTCACCAAGCTGCTGGCCCCCGGTTCTGGCTCTGCTGAGGCAGAGGGGCATCGCAGTGGTGGCATATCTGGACGACTTACTCTTGCGTGCAGAGTCGGCTCCAGCCCTCAGGGACAATGTGACGATCGCTGTGCACACTCTGGAGGAGTTCAGCTGGGTGATCAATCGCCCAAAGTCTGTACTGACCCCATCGCACCACTTGGAGTATCTGGGTCTGATCCTGGATGCAGCCCAGGGGAAGGTTTTCCTACCGTTATCCAAGCGCCAGATGCTTCAGTCGGCGGTTCGGTCTCTGTTGTTCCAGAAATGGACCTCCCTATGCTTTTGCATGGGCCTCATGGTGGCCACCTTCGAGGCGGTCCCTTACGCTCAGTATCACACCCGTGCTCTGCAGCGGGAGATTCTTCTGAAGTGGGACAAGCCCCCCTCATCCCTTGATCGTTTGATCAGGGTGGGCCATCAGGTAAGGACGTCAGCCCTGTGGTTGGAGAAGCCATTCCTCCCCCTCCATTGGACGGTGAGCACGATGGACGCCAGTCTGACCGGCTGGGGAGGAGTACTGGGGCTGTTCTCAGCTCAGGGCCGGTGGTCTCGTCTCCCGATCAATGTCCTGCAATTGTGGGCCATCAGGTGCTGCCTCACCCATTGGACGACGAGGCTGCATGGGTACCCTGTCCGGATCAAGTCGGACAATGCCATGGCCGTGGCATACGCGAATCACCAGGGCGGGACAAGAAGCTCGGCTGCGGCCTCGGAGGTAGCTCTCATTCTGCGGTGGACAGATTGCCACGTTCCGCCAATCTCTGCGGTCCACATTCCGGGTGTAGAAAATTGGCAAGCGGACTACCTCAGTCGTCAGCGGCTGGACCAGGGAGAGTGGTCCCTACACCCGGACGTGTTCCATTAGATTTGTCTGAGATGGGGTACGCCGGACGTGGCCTGTTGGCGTCCAATCTCATTCGGAAGGTGCAGTCCTTCGTGAGCAGGACAAGGGATCCCTTGGCGGACGCAGCAGATGCTCTAGTAGCTCCGTGGGCTCGGTATTGACTCATCTATGCCTTTCCCCCTCTCAAACTGCTTTCGTGCCTTCTCCGCGGAATAGAAGTGGAGGGCACACCGACCATTCTAGTCGTGCCAGATTGGCCTAGGCGCCCTTGGTACGCCAACGTAGTGCGAATGGTAGTGGGCATCCCCTGGCGACTCCTGCTTCGCGCGGATCTACTGTCCCAGGGGCCCATCTTGCATCCTGCTTTACCCTCTCTGGCTTTAACGGCCTGGCTGTTGAATCCCAGGTGTTGAGGAATCGAGGTGTCTCCAACACGATGATCCCCACCATGCTTACGGCACGTAAGGTCACTTCCCGGAAGATTTAACACCGCACCTGGAGGGCTTGTATCGCCTGGTGCGAGAATGGGGGGTGGAATCCATGATCCTTTTTGGTATCTTGGGTCCTGGCTTTTCTGCAGAGGAGTCTTGACCAGAAGCTGGCCTTGAGTACAATCAAGGGGCAGGTCTCTGCCCAGGCGATCTTTTTTCAGCGTCCTTTGGCGATGCATTCTTTGATCCGTACTTTCATGCAGGGGGTTCAACATGTCGCCCCCCAGGTACGGTCGCCTCTGGCGCCATGGGACCTCAATTTGGTCCTTTCGGTACTTCAGAAGCCGCCCTTTGAGAATATCAGGGAGATATCGCTGCAATTGCTTTCGCAAAAGGTGGCTTTCCTGGTAGCTATCACATCCACTCGGTGGGTATCTGAGTTGGCGGCTCTGTCCTGTAGGTTCCCATATCTGGTCCTACACAAAGATAAGGTGGTTCTGCGCCCATCACCTTCTTTTTTTGCCTAAGGTGGTATCTTCTTTCCATATCAATGAGGACATTGTACTTCCTTCGCTATGCCCGCGCCCGTCTCACCCTAAGGAGGTTGCTTTGCACTCCCTGGACATTGTTCGGGCCCTGCGGGTGTATCTGGCGTCCACGGCCCCCTATCGGAGGTTGGATGCGCGCTTTGTGGTGGTGGATGGCCCACGCAAAGGTTTGGCGGCTTCTTCGGCCACTATTTCACATTGGATTAGACAGACGGTGACCCAAGCCTATGCTGTTTGGGGTCTGGAGCCTCCTTTCCCGGTCACGGCTCACTCTACCAGGGCGATTAGCACTTCCTGGGCTTTGACATCAGGCGTCTGTATCTCAAGTATGCAATGCGGCTACATGGTCCTCTGTGCACACCTTTTCAAAGTTCTACAAAGTTGATGTTTTAGCATCCTCGGATGCTGCGTTTGGCCGCAACGCTTTGCAGGCGGCCGTGTGAGACACGTCTGGTTCCTCACAGAGGGTTCTGTTGGGTGCAGTTCTGCTGTTGTTTCGTTACCCACCCCTTATTTTTGGCACTGCTTTTGGACGTCCCACTTAGTCCATAAAGATGCTGTGCCCATCAACGAACGTAAGAGAAAATGGGATTTTTACTTACCGTAAAATCCCTTTCTCTGAGTTCGTTGACGGGCACAGCCTCCACCCCTCTTTGACGTTGCACTGCTTGTTACGAACTGAGCTAGCAGAGCAGGGTGGAGGGTTATCTGCCAGTGGGGACTGCCCCCTGGGAGGGGCTGTGTCTGTCTGTTGTTCTTTTTACTGTTAGAACTGCCTGTTCTACCTAGTTACTCCTGAAGAGGGCAGTATAACCCACTTAGTCCATGGAGATGCTGTGCCCGTCAACAAACTCAGAGAAAGGGATTTTACAGTAAGTAAAAAATCCAGTTGTTTCAACCTGGCTAACTATGTAACTGGCTGATTTTGGCCGATATTTGGCCACGGTTTTAGTTTTCAAAAATATTCCATCAGATCAGTTCTTTAGTTTTATCCAAAACATACAAAATGATAGAAACATTCCACAAGAAGGAAAAGAATACCATTTGGGTTGGCTGTGTTTGATGCATTTCCAGTACTTGGAATAAGGAAAAGTGACTGAATAAAGGATCCCAGAGCATTGACAATATCCCGAAAAACTTTAGTGGAGTGTTGCTTCATGTCATAGGACTGGCAGAAAGACCTGGGGGTTGGTAAAAGTATTCTTGTTATGATTTCTGCATTGATATAAAACCAGTATTTTCAGAGGCATTTCAGAACATACAAGGGCTTTAACAATAATAATGTAGAATACACAAATACACAAAATACTGTGAGGACTCTGCTGAAGTAAAGGGAGATCTTAAAGCAATAGATTTGAAAACATGTGTTGTATATTGGGATTCCAAGCCTTTCAGAAAAGTCAGGTTCTATGCATGGATTTAAAGTATGGGAAATAAAATAACTAACATACAGGTACATACTCATAAATTGCTGCAGCATCAGTCCAATGCTGTAGCTGCCCCCTCTAGCTCTCAGACCAAGAATTGAGCAATTACATGACTAATAATTGCTCAGTTCTCGGTCTACACAGAACGAGTAGAGTAACAGCTGACTGTCCTGCCCCTCCAGCGCTCACTGGAGCGCCAGGCTGTGGAGGGGGCGAGAGCAGCTGACTCAGTCTTTCAGCGGCGTGCTGAGAGGCTGAGCCAGCTGCCGTTCAGGCATTTGGGTGGATTCTGACACTATAGTCAAGATCCTTTTAGAGCCAGGACAGGGTCTGTGACATCAGCCGACAACGGGCCTTTGCCTACTGCCAGCTGATTTTGGGTCACAGTAAGTGCACTTCTGTGACCCAGAAGAGAAGTATGGTCAAAAACACTTTGACCATATTTCTCTTTTAAACACTTGGAGGGAGGGTGAATGTTTGAATGAATGCAAAGAATAGTTTCACAGGACGAAAGCAGCACAAGAAAATTATCGAAGGTTTAAGGCAAATATATGAAAAGTGGTTTATAAGCAGAGAAAAGTTGGTAAAGGAGTTCATATCCAAACAGCCTAAAAGAAAGCCTAGAAGAAAAAAAAATAAGCTAATTGCTAAAGGCTTTGTACAGTACGCAAGAATGAGAATTTTCTAATGTATCCTCTAGGAAATTAGTGAACTAAAAAAACTGTAGTTTTTACAGCAGACTGGATTAAAGCTAGTCTGTTAGATGGAATACTGCACAACAGTGTTTACACCTTATGGCCCCTTTCACACTTGTGCGACACAATTTTACCTTGATTTTACCGCAATTTCGGATCAGTACGACTTTGGTCTGACTTTGTTGCAACTTTGGCACAATGAAAACATATAACAAAGTCGTACAGAAATAGTACAGCGATTGCATCTATATTATTCAGGTGCGATTTGCATGAGACTTTGAGGGCTTAACATTGAAATCTATGGACCTCAAGTTGCATCAAAGTTGGGCCAAAGTATTGCAGGGACTACTTTGAAGTTGGTACGACTTCAAAGTCGTACAGATATAAATGGTACTCATTGGAAATCATGGGGGAACGACTTGCCATGCGACGTTGCAGTCCCAAATCGCTGGACAACTCCCATAAGTGTGAAAGGGGCCTGAAGCGATATTAAACCAAGATCAAAAAGTATTAAATTGAAGCTCACCAAATCTTATAGGAAGAGTGATTTGAATGTGATACCTGTATACACCCTATTTAATGAGCTGTAACAAACTTGGGATTCGCTTCCCGATTGGCGTTTTATCCACGTTGGCTAACTTTGTAATAAACTGATTGTCATTTTACATGCATATGTCTTCCTTGGTACCATTAAAGTCTGTACATTTTCCCTTTATGATTTTTTTTTCTGATACATAATTAGGATGTGGTACAAATAAATGATGGTTATTCCTAAATATCATACAATTTTGTTTTTTGTTTAATACAGCTTTAAGATGGGGTATGATTGTTAAAAAAAAATACAAGCAAACATGTTACACACAAACACAATTGTGGTACAAACAGATAAGTAATGAAGCATGCTGGCTGATCCTGCTCCAGGTGTGAAACACATGCATTTTTTTCCTTTTATTGATTTTCGCTATTTGATTAGGGTCCATGCTGTAACGTTAAAAGGGTACTGCCTCTGAAGCTTAGGCGTTCAAAACCTCTATCACCTGCTGGTGACACACAGCATTACAAGACTACCATAAAATACGCATGGGAAAAACTTTATTTCACTTGGTAGACTCTGGTACAAGCAACAGAGATGCCAAAAAAAAAAAAAATTGGAAGTTTGGGGCCTCACAATATTGCTATACAGAGTCTTCCCAACCAAACCAAGATTTGTTGATGGAAAAAGTCTTCAAAATACAAATCAAAACCATAGGGTTAACATGATCCAACCACCGTATATATACACCTAGATTGTAGGCTCTAACGAGCAAGGCTCTCTGATTCCTCCTGTATTGAATTGTATTGTAATTGTACTGTCTGCCCTCATGTTGTAAAGTGCTGGGCAAACTGTTGGCAAACTGTTGGTGCTATATAAATCCTGTAATAATGATACTGATAGTCATCAGATGGAGCGTTGAGATTTTTTTTTTTTTTTTTAAATGGAGTGTGTGAATGTAAATCATTTACCTGAGAAGCTGAGGCTGAACACAAAGCCTATGTATAGACTCCACAGCTACAGCTCGGAGCCACTGTGGTTTATCAGCATCCAGGAATTTCACTAGCAGCGATAAAAAGATTTCACACTCTGTCACCTAAAAGAGTTCAGGTTAAATAGGTTAATTTAGCACAATTTGAAAGAAAATGACCATTTGTGTCAAACCAAATAGGAATCTTTAAAACCACAAGTAAAACACCAGTATGCAACAGTGACCTATTGTGAATTTTATTGTATCCCCCCCCCCCCCCCAAGCAGATAGTGCATCAAATTCTAACCTGCCTTTAACATCTATACTTCACAAGCCATGTCAGTGTTGGTGCATACAAGCAATACAGTAGAAAAAGATTTAGGAATACACTATTTGGCTGAAGTGGCAGCTGTGTATTTTTTTTTATGTTTTTTAATAAGGGGAGTATATTTGTATACTATAAATATTTATGGTGCTTGCATCTGCCTGCCATTCAGTGGCGGCTGGTGTTTTTTTTTTGGGGTGGGTGCAGCGGCAAACAATCATCCCACCGACAACCCCCCTCCCCAGACAGCCCCACATACCCCACCCATCAGACCAGTCAGGTCACGGGCAGCACTGCCAGGAGAGTGGGGGAGAGCAGAGAGCGAGTGAGGTTTACACAGATCCTGTTCTTGTTACTAATCTGCAGCTGCAGAGAGGGGAAAGGGGAGGGCAGCCTGCAACCATACACAGCCGAGAAGAGAGCTGGCTTCCATCTCTGCAGCCCATTCACTCTCATACCAGCAGCACAGTGGCGGGGGAAGAGCTGGCACACACACAGATGCAGAGGTACCTGTCTGTGTGCATTTCCTAGCAGCAGAGGCGCAGTGAGGGAACAGAAGATGACAGCTGGTCCACACTTACCCATCTACGATCGCTTCCCCTCCTTTCTTGGCAGCCTACTGAGAGCAGTCAGGTGGACAGAGCCAGGCGGCGGCATGCCATCTTTCTTCTCCATGCTCAGGCTGCTCTGCACGTCACCGCCGAAGACTGCACACTCATTGGATGCCGCCAGCACCTCCCTGCCTCCTCCTCCAACCACCACAGCACACATCACACAACTGGGTGGGCTTTAGGCGCAGTGCTCTGCACCCCAAGCACACCCTTTTTTTGAAGCCAATTAGAGCCTCAGGTTCTAATCATGTGCTTCAAAAAAAAAAAATTGGAATCCATGCGTCCAGCTCCCATCATGTAGATTAGGGGGCCGGACGCTAGTATGCCATGCATACTAGCACATTATGACTTCAACTGTTCGGACCCTTTGTTTTTTGGATGCGGTTTACTACCGCTTTAAGGAGAATCACTCCTCTCTATTTGTCACGTTTACCATTATCATTGAAAGTAAAAGAAAATCCCAAATTTAGGGTTTTCCCCAGGAAAGTAATAGTGGGTAATCTTCCAATGGTTTCTGGTGACCTGGGGAGCCCCAAGGGATTCCCTTAATTTGGAGTGATTTCTTCTCACTTCCTGTTTGGCTATGGGACAGGAAGTCAAGGTAAATCTCCATAGGGACAGAGATGGCAAAAATCTCACAGGGATTATAACTAGAGTTGAGCGAACCCGGACTGTAAAGTTCGGGTCCGTACCGAACTTTGGGGTGTCCGGGACCCGGACCCGGACTTTTAAAAAAAAGTCCGGGTTCGGGTCCGGTGTTCTGGTAATTTTAATGAAAAATCTTAAAAATGCTGTAAAAAAGCCCAGGAAGGTCCTAGAGGTCTGCAAAAGGAAGGAAAATGTGGGTAAGGGTGGGACAAGTGCCCTACAAAGAAATGGGGACAGGGAAATAACTTTAAATATTTTTAAAAAAATAAAAACATAAAAATGCAAAAATGGAGATCATCTTCAAAATGGGTCTGAAAAGTATTAATTAACATTAGAGGCCATAGAACTGTTCTAAAATCATCTTCAAACTATGTCCAAAAAGTATAAATAAGCCCAGAGTACCCATATCC
>BLSH010461616.1:976762-987911 GCA_018402905.1 Glandirana rugosa
AGTGGGCAGGGTCCGAGGTGGCTACGTCGGCGGGCGTCGTAGCGAAAAGAGGGGGAGGAAACATGCCTCGGCCGTAGTGTTAACACCCGCGGGCCGAAACCGAAGTTTCGGCCCGCGCGTAAGAACTCAGCGCGACGCGTGAAACTTACCGGCCACATAGAAGACCCTGGACACTGCACAGGGTCTTCTAGCGGCCCCCCCTTCCGCTGGAAGGATGGTGGAGGCGTCGAGGTCCTCACCTTCACCCTGGTACAGTTTTGTCCCAGAGGCTGTGGGGGGGGGGGGTTTTTTTACTGTATGGTTGACACCGTACAGCCCCCAAGTGGAAGGGAATTTCACCTTCAAGGTGAAAACCCACCTTGAGATGAAATTAGTATGAGAGACGGTATTAGATTCGGATTAGATAGGGACATTTCTTGATCTTCTGGGACACGTCACAGGTCCCAGAAGATACACCGGCCATTCAAAGTGCGCAGCGCGACTCAAGAATGCGCGCCCGGCTTTGAAGCCAAAGCCGGGCGCCCACAATTGTGATGCCGGCTCCGTACAAAGGAGGGGGAGAAAAGCGATGCTGCGGGCGGCTGCATCGGTGGAGCCTGGGACGGGTGAGTGTCCGATTGTTAAGTCAGCAGCTACACTTTTTGTAGCTGCTGACTTTTAAGAGGGTGGAATTCCACTTTAAGGCCTGAAGGGTGAAACACGTTGGCTTTTTTGACTGCTGTTCACCTGCAATAATAAGACAATGTTTTAGCCGACCTTCATGGCACCAGCCTTTCTCTCTTTTTTGCATGGCAGAGCATAGGTTAGACATTAGATTTTGACTGAAATTCCACTTTTATGGTAGACGTGATCTTAATTGTGTGTGTATATATGTATATATATATATATATATATATATATATATATATATACATACATACATACATACATACATACATATATATATATATATATATATATATAAAAGCAATATAACTTGTGTCTATTTGGCCTTGTTACATATAGAATTTAAAAACCGCAGGTCATGTCTAAACACCAACCACCTGCAATAAGCAGCATCACAAAAAGTCCTTGTACAATATCAGTTATGTATAAAATATTATTCACACATTCTTTTTTGCGAACTACAGAATTGTTCTTTGTGGGCACACAGTTTAGCCAATATCATATGAATAGGGCATAGTTCTGAGTCAAAATCTGTTACATGCTGGCACTTCTAAAGGGGTACAGTGGAAAAATCACATACCAATCTCAGATAAATTTTCTGCATTGCATTTATTAGACATGCTGTCTAATTATTAGCAAATCACCAATACTGGATGAATAGAAAGTCTCTAGTTTGCAAAGCTGCCTACAAACAGCAGATGGCAGTGTATACATGGCTTGGTAGCAGAACAATCTTTCTAATAGAAGATCTTCATACAAACATGAAAGTTCTCACTGGGTGAACCTGCATGCTTTTGCCTATAAAGAAAAGGGATGGGGGCGCCAGTCTGTCTTTGCAGAAACAATAGTGAACAGCTAGGAAAATCCATCCTGGCCCATTGACTTTCCCTCAAGCAGGCCTGAGCAGTGAGAATCGGCTAGAGTTGTGGAAATGCTTAAAAGCATACAAACCTTCCTCAATCTGCCTGCAACAATCTGGAATGGGTAAATGTTTTTTTTTTTAATCCATAGGTACGGTAAGGCATATCCAGACAAACCTGTGCTTAGTTTGATAAAATTAACTGAATACAGGTAAAAAAAAACTAGAGAATAATGAAAACAGTTAATTCCTGTGAAATATTATACACTGTATGTGCTGTACCAGAGCATACCTGTGTTGGAACAGCTTTTTGCCAGTGCATCATACTGAATAGCAGCCAGAAATATAATACAAGATCACCTAAGGGCTTTTTCAGATGGGCGGACTCCACCATTGGATCCACCTGCTCAGGATGACCGGTACGTGCCCACTCCACTTATGCAGAGTCTGACCATGGATGGTCAGATGAAAAAGGACCACCTGTCCGTTTACATCCGACTGTCATCTGATCCAATCCACCCGATGGATGGGGAACGGATCCCCCCTCCATCTGTTTTTGGAGGATACGATTGGATGTCAGCGGGTGTAAAGAGACACATGTCCATTTAGATTTGCCGCTCCATAGAGGGCAATGGATGGTCCACCCGTGGACAATGAAAAACGGTCAGGTTTCTGCTTTTAAAAAAATGCCTACAATCACATTAAATTGTATTTGCAATAAAAATCTTTTTTTTTCAACTACAATAACTTAACAGTCCAAAGACAAAATTTTGGAATAATTGTAAATCCATGCATACAATGATCTGATAACTGCTGCCGCTTTGCTTTCTAACCTTAAAAATATAATTTTTCTGATTGCACTTTGTTTTTTTAAATTGCTTGAAGGGTCAAGTGTCTGACAGCCTATAATGCCAGCGTACCACTAGTCAGATTCAACCTTACATTCTTACCATTAGTGGTCAAGCTGAAATCTGATTGGCTGCTAGGAGGCAGCACAAACTGTTGCAAACAGATCTTTCATAAGACACTTTGACAAAAAAATGGCCATACTTCATAAGGGACTATAGTTCTTTTAAAAAAATATGTGAGAGAGATCAGCCTAATAAAAATATTTTATTAATGTGTGTTATGCCTCAAAGAGGGAGAATAATAATCTGATTTGATAGTAGTAGCCACGGTGTACTAGAAATATTTTTCTAGTTAGAACTTCAGGCGCGACTTTGTAGGCCATTTGAATGCGACTTCAGTGCGACTTACAACGTGATTCAAAGGGACCTCCATGCCAGATGACTTTGCCTGTGGCCAATCAGAGAATAAATCTCTTCTGAAATCATTCCTTTTAACTGGGTAAATTCTTTTCCTTTTCCTGTAAAGTTGCTTCAATATAGATGGGGATCTGACTTGGAAGCGACTTCCATTGAATTCTATGGACACAAGTCGGATAGAACTCACCTTGAAGTAGTACAGGAACCTTTTCTGAAGTCGGAGCGACTTCAGTAGTGTACATTAAGATGGCTCCCATTCACTTCAATGGGATTTATTTTGTCAAGTGACTTGGGGCGACACAAGTTGGGTCCCAAGTCGCTGTAGTGTGAACAGGCTCTTAGAGTAAAATTCTTGGAGCTTTCCTGTACCTGGGGAACCACAGCTGGTGTGTACAGCCTGCCATACAAGTTGCTGTACACGGCATATTTTTGTAAATGCTGATGGGTCTGTTCAGCAGTTTTTACCTGCATATGCAGGTACGACATATTTCCTGAACGCCAGTGTTAATTTTGGTTGGCCAAAATATTTTCGTCATAGCTTTCTTCATCTGCATGTTTTCAGTGATGAAAACAAAACGAAAATAAAATTCAGCTTAAACCTGTAGTAAACCCGCCGGAAAAAAAATTAAAAAATCATGCAACACAATAGCATAATGTGCTAGTATGCATTGCATACTAGCACATTATCAAATACTTACCTTAGAACGAGGCCCCCGCAGCCGCTCCCAGTCACTGCTGAGGGAGCCGACATGTTCCCTTCCGGGTTCGCTGGCTCCGCCGCTGTGATCGTGAGTTCTCCGTTTTCCATTCCGGCAAGGAGCTCTGAATTTCCAGCACGATCCGCCAGACTTTCAGAGTGCATGCGCCGCTAACGTCAGCGGCTGCATGCAGGGCGAACATCTCCTAAACCGTGCAGTTAAGTCTTATTATAGGCTTGCCTATAGCTAAAAATGACAATGCGGAGGGATACAACCGCTTTTGATTCAAATGTCTAAAGTACGACTAAAACTAAGTGGCATTTTAGTCAAATAACTAAAATTGAAATTTGACGCAAAAATTAACAGTGGTAAAAAAGCAATATGCTTGTTCATTTACAAAACTTGGTTTTATTTATAAAGATGTTACTTGATACTTCTTTTCAAGGTAACTGTTAGTTTTTATACTCAGGAAATATGTGCAATGGCATTAGAGACAAGAGTTTACAGTTTCTTGTCAAATCGTATTTTAAAGTTGCACTTCTGTTTGTCAAAAAGCAATATTTTTTTTCGTTTATGATACTGGATATTTTAGTCGACTAAATTATGTCTAAAACTGAAACAATTTAGGCTGGGTTCACACTATTGCGAATTGGATGTGGGTTTCTCCGCATCCAATTTGCATGTCAGGAGATTGTGACCTGCTCTCAATGGAGCCAGTGCACACATATACGGAGATAATTGCACATGGGTCCAATGCTTCTTCTGGTCTGTTTCAGGTCCGAATTCAGCCAAAAATTTGGACTGCAATCAGACCTGAAACAGTGAACAGGGACGCACCGAACCCTTGCTGTGAGCCGCTCCGCACAGCAATGTGAACCCAGCCTAAAACTAAAACAATTCAGATAACTGAAATATGACTAAAACTAAAATGACATTTTAGTCAAAAGACTAGGACTAAAATGAAATTGAAATTTGATGTAAATAATTAACACTGCTGAACGCACAGGTTTTGGAATCCCCAGGTGCAGGAAAGCCCAAGGAATTTCACGCTAGGCATATAAAATGCCTGCAAATGTCCTTGAGCATTAGCCCTAAGAAGTAAAAGCTATCACCCGTTCCAAGAAGCATTTTCTCAGTTAAAAGAGAGCAAACAAAGCAATACATTTTACGTATACATCTACTTACACAACTGGACCCTCAATAAACAGGCATTTGTGTAATCCCCAGCAGTACAGCGAGCCTGGGTTCAGACTACTGCAATTTCAGAGATCGCATGTGATTCACACCCGCACAGCAATGCGAGTTCAGCCATACAGTTGTATGGCTGAACTTGCATTAGATTAGCACAGAAAAAGGTGCAGGAGTCTTTTTTCTCCCTCACTGGAATCAGATCGCATGGGTGTTCTTACCCATGCGATCCGATTCATGTGCGAGTTCACCGTTCGCACTGCGATCTGTGAACAAAACTGGGGGTGTTATTAACTTTGTAATGACACCCACAGCGGTTCGCAGAAGGCAGTGTGAACTGACTGCGGGAATGATGCGATGAGGGAACCGGCTCTGTAATCGCGCAGGTTCCCGCACCGCTTATGTGTGAACCCGGGCTACAGGCTACAAACTAAAAATGCAAACAGGCATATAATATAGTGCATTTATGTTTGTTTGCATTTTTATTTTCTAGAGCAAGGCCAGCAAAGCTAGCAAAGTATCATAAATACAAGTCGACTATTGCAGCAGGCCATCATAGAAATATAGCAATCTGAATATTCCTATACCTGAAAGAGCATGTATGCATCTTTAGCACATGGCTTAAGAGTGCTGACAGATCTCCTATTACTGTTTCCAGTGACAGGCACGGGTTGCTCCACAACATCTGCATACAATAAAGAGAGAGAATTAAATCTTTCACACACTAACAAATTACCCTTATGTTTTACCAGAATATCTACATTAATTTCAGCAAATTACCAAAATACATAGGCCACATTTGGCTTTTATTACACAGAAATGATGGACAGGACCCTTAACACATAATCGTAAAAAAGATAAGGTCTTAAACTCCCACTACAAGCTGAGCATCTGGCCTTGTGGGTCATGTATTGTATAATTCATGACGTTTACAGAAGTATATGGGCAAATTCATGGAGGTCCTGATAAATTGACAGCACAGTAAACAAAAAAAAAACAAAAAAAAAACTAACATCAAAGCATATCTAAACCAAAAAATGTAATATATTGCAGTTTACCAGTCTAGATGTGGTAGCTGCATTAATTTTAATTTTTCAGGCTGAGGACATCTTCAGCAAGTACAAAAAATACCTGTTGATTTTGCAGTGTTCTTGTCATTTCCTTAACAGAAAGCACAAACATCCTTATGTTTCTTGTGTAAAGTACTAATCCTATCAATCCACCATGCAATAGAGATGAATAATGAAACAAAGAGAGGTGCCTCTAAGTGTAGAATTAAAATGCATTTAATGGGAACATCCAGATGGCAATTCACATGTTAGCAAAAATAAATAGGCACATCAAAGGTGAAAGGTCCCTGGGAGATACAGTCGGTGGAAACTCCGCTCCTCTGCTCCTTCCTGGTGTAGCACTACATGTCCCGCTGCTTCCTACTATGATGGTAAATGGCCGTGCAGTAGCGGAAACCAAAACGAGGCTTGGAGTGCAAATCCTAGGTGGCGTGGAGGGATGACATCATCGAAAATGTGACGCGTTTCCTGAGCATGCGTGCTACGAGTGGTATGGCAGCCACACTCCTCTCTCAAGTATATCGACCATACTGAGTATGGCAAGAGACCCAAGCTATACAAGACTACAGGGGGAGGGGACAGGTGATAAAGGAATAACAGTAAACGCTTAGGCGTAAGGATAAAAATGTGTTAACATGACACTCGATTCAATAAAAAAAATTTAAATATTATGGATAAAAACATAAACATGTCTCCCCCAAAAATATACTCCCAATCGTATTGGTTATAGATTTGTATACTCAATTATTTATTTATAACCTCCTTTCTAAATAACTCATGCTTCATCTGCTCTTGATACATTGGGTACACGAGATGCAGCATGCAGTATATGCCTTTGATCATTATTTAAAATTTTTAATTGAATTGAGTGTCATGTTAGCACATTTTGTTCCTACGCCTAAGTGTTTGCCATTATTCCTGGCCCCTCCCCCTGTAGTCTTATATAGCTTGGGTCTCTTGCTATTCTCAGTATGGTCAATATGCTTGAGAAAGGAGTGTGGCTACCATACCGCTCGTAGCGCGTATGCTCAGGAAACGCGTTGCATTTTCGGTGATGTCATCCCTCCACGCCACCTAGGAATTGCACTCCAAGCCTCGTTTTGGTCTCCACTACTGCATGGCCGTTTACCATCATAGCAGGAAGCAGTGGGAACTGTAGTGCAACACCAGGAAGGAGCAGAGGAGGGGAGTTGTTTCCACCGACTGTATCTCCCACGGACCTTTCACCATTGATGTGCATATTTATTTCTGCTTTGTGTACATATTCGCCAGCACACCGAGGATCAACGTCCAAAGATTCTTTATTTAAAGAGAGATCACATCACAGAAGAGTGCAATGTTTCGGAGCCATGCAGGACCCCTTCGTCAGGCATGTGAGTATTTATTTCTGCTAACATGTGAGTTGCCATCTGGATGTTCTCATTAAACGCATTTTAATTCTACACTTAGAGGCGCCTCTCTCTTTGTTTTATTTCAGCCCTGATGGAACTTGGCTTCTGTTTCTCTATGAGGCAGCCCTTTGTGTGTGGATTTTACATGGACTAACATTGGACTTTTTATTTATATATATATATATATAAAAAATTTTTATATATTATTTAATTCCGGTTATAAATTTGTTCCTTTGATCCACATCTGTGGGGTTTTTTGATCCTGGGGTATTGCGCCTATTACTTATTTTTGTAGAGATGAATAATGGCAGACAGGTCTGAAGTCCACCAGGGATAACAACCATGGCTCCTTCTATAGATACAATGAAGAAATTTAGTAGCCATGAAAGGGAGAGGAAGTGTGTTATTCATATAATTTCCAGGTGAAAATAAAGGGAAAATAGAAAACGAATGCATAAATGTCTTTTGACTGGAAATCTGCAATACATTACAATTTTGTTTTTGGTTTAGATACACTTTAACATACTACCACTTTACAGTAAAAAAAGCTTATTTGTATGCACTTGCTTGTATGTGGAAAAAAATCTGCAAATCTTTAGGACATGTGTTGGCACTTTTCAATTCACTTCAGGATTGCTTTACTCCCTATACAAGCTATGGGATTGCCCCTAGGGCGTCTTTTTGTGCAGTGGGACCTTGAGCGAGCAGGTGATAAACTTCAGACCCATGGCCATATGCTCACTTTTGAAAGTCTGGGTTCCTTGAGCAGTCCCTGATTAGACTTCTGTCAGCAGGCTTCAATGGGCTCATTGGGACCCATTGTTTCTATTTGACTTTATGCAACCTTTTTAACATATGGTACAAACTTATGTGCCATTCAAAAGCGCTCACCCTCGCTCTCCCTGGTCCCTCCAGTGATTTCTTAAAGTAAGTCTTACTTTCATAGCTGTGATGTCCCGCGACCAAACATCCAACACCTACCTGACCGTCTAATAACTGAGTATTTTAATGTGACCACTTACCCCTGAAGAAGAACTTTCGAAACGCGTTGGGATTTGTCTGCCACCTAGTGGCAATGCAAGTGGTCTAAGTGTATTTGTATTTACCAGTCACCAGTATTTTTCTTTCACTGATTCAAATGTTTTGTGTTACCCCTTTTATGTCAGTTTTTGTTCTATTGTATGCTTATTGTGTACCCCTTGATGGCTGACCTTCCATCAAGGTCATGTCTTTTTTAAAAATGTATAAATAAACTTTTTCTATTTTACTTTAGTCTTTTGCTCTTTGAAGAGTTGGTGCCCTATAAAGTCCCATTGGGGGGGTCCTTTCTACTTCATATACCTTATTAGGGATGTGGGTAACCCTTTGATATTTCAGACTCAGAATGCAGCACTAATTAAATCGTAACATATATGGTATCTATTTACTCGGCGTAACATCCTCTTTCACAATTTACAAAAAAATTGGGCTAACTTTACTGTTGTCTTATTTTTTAACTCAAAAAAGTGAAATTTTTCCAAAAAAATCCCACTTGAAAGACCGCTGCGCAAATACAGTGTGACGAAAAGTATCGGAACGATTGCCATTTTATTCTCTAGGGTGTTTGAAAAAAATATATATGTTTGGGGGTTCTAGAAAAAAAGAAAAGTTTTTAACTTGTAACCAACAAATGTAAAAAAGGGCCCATGGTTGGTAAGTGGTTAAAGTATAAATAATGTATATGGAAAACGTTCTGCCCTCTGCACTGTTCTTCAGCAGCAGTGTCAACCTTTTGCCTTAGTCTAATGGTATTCTGCTAATGGAACATTGAACACTTCTTTCATAACAATAATCAGTATGAGTACAAAGTACAGGGCATATAGGACAGTGATCTCTAAATTGTGGTTCACAAGCAGGTTCCAGGTGGGCTCTAGTTATCCTCCTTAACTACTAATGGGGGTTCCTTTCAGCCTCACCAGAACTAACTATGATGAATACTATGGAAAACCCTGGGTGGTTTAGTAAAAAAAAAAATAAAAAAAAAAATGGTTCATTCTTAAGCATCAATTCTGGGAAAGGAAAAATCTCACTATGATAAAAAGGTGCCGTCCTGTCACCAACATTCATTTTTTAATTAAAACCCGGCAAGAGCATAATACATACAGGACTGATCATGGAGATCTGGGTGCCACATTATCCACTTACAGGTAATAGGATGTACCTTCACATTGTGGCAGAATCCACCAGTGAGAACAAGAAATTGTAATAGCATTTTTATAATATTCAGGATTTTTGTGTTTTGACACGTCACTTTTTTTTTCTAGCTTTACCTTTATGCCTTTCATCCTCTGCCACCATCCTCTCAAATACCACAGTGACTACTTGTCGTACGGTTGCTGCCGCTGTGTTATTCGTTATGTTGTCTTTTGTGAAGTGCAGTCTGAAGCAAAGGACAATTGCCTAAAAACACATTATGAGTGATACTAAGGTTTGAAAAAGACAAACAGTGCAGAATCTTAGGCTAGCTTTATCAGTCTACTTTCAATTTATATTGCTTAACCTGAATTGCTGACTCTCTCTTATTCAACATCATAGGATTCTATAACAGAGCCATGGCTATGGAGCCAATTCATGGTATACACGTTTACAGTGTATCTATACTGTCAAGGTAAAGCTGTGTTTTAAAGGCATTACAAACCTTCTTGCACCTTGTGTTCTTTACCTGTATAAGATGTGCACTGACTATGTAATTTCATTGTGTCATTTGTTGGCCTGCACAGTTTATATTAAGAGTAAATCTTCACATTCCTTTGTCAGAAGTGTTTAAACGTGAGGCTTGCCGCATGGCACTGCACGGCTTAATAACTTTTGTCTGAGAACCAACACTTCATGAGAAGAAACGGAATATGCCACAATCCATGGGTCTTGTCAGTTTATTGCTCTGCAGGTGAGAGCTACACAGCAACTAGATCTGACAAAGACACAGGCAGAACTACTAACAGAGCCCACTATGAAGTATTTCATATCATTTGCACTCCAACATTTGTGATGCAGAAGGAAACATTTGTAATGCAGGAAATGGAAAGTCATGCATTGAATGCGAAGTGACTCCGAACAGGAAGTTGCCTTGTCCCTTTACCAGATAGGGACAGGTTAAAGCGATTGTAAAGGCTATTTTTTTTTTTTTAAATAACAAACATGTCATACTCACCTCCTCTGTGCAGCGGTTTTGCACAGAGTCGCCCCTAACCCCATCTTCTGGAGCCCTCCAGCGGTGCTCCGGGCTCCTCCTTTTCTCGAGTGACCACCAGGATTCCCTGGCGTCACCCGTGAAGGCGAGCTCCCGAGTCCTGCTGTTGCGTGTATTCTCACTGGACTTGATTGGCAGCCGCGGGAGCCAACGGCTCCCCAGCTATCAATCCAGCCAATGAGAACCGGAGCAACTCGGGTGAGCTGTAAGGCTCGTCCCCGCCGCCGGATCGGTTTGGGCTCAGGTAAGTAAAGGGGGGCTCGGAGGGGCTGCTGCAAGTGAAAAGGTTTTTCACCTTAATGCATAGAATATATTAAGGTGAAGAAACCTTGAGGATTTACAACCCCTTAACTGCAGCAATACATGGACATACACAAACAAATAATAAGCGCCAACCTTAGTGTTGAAATAAACAAATAATGATCAAAGTGCTTATGTTAAATAATGATAAACAATGTGTAACCGTCCACCAATGGTATAAATTCAATCAACTGATATAAAGTCCATTGATGTCCATCATAAATAAATAAGTGACAATAGTGCTCTTCAGTGCTTCAAACGATAATAAAAGTACCACATCAAACGTGCCAGGTGCCAGGATCCCACTGGTGTCCCTACTCACCAGAGCGAGTGGACCCACTGCTTTGCAGTCAGTGGGTCAAAAATCGCAAAATTGATGACCGATGGTTTCTGGCTGGACACTGGAGCAAAGGATATACCTCCTTCCCCTTTCACTGGCAAGCCTTGAAACGCACTGGAACTGGTGCTTTTATGCCTCTTTCC
>BLSH010461616.1:1010596-1033188 GCA_018402905.1 Glandirana rugosa
TCAAACCCGAGTCCATACATAAATACCCCCCGATGCCCCACCTCGACGTACGTCTTCCAAAAATTGGAATGACGTATCTTACGTCATTCCATTTTTTTTGGAAGACGGAAATTTTGGTGAAATTGACCTACACGGACGAAATACCGGGACGTCGGTTTACTAGGCTAAGAAGATTTTATGGACAAACGAAACGATACGATAATTTGGATTACAAAATAGGAAACAAATGGCTTGAGAAATAATAAGGAAGAGACAAATTTTTTATTATTAATAATTGGTGAATTCCTGGCCTTCCTAACAACGCCGCACGACCGCGCAATTGTCAGTTAAAGCGACGCAGTGCCGAATCGCAAAAAGGGCTCCGGTCCTAAAGCTGGAAATCCTTCCGGTCCTTAAGTGGTTAATAATTATTATTTTTTAAACAGAGAAGGAATAATAAAGAGTTCGGTAAACAAAGGATAAAACATTAGGTTTAATAGCATAGCAAAGCAAACAGGTATTTTAGAAGAATCGGATCATTTGGCTGCAGGGCCATAAAGCAGGCACATCCAGTTAAAGTGGTTTTAAAGGCAGAAGGTTTTTTTTACCTTACTGCATTCTATGCAGTAAGGTTAAAAACCTTCTGCATGCAGCTCCACCCCGTAGCCCCCCATAAATACATACCTGAGCCCAAACTCCAATCCAAAGCTGTACATAAGAGCTGAGGCTCTCTCAGCTCTCTCGCTCCTCATTGACTCAGATACAGCAATAGAAGCCATTGGCTCTCACTGCTGTCAATCAGAACCAGTGTGTCTTATGGACACACAGAGCGGGGCTCGGGAGCAAACACTCATGAGTGCTCCCATAGCAAACAGCTGGCTATGGGAGCACTCAGAGTGGGGGAGGAGCCAGGAGCACCAGCAGGGGACCCCAGAAGAGGAGGATCTGGGCTGCTCCGTGCAACACCATTACGCAGAGCAGGTAAGTATGACATGTTTGTTATTTAACCGGTTCCTGACTGGCTATCGCATTTTTACTGCGGCAATGTGGCGCTGTCTTGCGAATCGCCATAAATAAGCGGCGATTCGCGGACACGCAGCTAGGGGGCGAGAGCGCGGCACCGGCAGTGCGCTCTCGTGCCCGTCGCACTCTGAAGGAGTGTGTCCGTGACTCGGGCAGACCCGATGTCCGCTGGCGAGCCGCGATGACCTGCCAGAGGGAAAGAACGGGGAACCGCCGATGTAAACACGGCAATTCCCCGTTCTGTCAGGTGGCATGTAAGAGATCTACTGATCCCTGTCACTGGGATCAGTTAGATCTCTTATGCCCCTGACAGCCCAGCCCCCTCACAGTTAGAACACGCCTAGGGAACACAGTTAACCCCTAGATCTCCCCCTGCAGGTTAACCCCTTCACTGGCAATGACATTTATACAGTAATCAATGGATATGTAAATTTCTGATCGCTGTATAAATGTCATTGATCCCAAAAAATGTCAAAATGTCCGACATGTCCGGCCCAATATCAAAGTCCTGATAAAAATCACAGATTGCTGCCATTACTAGTAAAAAAAAAATATATAACAACGCCAGAAATGAATTCTCGTGGTTTGTAAACGCAACTTTTGCGCAATTCAATCAATAAAACGCAGATTGCGACTTTTTTTTTACCAAAAATATGAGGAAGAATATAAATCGGCCAAAACCGATGAATAAATTCGTTTTTTTTATATTTTATTTTTTGGAATTGTATTTTAGCAAAATCGAAGAAATTTTTTTTGCAAAATTGTCGCTCTTTTTTCATCTATAGCGGTGATCAGAAATGATGCAGAGATGACCAAATACCACCAAAAGAAAGCTCTATTTGTGGGGAAAAAAGGACACAAATTTCGTTTGGGTACAACGTTGCACGACCGCGCAATTGCTCTGGTCCTACAGTGAGAAATCCTTCCCGGGGTGAAGTGGTTACCACTTGCCGACCAGCCGCCGGCATTATACGGCAGCAGGTCGGCACGTTCCCATGAATTGCTGTACTGGTATGTCTTTAAATGGCTCTAGCTGGTGCACGTCCACTGCACGGCGGGGAAGCTGATGCACGTGGCCGGCGGCCGCGATATCCGCCGCCCACCCGCGATATCGGGAAAGAGAAGCAGAATGGGGATCTGTCAGTGTAAACAAAAAGATCCCCGTTCTGTCAGGGGAGTAGAGAGTAGAGGTAGACCAATATATCAGGCCGATAATTGTCAATTTTTAATTAATCGGCATCGGCCGATTGTGCTGCAAATTTGGCCGATTAATTTATGCACTAGCAATCCGACTTGCGGGGAGATACCATGTGACTTCAGCACCACTTGCAAATGACTTCTATAAGGGCCCGTTCACACAGGGTGATCCAACTTCAGGGGAATTTGCTAGGCGACTTTCAGCGTGACTTTCAGCATGACTTTAGACAACTTACAACATGACTTTGTCTGTGGCCAGAGAAGGGAGGGAGGGGGTTGCCCAAATAAATTCTATTCTTTTCACTGTAAAGTCGCTTGCATGAAGATGGGGGATGCGACTTGAAGACAACTTCTATTGAATTCTATGGGCACAAGTCGGATAGAAGTCACCTTGAAGTCATGCAAGAACCTTTTTTTGAAGTCGGAGCGACTCAGTAGCGTACATCAAGACAGCTCCCATTCATTTCAATGGGATGTCATTTGTCAAGCGACTTGGGGCGACTCAAGACGGAGCGCAAGTCGCCCCTGTGTGAACAGGCCCTTATAGAAGTCAATGCAAGTCACCTGAATGAACCTTTTTCTAAGTCGGAGCGACTTGAGTCACTCCTATAGAACAAGAAAGACGAAAATCCGGGCAGCCTGCCAACATCGCTGATAAAAGAAGTAAAGAGATAAAATGTACTTCTCAAAGGAATGAACTCAGGTGTCCAGAAGAGTTCAGTTTAACCATTTAAAGATTAAGACTACTTTCACACTGAGGCGCTATTTAGCTAAAAATAGCGCCTGTAAAGTGCCTCAAAAATCCCCCCAATCCACCCCAATGTGAAAGATGGCGTGCTTTCACACTGGGGCGGTGCGCTGGCAGGACGTTACAAAAAGTCCTTCAAGCCGCATCTTTGGGGGCGGTATGGTGAGCGATGATACACCACTCCTCCACCGCCCCTGCCCATTGAAAACAATGGGCAGCGCTTCCGAAGCGGCTGCACACCGCCTCGGTAGCGTGGCGCACAGCACTTTTGACCCAGTTTTAATCCCTTGTGGGGGGTTAAAAGTGCTGCACTTCCACTTGCATAGTGGCGCCATAGCGTAGCTATCAGCAGTAAATCCCCGCTGAAAGTAGCGGGGATTTACCGATGCCGCCCGCCCTCCCCAGTGTGAAAG
Organism: Glandirana rugosa; assembly: GCA_018402905.1. Classification (NCBI taxonomy): domain Eukaryota; kingdom Metazoa; phylum Chordata; class Amphibia; order Anura; family Ranidae; genus Glandirana; species Glandirana rugosa. The sequence goes on from BLSH010461616.1 coordinate 1,013,957, forward strand.
TACCCTTAAACTTTTCTGACATTTGTTGCCCAGGAAAGGAAAACGTTTGAACTAAGAATGATTCTTCTTTTTGACACAAAAAATAACGGTTTAAACTTAGATATAGGTTTTCTCACTCATTATTCTAAAGTTTAACGACCCCCTCTGTGACTGTCACCCCCCTCCCCTCCCCAGTCTATAACTCTGCCTGTCTTATCTCACTATCTCTGCAGCTAGCTTCATTACCATTGCTTATACATTGATTTGTATTTGTTTGTTTTTCCTTTCCCTTAGAGGTTTTTTTTCTTCTTTTTTTTAACATTCGGCTAAAACGGTTTTTAATCAGTACTGCTTGGACCTTGAAGAAGGGGAGATACCCCGAAAGCTTGTCCTGAAAAATTTTAAGTTAGTGCAAATAAAAAAAGTATCACAGACAGTACTCAATTTTCTCTGGCACAATTGCACTAATACGGCTACAATCACCTCAAGCACCCACTAATAGAAAATTGAACAAACGTTGAACAAAAAGGTAAACCCTAAAGTGGAATTTCCTTTAGTGGAAGGTGATCCCCTTCTCGGCGATCTTCTGGGACACATCACATGCTATATGCTGGCCATTCACAAGGCACGGCGCAGTGCGCGCCCGGCTTTGAAGCCAAACCTGGGTGCCCACACTTATGATGCCAGCGCCACCGAGGCAGTGGGCAAAGAGCGACCGCATCGCTGGGACGAGGGACAGGTGAGTGGCCAATTATTAAAAGTCAGCAGCTACACTTTTTGTAGCTGCTGACTTTTAAATGGGTGGAACTCCGCTTTAAAACAAATCATTTTAAATGAAAACCTATTAGTGTAAAGGCAGTTTTAGTCTGTATATACATCCATACCCATCTATGAGGAACATACATGGAGAAAAACCAGTTATACCAGTTGAGTCATGAAGCTGCAGCTGTATCCTGCAAAGGAGATAATTACACTCCATATTCGCTAACAAAAGGTACCATAAAGGGCGCAATTCTCAAATTATCATATAACTTGACCCACATTACAAGCTGCTAAACTTCACCTACACGTCATTCAAAATTACACAATCTACCTGAAGATACATTCACAATACAAAGCCTTCTTGCCAGGCCATACATCAGCCACTAGGGAAGAATTCCACTTTATGAAGAAACACATACGTAATAAAGCTAGATCTTATAGAGTCCGTAATAAATTCATTCAGATGAAAAGATCTGTGATGCTTCCAGGCCTGATTACATCATTCTCCATGGATTTACATTTTTTTATGGAGCAGATAAAATGATCATATAGAATGCCCAAATATGCATGATAATTAAAATCCTGTATTTATATACTTTTTTGATTTTAGGATATAGCTGGACAAATTCCAGGAACCAGCTAACCAATACCATTAAAAATGATAGCTTATGTCTGACTTTAGATTTATCGATGACTATAATATGTTATTATTTAACCACTTCAATACAGGACCTTTATACCCCCTTCCTGCCCAGACCAATATTCAGCTTTAAGCGCTCTCACACTTTGAATGACAATTACTCTCTCATGCTACACTGTAACCAAACAAAATGTTTATCATTTTTTCCCACAAATAGAGCTTTCTTTTGGTGGTATTTAATAACCTCTGGGTTTTTTTTTTTTTTTTGCGACATAAGTCAAAAAAGTGCAAAAATTTTGAAAAAAAACCCACTTTTTTTAGTTTCTATGATAAAATTTTGCAAATAAGTAATTTTTGTTCATAAATTTGGGACTAAACCTATACTGCTACCTATCGTTGGTTAAAATAATACAAATAAGTGTATATTATTTGGTCTGTGTGAAAGTTATAGAGTCTACAAGCTATGGTGCCAATCATTGAAAACTGATCACACCTGATGTACTGACGGCCCTGAAAAGTCAGGAAAGTACAAATACCCCCCAAATGAACCTTTTTGAAAAGTAGACATTTCAAATTATTTAGTATGAGACATGGCGAGTTTTTTGAAGTTACACCCCAAAATACATTCTGCTACTCGCCCCGAGTATGGTGATACCACGTGTGAGACTTTTTCACAGCCTGGCCACATAGAGAGGTCCAACATGCAGGGAGCACCGTCATGCATTCTAGGAGCAGAATTCTTACATCTAATTTCCTAACCACCTATTACACTTTTGAAGGCCCTGGAGCACCAGGACAATAGAATTACCCACAAAATTAGCCCATTTTGGAAAGCAAACACCCCAACGTATAATCTATGAGGCATTATGAGTCTTTTGAATGGTTCATTTTTTTCTACAAGTCTTCGAAAAACGTGGAAAGAGAATGAAAACGCTTTTATTTTTACACAAAGTGGTCAATTTATAAGATATTCCTAACACATAGCATGTACATAGCAAACATTACATTATTCTGCTACTCATCCAGAGTATGGTACCACATGTGTGAGACCTTTACACAGCCTGGCCACATAGAGAGGTCCAACATGCAGGGAGCACCGTCAGGCGTTCTAGAAGTTACACATATGATTTCCTAACCACCTATTACACTTTTGAAGGCCCTGCAGCACCAGAACAATAGAATTACCCGCAAAATGACCCCATTTTGGAAAGCAAACATCCCAACGTATATTCTATGAGGCATTAGGAGTCTTTTGTACGGTTTATTTTTTTCCACAAGTCTTTGGAAAACCGGGAAAGAAAATGAAAACATATTTTTTTTTCACAAAGTGGTCAATTTATATGATATTTCGAACACATAGCATGTATATGGAGAGTATGGCGATACCATGTGTGAGACATTTTCACACCCTGGCCACATAGAGGGGTCCAACAAGCAGGGAGCACTGTCAGGCATTCTAGGAGCAGAAATTTCACATCTAATTTCCTAACGACCTATGACAGGGGAATTACACACAAAATTACCCCATTTTGGAAAGCAAACACCCCAACGTATATTCTATGAAGCATTATGAGTCTTTTGAATGGTTCATTTTTTTCCAAAAAACGTGGAAAGAAAATGAAAATGCTTTTATTGTTACACAAAGTGGTCAATTTATAAGATATTTCTAACACATAGCATGTACATAGCAAAAATTAACCCCCAAAATATATTCTGCTACTCGTCCCGAGTATGGCGATACCACTTGTGAGACTTTTTCACACTCTGGCCACACACAGAGGCCAAACATGCAGGGAGCACCGTCAGGCGTTCTAGGAGCATAAATTGCACATAAAATTTGATTCATACCTATCACACTTTTGAAGGCCCTGGAGCACCAGGGCAGTGAAATTACACCCAAAATGACCCCTTTTTGGAAAGCAAACACCCGAGGTATATTCTATGAGGCATGGGCTGCAGATAGGTACTCGGGTACTCTGATGGGCTGCAGATAGGTACTCAGGTATTCTGATGGGCTGCAGATAGGTACTCAGGTATTCTGATGGGCTGCAGATAGGTACTCGGTTACTCAGATGGGTTGGTGACAGGTACTCAGATGGGCAGGTGACAGGTACTTGGGTACTCAGATGGGCAGGTGACGGGTACTTGGGTACTCAGATGGGCAGGTGACAGGTAATCGGGTACGCTGATGGTCTGCAGACAGGTACTTGGATACTCAGATGGGCAGGTGACAGGTACTCAGATGGGCTGGTGACAGGTACTCAGGGTACTCTGATGGGCTGGTGACAGGTACTCAGGTACTCAGATGGGTTGGTGACAGGTACTCGGTTACTCGGATGGGTTGGTGACAGGTACTCAGATGGGCTGGTGACAGGTACTCGGGTACTCAGATGGGTTGGTGAAAGGTAATCGGGTACTTTGATAGGCTGTGACAGGTACTCGGGTACTTTGACGGACAGGTGACAGGTACTTGGGTACTTTGATGGACAGGTTGATAGGTACTCTGATGGGCTGTGACAGCAACTTTGATGGGGTGGTGACAGGTCCTCCTTAAAAGGGGGGGGTCAGTGTGCTTGGTGTGTACACTATGCGGTACAAGCTGTTACCGCAATCTCCCTCTCACACACGATCGTTGTGTGTGAGAGGGAGAACCCGGTAACAGCTCGTTACCGCGGTTTGTTTACATCATGTGACCGGCTGTGATTGGACACAGCCGGTCACGTGGTAAAGAGCCAAATCTTCCATTGGCTCTTTAGCTTGATCGGAGCTCTGCTTTTTCCGAGGGACAAGCCTCAGCCCCGATCGCTGCGCGGCCCTGGGGATGTGCACGAGCGGCGTGCACAGTAGTGACCGGCTGTGATTGGACACAGCCGGTCATGTGGTAAAGAGCCAAATCTATTGGCTCTTTACCACAATCGGGTGGAGAGGACACGATTCCCAGGGGACATGATCAATCCGCGATCGCCGCGCTCCAAGCCCCCAGGGGCCCGCAGTAGCGGCGAAGAGCGGCCGACATCATATGACATCGGCCCGGTTCGACAAAGGGTTCCTGCCGACGTCACTTTACAATGACTCGGTAAGGAACGGGTTAAAGTGATACTAAAGTCTCTTTTTTTTAACTAAAAATAACAAACATGTTATACTTACCTCCTCTGTGCAGTTGGTTTTGCAGAGAGCAGCCAAGATCCTGCTCTTCTCTGGTCCCTCTTTGCTGCTCCTGGCCCCTCCCTCCTGTTGAGTGCCCCCACAGCAAGCAGCTTGCTATTGGGGCACCCAAGCCAAGCCACAGCTCCCTGTGTCCATTCAGACATGGAGCCCGGGCCTGGCCAAGCCCCCCCTCTCTCCTCATTGGCCGACTGACTTTGATTCCCAGCAACGGGATCCAGTGGCGCTGCGCTGCTGTCGCAGCCATTGAAGAGGGGAGTCCCGGGCAGCTGAGACACTCCTGCAACATCGCTGGATCTAGATGGGGCTCAGGTAAATTTAAGGGGGGCTGCTGCACACAGAAGGTTTTTTTATCTAAATGCATAGAATGCATTAAGATAAAAAAAAAAAAAATCTTGCCTTGACGACTACTTTATTTAAAACAAATGTTTCAAGTCACTTTCTGTTATACACATGGCATTAGAGTTGCACAATTCTGGCCAAAATGAGAACCATGATTTTTTTGCTTAGAATAAAAATCACGATTCTCGCGGCGTAACATCTTACATATACAAAAAATTTGGGTTAACTTCACAATTTCATTTTTTTTTTTTTAAAGCATAATTTTTCCAAAAAAATTGTGTTTGAAAGACTGCTGCACAAACACTGTGTGGCATAAAATACTGTAACAACCGCCATTTTATTCTCTAGGTTTCTGCTAAAAAGTAATTTTCTAGCAGAAAATAATGGAATTTTACTTAAGCAACAAATGTCAGAAAAGATTGTCCTTAAATGGTTAAACTGAACTCTTCTATACACTGGAGTTCATTCCTTCAGGTTCACACAGGGGTCACTTGCGATCCGACTTGAGTCGCCTCAAGTCGCCCCAGGTCGTTCGACACAAGAAATCCCATTGAAGTGAATGGGAGCCGTCTTTATGTACAGTACTGAAGTTGCTCCGACTTCAAGGCGACTTCAGAAGAGATTCCTGTACTACTTGGAGGCGACTTCTATCCGACTTGTGCCCATAGAATTCAATGGAAGTCGACCTCTAAGTCGGATCCCCCATCTAAAAAGAAGCAATTTCACAGTGAAAAGAATAGAATTTATTTAGGGCAACCCCCTCCCTCCCTTCTCTAATTGGCCACAGCAACGTCGCCCGGCATGAAGTCGTGTTGTAAGTTGCCTCAAGTGGCGCTATAAGTTGCCCAAAGTCGCGCTGAAGTTGCTTTCAAATCGCCTAGCAAAGTCGCCCTGCAAGTCGGATCGCCCCTGTGTGAACCGACCCTTATTAGCAATTATCTCAGACTTGGCAGTCTGCCTAGATAGGAGAGACTCAAGTTGCTCCAACTTAGAAAAAGGTTCCTGGGGAGACTTCAGGCGACTTGCATTGACTTCTGTCAAAACCAGGTACCCGCTCCCCCCACAAAGGTGCCAAATGTGGCAGTGGAGGAGGCAGACAAGTGAGGCTTCCCCTTTTGGGTGGTGCTCTGCTTTAAGTTATAACTAAATCCAGTAATAAACAAATGCAGTGGCAAGTATTTAAAGAGTAAACCCTGATGGGTTTTACTTCCTCTTTTGTTCCCTGAAAAGTAAAAGCAGAATGGTATGGTATAGTATGAATCGGATATGTGTGCAAACGAAGCCCACTCTGTCCCCGCATCCGTGACTGCCGCTCTTCCCTCCGGGGCCACGGACTCCGGCTCTGTGACTGGCCGGAGCCGTGGGGCGTCACTCCCACACATGCGTGCGGAAGCCGCCAGTCACGGCACTCGCTCAGGAAGAAATGGTACGGAGGGCCGTTTCTTCACAGCGCATGCATCAATGACATCATCAGCGCACTACAAGGTAAATATCTCCTAAACATTGCACGTTTAGGAGATATTTACAGTACCTATAGCTAAGCCTTATTACAGGCTTACCTATAGGTACAACTTGTAAAAAGAGGTATACAACCACTTTAATCTGATAAATAGTAGATATGTTTATATAGTATTTACAGATACAACCAACCCTTTGAGGGCAACTGTAATGCTGATGTGGCCCATTATGAAATTGAGCTTGATACTCCTGCTCTAGAACTTTACAGAAAGGTTTAATGTTTACTTCTGTAACTGTGGAGGCCATGCAAAGTATCTGACTTCTCCTGATGTTCATGAAACCATTTCCAGGGTAGCAAATGAGGCGCAGAACACTAGAGGAACATCAATGGCTTATTAGTTCTGGAGAGAAAAATGTGAGCAAATTTCATCTAAAAATGTGAAAAGCAATCTTTAAGCCCTGGTTAACATAGAAGCGATGCAGGAATCAGCGAGATTATAGAGCCGGTTACCGCATAGCTCCTCTCTCGCAGTCCGTTCACACTGCCTTCTGCGAACCGCTGGCGGGTGTCATTATAAAGTTAATGACACCCCCAGTTTTCTTCACAGATCGCAGTGCGAACTGTGCACTCGCACATGAATCAGATCGCATGGGTGAGAACACCCATGTGATGCGTTTCTAGTGCGGGGAAAAAAGGTACATGCACCTTTTTTTGTGCAAGTCTAATGCGAGTTCAGCCATACAAGTGTATGGCTGAACTCGCACTGCTCAAAGATCGCATGTGATCGGCACCTGCACCGCGGGTGCAAATCACATGCGATTTCTGAGATCGCAACCAGGGCTGAGTCTCCATGTACCGTGTGTGTCTATCAAATTGCTCTAGGGTTAACAAACATTATGCTGAACTGCTGCACTCACCATTTAAGTTAATAATTCTCCTGTGTAATATGGCTCGACAATGCCACATATTGCATTCAAATAGCTAGAATAGTAAACAGCTTCTTCAGTACATTAGCACTACTTATGGTTTTAGACAGCAGAGTGCATGATTTACTATGAGTAACACTTTTAAGTAAACTATTTCTGAACCAATTACTCAGTGTCCATAATATTAAATGCACAATAGATTTTGTATCCGTCAGCTGCCAGAAGGATACCACAGCAAACAAATTGCTCAGACAAATTCATTATAGACCGATAAAGGGAACAGAGGGGCAGAATCAACACAATGCAACAATGTGGAGTGCGCTAGCTTTGGCTCCTCAAGCACCAGGCAGTGCTCAACATTAGAATGAACTAAATCATTCAAGATTGCTTTCCCATTGGTACATTAACCAATTGCTTACTGGGCTCTTAAACCACCTTCCTGCCCAGGCCAATTTTCAGCTTTCAGCTCTGTCGCTCTTTGAATGACAATTGTGCGGTCATGCAACACTGTACCCATATGAAATTTATATCATTTTTTTTCCCCACAAATAGAGCTTATATTTGGTGGTAGTTAATCACCACTGAAGTTTTTTTATTTTTTGCTAAAAAAAAATAAAAATAAAATAAAAATTGAAAACTGGTAATTTTTCTCCTTTATTGATGTGCGCTGATGAGGCTGCACTGATGGGCACTGATAGGCTCCACTGATGGGCACCGTAGGCTGCACTGATAAGGTGGCACTAATGGGTACTGATAAGCACCAATGAGGCGGCACTGATGGGTAGCACTGAGAGGTGACACTGAAGGGCACTGACAGGTGGCACTAATAACCGACACTGATAGGTGCCACTGATAGGCAGCACTAATCAGTGGCACTGATGGACATTGATTGGCAGCACTGGTGGGCATTGACAGGTGGCACTGTGGGCACTGGTAGGTGGCACGCTGGGCACTGGTGAGTACTGATAGGTGGCACTGGCAGGTAGCACAGATGAGCAGCTGCGGCTCCCTGTGTGAGGGACTGATGTCCCTCTGACAGAAGCCAGTGATCGGCTTTTATTTCCCCTCACAAAAAATGTTACCGATCACGGATCTTCTGTTTACATCACGTGATCAGCTGTCATTGGCTGACAGCTAATCACGTGATAAGGGGCTGGGATCAGCTCCTTACTCCGATCTGTGATCAGCTGAGTCTCACAGACTCGGTGATCACAGAGCCCGCAGGGACATTCTGAAAAGCGCATGCTCAGGATGACATCCATGGACGGGGACGGGGGGGGGGTCCCTTTCGGCTATAGCGCAGAAGGGAAGAGGTTAATATACTTTCAGCAGTTCCTGTAAAGTTTTTAACACTGGCTAAATAGGTCTTGGGACTGCAAAGTCGCATGACAAGTCGTACCCCATGATTTCCAATGAGTACCATTTATATCTGCGTGACTTCAAAGTAGTTCCTGCACTATTTTGGTCCCACTTTGATGTGACCTGAGGTCCACAGACCTCAATACACAAGCATTGTTTCAAGTCGCATCAAAATCGCTGCAAAATTGTGCGACTTTTAGGTCGCATTAGTGGAGACCTAGGGTCCTTTCCGATGAGTGGCTTCCATTCTGATCAGCAGGGGATCCCGGATCAAGAATCGGAGCAGAACAGAACAAAATGAAGGTCACTTTTGTGATATTTGTGTCCATTTTAGATTTTACCTCCTGTCTGGACCCACTTTAGCTACATGGGATATAAATGGGTGTGCATAAGTTTACATAATTTCACCTTTGACTTATGTTTAGGTCCAACAAAATGTAAAAGGGCACAACCTTTTGCCATCTTTTTTTTTCCAGACCTAGACGGACTTTGAGGTAGGTGGATATCAATGGACACACGTCTGTTTACATCAACCTGCCTTTAGACGAGCATTGAGCTTCCAGTGAAATCTGCCTGAAAAACAGATCTGACTGGAACACTCATCTGAAAGGACCCAGAGGCTCTGTTCACACTAGTGTGACTCCAAAGTCGCGCGTTTGAGTGCAACTTTCCACTCTCTGGCACTCAAGTCACAAGAAAGTTGTCGCAAAGTAGTGCAGGAACCTTTTTTAAGTGTCATAGATTAGAACAGGTGCCATTGAAATCAATGGGCTGTGGCTTGTTATGCGACTTTATGTGTCCAAAGTCGCATGACAAGTCACACTAGTGGGAATGGAGCCTTAATGAGAAGTCTGATTCCCTGGGCATCTAAGGTGTGTTGAAGTGACCTCCCAAGAATTATTCCCCATAGTAACATCACATAAAGCGCTTGTCTACCCATTTTTTTACTTTTACCTACAGGTAAGCCTATAATAAAGCTTACCTGTAGGTAAAATGAATATTCGCCCTAAATTCAGCCGGTGACGTACGGCGCATGAGCCGTGAGGTCCCGGCGCACGCGCAGTGAGGTCCCGGCGAAGGCCCGGCACATAGCGCTGGACCTTGCCGGAAAGACGGGCTACAGCGCACATGCGCGGAAGTGCCGTCTCCCGGCTTCGGCCACTCACAGCGCCGGAGCTACGTACCCAGAAGGATCCCAGAGGGAACATGTCAGCTCCCTCTGCGGGGACCGAGCGGACCCGTCAGAGCTTCATTCTGAGGTAAGCATTTCATAATGAGCTAGTATGTGGTACATACTAACTCATTATGCCTTTCCCTTACAGGTTTGTTTTTTTTTTTATTTATTTTTTTACGGGTAGACAACCGCTTTCTTTAAAAGGCTATCTAACATATCTTAAAGATCATTTAGGCTAGGTTTACACATATGATGTGCCTGCTACCCCTCTGAGAAGCAAACTTTTTGATCTTGAGGGTGCCTCCCTCTTGTGCTGCAATGCATTTAACATGGTTGCAAGGCAGCTGCAACATGGCCCCTGCCAAACATGACAAGGAGGATGAATTTTGTGGTGGCTGCAAAGCATCTGGCCAATTGGCATGTGTACACCCCTGTTCTGGTTCAACCACTTGCTTTTACTGTCCAAACTCCCCCTCTCCCTCTTTTATCTCTAATGTTAATGAACACTTAAAGTGGTAGTAAACTCTATACTACCACTTGTACCTACAGGCAAGCCAATAATAAGGTTTACCTGTAGGTACTGTAAATGTCTCCTAAATCTGCACCGTTTAGGAGATATTTAGAGTGCGTGCAGCCGATGATATCATTGGCGAATGCACTCCGAATGTCTGACTTACATTGCTGGACCTTCCGAGCCCGTGCCAGAAACTGCAGCTCCCATACGCATGCGCGGGAGTGACATCTTCGTGCCCCCAGCCACTCATGTAACCAGAGGCCGCGGACCCGGAAGGAAGACCGGGAAAGATGTCAGCCTTCTCAGCGGTGACATCGCAGTGCTAGAAGGCTTAGTTCTCAGGTAAGTCCATCAAAAGCGATGCATACTAGCACATTATGACATTGCCTTGCAGGGAATTATTTTTGTTTTTCTAATCACCTGTGGTTTACAACCGATTTAAAATGGTTCTAAAGGCTGAAGGTTTTTTACCATCATGCAGGAAGGAGTGGGGGCAAGCCGCACTCTGTATGTCTCATAGACACACAGAGGCGGCTCGGGAGCAAGCACGCACCAGTGCCCCCATTGCCTTGCTATGGGGACACTTAGCAGGAGAGAAGAGCCAGGAGCACCATTGGGGACCCGAGAAGAGAAGGATTGGGGCTGTCCTGTGCAAAACCACTGCACAGAGCAGGTAAATAAAACATGTTTGAAATTTAAAAAAATAAAATGGCCCTTTAAGAAACTGGGATCAGCAGGGTTCATCTCCCTAGATCCCCGATGCCCAAGCTGCAGCTCTTTGGTACTTGATGCGAAGCCCTCAGGCCCCAGCAACCAGTGTTATCCTAGTACAGGTCTACTGAAGGAAATCTATAAAGCGCTCCCTTCTTCTACTTACGAGGCAACGTTTATTTCTTTCAGGCTAGCTATCCATTCCCTTATAAGCATTTATGTATTTGTTTTACAATGGATTTGCAGAGAGGAATGTTAGATGTGGTGTCCATAACATTAATGGGGCTGTAACGGATGCAAATGTGAGAACACTGAGCTTTAAAAAGGACCATAATGACCGTGATCTCTAATATCTTCTGGGTCTGTCTATTTCATGTAGATAGTAAAATGTGTAAAATGGAGTTTGTTGAAGAGGAACTGCACTCCTGAAACTGTGCCCAAGAAAGGAACACGGAAGACAAATGACTGCTCACCAGTATTGCCTGTGGTCCCCCGGCTGCTGATCTTGCCCCCAATCAGGACTTATCATGCCTTTCTCTGCACTGTTTCTCTGTGTGGAGGTGGCCATCTTGGTAGAAACAGAGCCTTTGCTTCCCTACATCAGAGCCTCCAGCCAGTGGTGTATTTAGGTTTTGTGCTGCCCTAGACCTGACTAAAATCGTGCCCCCCCACACAGTTGCGGAACGGCGGCTGCCCACCCAACAACTCATTGATTGGGGCCTGCTGCCTGGGCCCTTCGGGATGCCCGGACCCCCACATATGTATGGGCTGTCCCCCTCTGATGGCGGCCCTGCCTGTATTATCAGGCTGGTGTAAGGAATTTTGACACCCTAGGCAAAACCTAATTTTGCCGCCCCCCATTGGCTCCACCCTGACTCCACCCCCTTCATCATGTCCATCTGACAGGAGGCAGCGCTATACAGGAAGCATCGGCTCTGCTCCCTCTAGCACTGGCTCCAGTGCTGCTCCTCTAATTACACTACTGGTCGGATGGAGCAGCTGCCTGAGACTGAGTTAGTTACATTCTGCAGGCTGCAGAGCATGCAGACACGGAGGGAAACCAGCAGCCGGGCGCCCCTAGGCAGCAGTGCGCCCTAGGCGGCTGCCTAGTTTGCCTAGTGGTAGGACCGGCCCTGTGCATTATCATACTGGCAGCACTACAATTGCAAGCCGACGGGGACTCTTTGCGTGCTGCCCCCCTGCAAAGTGCCGCCCTAGGCCTGGGCCTTGTTGGCCTAGGCCAAGATACAGCATTGCCTCCAGCAAGAAGAACAGTGAGCAGCACAGTGGTGACATCACCAAATCTTCCAACACTAACAGTCAGAGGTAGCGGTGTTTTAAAAGAGAAGTATGGGAATGGGGTTTTTTCAGACTCATACTTACCTGGGTGGATGCAGCATCGCTCCGATACTGCATCTGTCCCCTCTAAGACTGAGAACCGAGTGATCGGCGGTGTTTGATCGCTTGCTGTCAGTCACTGGCTCTCTGCTCTGCCCCCCATGCTCACTGGAGCAGTGGGTTGTGGAGGGGATGGGAGCAGCTGGCTAAGGCTCTCAGCGGCTCACCTCACTGAGAGGCTGAGCCAGGCGCTGGTCCAGGCATGTGGGTGGATCCTGACCATATGGTCACGATCTTTCCCGAGCCTGGACCGGCCCTGTGACGTCAGCCGCTTCATCCCGCCATCTGCCGGAAAAAAAAGGTCACAGGAGTGCAGAACAAACTACAGACAAATGAGCTTTGGCTGTACTACTCATTTAAGCTGAGTTCACAGTGGAGAACAGTGGCCTACAGCATGAGTCCAGTGCGTCTCCATTCACCATTTCAGGTCCGATTTCAGTCCGAATTTTGGGCTGAATTCGGACCTGAAAAGGACCAAAAGACGCACAGGACTCTTGTACAATTCGCACTGGAGCCACTGCGGAGATGTGTGAACCTGCTCCATAGAGAACCAGTCACAATCTCCTGCTATGCGAATTGGATGAGGGGAAACCAGTATCCAATTCGCATAGGTATGAACCCAGCCTTAAAAAGTGTTACTAAACCCAGTAATATGAAAATAATTCATACTGCCACTATATACCTTTTGGGATGATCTGTATACCATGGTTTCTGGATAATCTGCACAGTTTGTCCATAGCTGTATGTTCAAGTAGGAGGAGATTTCCACTACAGCCTGTATACACGCCCACATATGTGATGTCAATATCATGTGACCTGAACAGTTCAACTGAAACAGGAAAATGTTCTATCCAGCATAAGAGACCAAACTGAGCATGTGCAGCTTTACTGCCCTGCTATGTATTATATGGACTTGGCCAGATTGACCGTGCAGGAGGGAAGAATCTATGCATACAGGATAAAACAGCCTTTTTTACACAATGCTGAGGATTAACTCCTTTGGTTCCACAGTGAGTATAACAAGCAAGCTATGCTGTAGAACTGCACAATTAATCGTAATAAAATTGCGATCTCGATTCACACCCCCCCCCCGATCTCCATCAGGCATTACCGGGATTTTCAGTGCAATTGATGGAGTCCGACTTGCGGGACGACTCAGTGTGACTCAGTGTGACTTGACTGTAAGGCCTCATACACACAGATGTTTTTTGATGCCGCGTTTTTTGGCGTTTTTTTGCAGCTCTCCATGTTAGTCAATGGCCCCATAAAAATGCTGACGTTTTTGAGCTGTAGAGAGCATCGGCGTTAGTGAGCTGAAAGTAGAACCCACGGCCAGCGCGTTCCAAGGCTGTAATGTTTTGGCGTTTTTGACACCGACACCGCAAAAATGCTCAATAATGCTCACTAACGCCGTGCTGACGCCAACATTTTTAGGTTGAAAAATAGCAGAGGATTTTTTTTTTTAAAAATGCCTATTGACGGCAACGCTTACTAACGCTGATGCAGAACGCTGAAAAAAACGCTGATTTCTCCCTCATGTCGGGGCCTGAGGTTTTGCTTATTTTTTAACATACGCCCGTGTGTATGAGGCCTTATAGAAGTCAATGCCAGTCGTCTGAAGTCTCCCCAGGAATCTTTTTCTAAGTTGGAGCTACTTGAGTCTCTCCTATCTGGGCAGAGATCCAAGTCTGAGATCACTGCTGATAAAAGAAGCGAGAAGAGCTACAATGTAACTACTTCAAAGGAATGAACTTCCATGTATAGGAGAGTTTAGTTTGACCATTTAAAGACTAAATTTTTTCTGACATTTGTTGCTTACAAGTAAAAATCCAGTATTTTCTGCTAGAAAATTACTTAGAACCCCCAAACATTATATATTTTTTTATAAGCAGAGACCCTAGAGAATAAAATGGCAGTTGTTGCAATATTTTATGTCACATGGTGTTTGCCTAGTGGCCTTTCAAATGCAATTTTTTAGGAAAAATGACACTTTCAAAAAAAAATAAATAAATAAATAAACAGTGCTGTTAGCCCAATTTTTTTGTATATGTAAGATGTTACGCCACGAGAATCGTGATCTTTATTCTAAGCAAAAAAAATCATGATTCTCATTTTGTGCAGCTCTATGCTGCATATACAGACTGATTTTACTGTTGTGGGTTTAGTAACACTTTAATCTCAAACCACAGAGATACAGGATACATAGAAGTGTATGGGCTTCCATACACACCATAAAGTGCACTGCTATTTTCAGGAGGAGATCCAGACAAAAAAGTACATTTTTCAGGGCACTGCTTAAGTGTAATTATTTTTATTTTTTACCTTTTTATATATTGTTCCACTTTAAAGGCGAAGTTCACCTTTGGAACATTTTACATATTTCACCCGTATTTAATAATAATTGTTTTAAAAAATCTACTCTGACATCTCACGCTGGGTGAAAATGAACATCTAAGAAGCATCAATGACATTTCTGCAGTCAATAATACTGTAGATGTCAAGCAGCATGTAAATGAAACCATCCATGACCTGTACAAGGAGACACACCTCACAAGCTGCCATGTATAATGAAACAATGCTTCAAACTGGAAAGACTGGGACTGTCACTGGAACGCAATAAACATGTGATGAAAATCTGTACACTGGAGACAATCTCTACGTCCAGATTTTTTTGTACATCCTCGTCGGTATTTATGGATTAGACTGCTTTGCAGTGCAATATCCTACTGCAGGGCTCGACAAACGCCAGGCGCCAGGTCGACTAGATTAAGCGACCTGGCGCTGCACTGCGGGAGGTGTCCAGTCCCCGTGCAGCCCCCCACGCACGGACATGCGGACTAAGGCCGCGGCGGCCAGTAATTGAGGCCGCGGCTTTGCTGCCTTCACGAGCTAGGCATTTGCATTGGGGAACAGGCGTCCTCTTGTGGTGGTTGTGACAAACAGTCATAGGCGCGCTGAGTATTTTCCCCTGCCTGCAATGTTTTCACTGCCCGCCCATCTACTTCCCAGGAGGAGAAATGGATTTTTTTGCGGGCTTTACCTGGCGCCATTTGGTTAAAGGTGAGTGGACAGGGAGTGTGGGGCAGCCAGCTGCAACGGCCTCAGTTCCACTTGCACCCCTGCAAAAAGATGATGTAAAGTTTTTCATTTATTTATTTTTTTCCTTGACATTATTGATTTTTCATTCTCCCCTGCCATGCCACAGCCACACATCTGAAGGCCCCTTTCATACGGGTGATCCAATCAGGTTCACCTGTCAGTTTTTCAGGCGGACCTGATCGGACCCTTCAGGCTCCTCTATGCAGTGGCGGGTACACCCGTCACCGTTTGATCCTGTCCGCCAAAAACAGACAGACAGTGGTTCTATTTTCCTTCCGGATCGGATGGAAACGGACAGGTGGTCAGTTTCCATCCGATTGGCCCATAGAGGAGAGCAGGCCGTGTCCACTCTGCACAGAGGAGAGATCCCTGCTGAGCAAGTGGACTCTGCTTAGCAGGGGGGCTTGTGTAAAAGGGACCTAAGGTGGCACGAGTTCCTGGATCACTGGATCTCCTGTCGCCCCCACCTTGCTGCACTGTCCTTCTCTAGTGAGCCGCTACCCATCACATCATCAAGCCAAGAACACACAGGCCGAATGCCAGATGACATTGGCCGGCTCAATAAAAACTGGCCGCCATTTGGCCCGTGTGTATGGCAGATGGTCTGACAGAAGCCGACTGTTCGGCTGGCTTCTGTCAGATGAGTTTGCTGGAAAATCAGCAGCCAACCGACTCTCAATCATCACTGGCCAATGGCCAACCCCCTGTCAGTACACAATAGCTCAGTAGGTGAAATTTCTGTACTAACATAAGATCAGCAGCACTACAATACTTCTTTCACCTTTTTTTGTATTTTATTTAAAGTATCCCGAAGGCTTCACTTAGTTACGCAGTTGGGTGGTAAAAATGTGCAGTAGAGACACATTGTTGCCACCCACCAATGGCCACCCTTAAGCTCCATTAGGCAGCAGATGAGGGTGTTTTACATGCCGCAGTCACGATGGATTAGGCATAATAAGGAGTTTCCCCCATAACAGGTTTTTAGTGTCACTCTTTCTGGCCAGCCTATAACCCTGATGTTACGTTGGAGTTATTGACTGGCTGCTCTGCTGTGAGTAAGTTAGGGGGGCGGAAATTACTTGCCTTACCCCGGGCGCTGACAATTCACACTACGCTAAAAAAAAAACTGGCTCCTAACTTTTTTAGCTGGTGCCTAGATTCAAAGCAAATTTATCAAACCCTGTCCTACCGGGCATGCCAGAGAATTGAAACTCCAGCAATCATTTTTCTACATTACTTTTTACAATCACCCAATCAATATGCGATGACTCCTGCCCTACAGTCGCCACCATCCTGATTTTGGGTGTTGTAGAAAGAACCCACCTTTACGCTAATTGGATACAACAGTGGATCCATCCACCTTCACAGACTCCGTAACCGAAAATAACTTTGGAACTGCTCAGATCCTTAAAAGAGAACCAGTTGGCTTTTACAAGATTATGAACATGTATTATAATTCTTCATGCTTACCATGACCTATTTATATTTACACCCTAAGGACTCACATGGGCAGCCAGGGGGCGATAAAAGCAGTACGTGCGATTAGAACAGCCGACGTGCAACGGTCGTACAACAGAAGTTGGATGAGCAGTAGAGCTGCACGATTCTGGCGAAAATGAGAATCACGATTTTTTTGCTTAGAATAAAGATCATGATTCTCTCACGATTCTCGCGGCGTAATATATTAAATATACGAAAAATTGGGCTAACAGCACTGTTTAGTTTTTTGAAAGGGTAATTTTTCAAAAAAAAAATTGCGTTTAAAAGTCCGCTGCGCAAACAGCGTGTGACATAAAATATTGCAACAACCGCCATCTTATTCTCTAGGGTCTCTGCTAAAAAAAATATATATATATAATGTTTGGGGGTTCTAAGTCATTTTCTAGCACAAAATAATGGTTTTTATTTGTAAACAGCAAGTGTCAGGAAAGATTTAGTCTTTCTTTAGTATTGAGCGTCGCGTTTTGTTTGAAAAGACATCCCTCTGCTATATTTGGACATGAAAACGCCGGCGCTAAAAATGCCAGTTAATGTCACTACGCCGCTAATGCATGTTAGTGAGCATTTTGCTGGCTCAGCGTCAAAAACACTCTAGCGCTGCAGCTTCAGAACGTGCTGGTCATGGGTTCTGCTTGCAGCTTACAAACGCTAATGCCAATTACAGCTCAGAAACGTCAGTGTGTGTATGGGGCCATTGAATTACATGGAGATGCGTTTTTACCGACTTGCCGACCACCTGCTGCAGTGTGACGGCTGCAAGGTGGCTCGTTATCGTGAAACGCCGTCACCTGACGGCGGCCGCTATAACTAGCATTGTAGGTGCGCTCACTGTGCTCACTATGCTCGGGGGGGCCAGGGAGTGGGTAGGGCGGACTCGATCGCCGCCAGCTACCCGCAATGCCCCCCGCAGTGAGAGAACAGAGGTCCGCGTAAGTAAACACGGATCTCCGTTCTCATAGAGGGGGAAGGGCGGTGATCACAGGCTTCCTGTATATGGAAGCTGTGATCACCCCCTTCCCCCAGCCAGGGCAGCCCGCACACAGTTAGAACACGCCCAGGGAACGCAGTTAACCCTTAGAGCGCCCCTGCAGGTTAACCTCTTCACTGCCAATGGTATTTACACAGTAATCAGTGCATTTTTATAGCACCGATTGCTGTATAAGTGCTAATGGTCCCAAAAAAGTGTCAATATGGTCCGACATGTCCGCCCCAATATCGCAGTACCACTAAAAATCACAGATCGCCGCCATTACTAGTAAAAAAAATAAATAAATAATAAAAACCCCAGAAATGAATTTTCATCATCAGTAAACGCGGCAACTTTTGCGCAAACCAATCAATAAACGGCGATTGCGATTTTTTTTTATACCAAAAGTATGAGGAAGAATATAAATCGGTCGAAACCGAAGAAAAAAAAAAAGTTTTTTTATATTTTTTTTCTTGGATTTGTATTTTAGCAAAAAGTAAGAAATTATTTTTTTTTTTTGCAAAATTGTCACTCTTCTTTTGTTTATAGCGGCGATCAGAAATGATGCAGAGGTGATCAAATACCACCAAAAGAAATCTCTATTTGTGGGGAAAAAAGGACGCAAATTTTGTTTGGGTACAACGTCGCACGACCGTGCAATTGCCAGTTAAAGCGACGCAGTGCCGAATCGCAAAAAGTGCTCTGGTCCTAAAGTGGGAAATTCTTCCGGGGCTGAAGTGGTTAAGCTGCATAAAACCGCTGAAAAACGTGGCTGTAAAAACGTCCGTGTGTATGAGGCCTTACTGAAAAGAAGCTCCTGTACTTTTATAAGCAACATGCATCTTAGTGCTCAGGTGTAAACAGATATCATTTAAAACAATGGATTTTCTCATGTGGAGTGTTTGGAGCTTCGAGTTACAAAGCACCCAGGTGTAAACTGGGCTTTACTGTAAAAGATTAAATACATAGAAGGCTTTGCTCAGCATTACCACAGCTTCCCAATTTCAAAAAGTTATGTACAGCACCCTGCTAGCCACTCCCACCCCCATGACCTGCCTGCATTTACAATGTGTGTTCAATACAGTATGTAATGAAAGTGAAAAGGTTCTATTCAACAATTTCATTAGCATGTTGGAGAGGGGGCAATGCAAAAATCTAAGCAAGTTAAAGGTTAGCTTTAGGCTGGGTTCACACTAGTCCGATTCTCGGACCGACATGAAGAGCACAAGTTGCATTA
>BLSH010461616.1:1033441-1063103 GCA_018402905.1 Glandirana rugosa
AGCACTTCCTCTTGCGCAGCACAGTTGTACCCTTCTTCTTCTTTTCTTCTTCTTCTTCTCCTGTCGCTTCTTCTGGCCGTTTTCTCGTCTTCTGCGGCGTCTCCTCTTCTTTTCTGGGGAGTCTTCTACCTTCTGGGACGTTTTCTCGGCTTCTTTTCTTCTGTGGCCTCTCCCCTCTTCTGGCGGCCTCGTCTAAATTATTTTATAAAATTTTTCGACACACAAAAAAAACACATGTATAAAGAGAGGTCCATTTACCCATCCCCATGCTACATGGGGTATGAGTAAATGTATCCCACCCCCCGGCCGTAGACCCCCGGGGTTCTCCCCTCTCCGGTGTCTTCTTTTCTTCGGCTCTTTTGCAGGGTCTTCCATCTTCTGAGGGGTCTTTTCTTCTCCTCTGCGGCGTCTTCTGCTCTTTTGCCGGTCTTCTTCGCTGTCCTCTTCTTCTTCTTCTTTTCTTCTTCTTCCCATGTTGACACGACGCGTTCTCCTTCACGAATGCCCTCGCCGCTCTGTGCTGTGCCTTATATTGGCATGGGGCGTGGCCACCAGATGACATCACCTGGAGGTCCCGCCCCATATGAGGTCACAGCTCCGCCCCCAGGATGTGACCTCATATGGGGCGGGACCTCCAGGTGATGTCATCTGGTGGCCACGCCCCATGCCAATATAAGGCACAGCACAGAGCGGCGAGGGCATTCGTGAAGGAGAACGCGTCGTGTCAACATGGGAAGAAGAAGAAAAGAAGAAGAAGAAGACGACAGCGGAGAAGACCGGCAAAAGAGCAGAAGACGCCGCAGAGGAGAAGAAAAGACCCCTCAGAAGATGGAAGACCCCGCAAAAGAGCCGAAGAAAAGAAGACACGGAGAGGGGAGAAGACCACCGGAGCAGATTTAATAAAATATTTTAAAAAGCTGTGTGGTTTTTTGTACATATTTCTTTCCAGGTAAATGGGTAGGGGTACGATGTACCCCATACTCATTTACATAGGGTGGGGGGCCGGCATCTGGGGGCCCCCTTGTTAAAGGGGGCTTCTAGATTCCGATGAGTCCCCGCCCGCAGACCCCGACAACCACCGGCCAGGGTTGTCGGGAAGAGGCCCTTGTCCTCATCAACATGGGGACAAGGTGCTTTGGGGTGGGGGGCGCAGAGCCCCCTCTGCCCCAAAGCACCCATACTCCCCATGTTGAGGGCACGCGGCCTGGTATGGTCCAGGAGGGAGGGGGCCGCTCGCTCGTCCCCACCCCCTTTCCTGGCCTGCCGTGTTGCGTGCTCGGATAAGGGTCTGGTATGGATTTTGGGGGGGGGACCCCACGCTGGTTTTTCGGCATGGGGTTCCCCTTAAAATCCGTACCAGACCAAAGGGCCTGGTATGCTCCTGGAGGGGGACCCCATGCCAGTTTTTTTTTTTAATTTGGCGTGGAGTTTCCCTTCAAGATCCCCAGAGCACAAAGTGCCTGGCATTGTCGGGATCAAAGTCGGATCCTTGTTCACAGACAAACGGTCCAACTTTGACCTTATGTAGGACCGTAAATCGCACAGCAGTGTAGGATCAAAGTAGGACCGTTTTTTTGTCGGATAGTGTGAACCCAGCCTTAAAGTGGTTGTAAACCTCAGTCATGAAATCTGAGCAAAGCAAATATATCTGCAGTGTTTACTCTCTCCAAAGCTCTTTACAGGTGCTATATAGCTAAAAATAGCGCTTGTAAAGCGCCTCGAAAATCCCTTCCCATCCACCCCAATGTGAAATCCGGAGTGCTTTCACACTGGGGCGGTGTGCTTGCAGGACGTTGCAAAAAGTTCTGCAAGCAACATCTTTGGGGCGGTGCAGGGAGCAGTGATATACCGCTCCTCCACCGCCCCTGCCCATTGAAAGCAATGAGGCAATGCTTCCGAAGCGGCTGCACACCGCCTCGGAAGTGCGGAGCGACCGCTCTTTTAACCCCTTGTGGGGGGTTAAAATCGCAGCGCTTCTGCCGCTGTAGCGCAGCTATAACAGCAGTAAATCCCAGCTGAAACTAGTGGGGATTTACCGCCCCACCCCATTGTGAAAGTGCTGTTAGTGTCGTTTCTCTCTGGTGCTTCGTTCCAATTTTCCGGACACATGAGGTAAATTTGTGTTGGGAGGGAGAGCTCAGCACACAGCTTATCTATTCACAACACAGTTGCTGTGTGGAGGGGGGGTGTGTGTGCCTTTCCTCCAATCAGCTCTCACACACTAACTGCAGTCTCTCCACCCCCTCCTCTGTGATACTAACAAATGCAGAAGGATTTTAACACGTTTCTGCCCTTTTGAAAGGGTATAGGGAAGAGAGGGTTTACAATCACTTTAAGGCATTGCGAGTCAGCCTCCTCTGATACTTTCTCTGCTCTCAATGAGGAAACTGATAAGCAGTTACAACAGCAAGGCAATAAAACCCTGTGGTATAAATGTGGTTCACATATCTGAACTCTATGTCTATATGCTGTCTGTGCTCCTACCTCCTGCAGAACTAGAGGCTGTTAACCTTTTATGGGTTCCTTCATTTTTACTTACTCCTCATATTCTAGTGATAATATCTTATTCAAGGTCAAAGATATTTTTAAACATATTATTGATTTTTTTTTTGGGGGGGGGGGATGCTACAAAAGAAGAAAAAAAATTAACAAAAATAATGTATTGTCAGAACTAGCTGAAGTGCATGGAGATTTGCTGTAGCTAACGTTAAAGCCCAACTCCAACCAGAACGTTCTGTTTTGTTTCAGACAGAGCAGGGAAGAATTAAATCCCCAGTCAAATTTTTTTATTGATGTCTGTGCCCCTATCAGGGAGATTTTCCCTCTCTTTGCACAAGGATGGTGGGAAGTGGTGAGAAATCATCCCATAGGGGATGCAGACAAAAAAAAAAAAATACATCTTAACGGAGTGGGAAAGAACATTTCTAACAATGTTTTTATTGTTGTCTTTCTGTCTTGGTCACAATTCCTCCCATTTCTTGAAAAGCTCCACAGAGACAGAAAATCAGGGAAAATCTTCCCAACGGGCACAGGCAGAAATAAAATAGGACACAAAAGTGAATTCTTCCACACATTACCCAAAAAACAAAACAGATATGGCTGCAGTTAGACAGATCCCAGAACATGGTTATGTTTACTCTTCCACTGTGTCTATGGAAGAAGCCATGGTTGCCACCAAGGCTGAATTACTAATATGTCTGCCTTTATTCACCTCCTTTAACCACTTGCTGCCCACCCACAGTACATTTACTGTGGATGGTTGGCAGCTACAAGCTAGGCGACGTACCCGTACATCGCCTAGCACATATGCACTACCTTGCCTCCTGGGGTGCGCAGCGGTGCAATTACGTGACCGCAATGTCTGGTGGACAGAGCGGATCACAGTGCTTGGTACCCGGCTGCTGTGAGCAGTTGGGGTATCATGTGATCGCTATGACCAATCATAGCGATCACGTGATATTATGTGAGTAAACTGCCATAAATGGTTTTCATTCAGCTTGCTTAGGCCACTTTCACACTGAGGCGTTTTTCAGGTGCCTTTGTGCTAAAAATAGTGCCTGAAAACTGCCTCTCCCGTGTCCCCAGTGTGAGAGCCTGAGTGCTTTTACACTGGGGCGGTGCGCTGGCAGGACAGAAAAAAAAGTCCTGCAAGCGGCATCGTTGGGGCGGTGCGGGAGCGAAGTATACACCGCTCCTCCACTGCCCCTTTAGGGGGTCAATAGCGCCCACTACTGCCCAAATAGCAGGGCAAAAGTGTCGCTATAACAGCGGTAAAGTGCCGCTAAAAGTAACGGCGCTTTACCGCTACTGCCCCAGTGTGAAAGTAGCCTTACTGTTGTGATGCTGTGACTGGATGAAAGGATTGGTGGTTTGAATAAGAAAAATAACATTTTTTGTCTTCAAGCAGCTCAGTAACAGAAAAGATTGAACTGTGTCCTCACTTTGTTAAAGCAGAATTGAAGTCTGGACATAAGAAAACTGCTAAGAAGTAGAGGTTTTATGGTTTTGAGGGGTAGAAAAGGCATCCAAAGTCTCTAAGCATGAATATTTCAAAGCATCTCACAGCTATGTAATTGAGATCATCAGGAGGAATAGGTTTTTGTCATCCAAATCAGTAGAGGAGCCTACAATGACAATGCTGCCATAAATACGGTGCAGTAAGTCAGCAAGTGCGTTTTTGGCAGGATCCAAACTGCAGCAAATTCAGCCACCACCTCCAGACTGGGAAGCTGCAATAAATATGTCTGTTTGGGGTTTTACAAATGCTTTACTTTCTTTTTAGAAAAAGAAAAATCGATGAATCTACTGGCAGGATCAACAGGTAAGAAAATGTGTTACGGGGGAACTGCTATGTTGATCATGACAGACTGCAGCATATCACACTCAAGTAGAACTAAGGCTCGGTTCACACAGGGATCACTTGCGATCCGACTTAAGTCGCTTGACACAAGAAATCCCATTGACGTGAATGGGAGCCTTCTTTATGTACACTACTGAAGTCGCTCCGACTTCAAGGTGACTTCAGAAGAGATTCCTGTACTACTTGGAGGTAACTTCTATCCGACGTGTGCCCATAGAATTCAATGGAAGTCGCCTCCAAGTCGGATCCCCCATCTAAACACAAGCAACTTCACAGTGAAAAGAATAGAACTTATTTTAGGGCAACCCCCTCCCTCCCTTCTCTGATTGGCCACAGCATCGTCACCTGGCATGAAGTCGTGTTGTAAGTCGCCTCAAGTTGCGCTATAAGTTGCCTCAAGTCACGCTGAAGTTGCTTTCAAATCGCCTAGCAAAGTCACCCTGCAAGTCGGATCGCCCCTGTGTGAACTGGCCCTAAAGGCAAAGCATTCTTTTCATATTGTAAATAGTTTAGGGAAGGTTATAACTCATCAGGTTTTTTTGGTCGCCTGTCATAGCCTAAACAGTATATGAGAGTCACCAGGGTCTCTAGAACTAGTGCCCCATTGCAAGATTTCCCCTCTATTCCTGTTCCGGAGACAACCCAACATTTAAGAGGAACTGCAGTCTGTTCACATAATTTGTAATAAAAACATATTTGCCATTCTGAAGCTTCCCTCCAACCACTTTGCATATTATTTTATATATACTGCGATTCTGTACTTGCCAAAATACAGGCGTTCCCCTAGTTACAAACATCCGACTTACAAACGACTCCGACTTACAAACGGAGGGAGACAACAGGAAGTGAGAGGAAATCTCCCCCTAGGAAGGGAAATTCACTCCTGTAAGAGTTCTCATGGGAAAAGGGTGTCTCCATTGATGCTTTATCACCAAGGTTTATTTACACATCAGCCCAAAATTTTCAAAATCCAATTATCATTGGGACAGAAAGTGATGTAAAATCTTATGAACAGAGGCTCAGACAGCAAAACAAACATTACAGGGGTGTTACCCTTCCCTATGCTATCCAAAAAGCTTAAAAATAGTTTTTTTGGCTGAAGCTACACTTAAAAAATGTACCTGTTCCGAATTACAAACAAATTCAACTTAACAAACCTACAGACCCTATCTTGTTTGTAACCCGGGGACCGCCTGTATGAAATCTCCCTCAACTGAGTCTGGCTGCAATCATTTTAACTGTGGGCAGATGAAGCTGCTGCCTGTTCACTTCCTGGATTTGCACAGACACACAGAGGCTCCCCTCCAGTTGTGCATCTCTGATTGGCCCTCCTATGACTCATCCCTCCTCCCTTCCTTGCAAACTCTCATGAGAGTGAGAGAGAGAGCTGTGCATGATGTAAAATGCTGAGGCATTTTTCCAGGCAAGAAACAGGAAGTGGGCTGTATAAGGTATTCACTGGCAGAAAAAAAATAGTTTACTATCCAAAGTTAAAACAACAAGGGCAGAGGATTTACTTTCACTTTTAAAGGTAATGGTAAACAGGAAAAATAGAGAGGGGAAATCTCCCTAACAGGGGCACAGACAGCAATAAAAGCCTGACAGGTGTTCTAATCCAGTGGTCCTCCAGTACCCCCAACAGGCCATGTTTTGGGAATTTCTCTTAGAGAAATAGCTGTCCAAAATACCAAGCCATTGACAAAGATTTAAAGCACCTGTGCAAGATAAAGGAAAACCTGAAAACTTGGCCTGTTGGGGGTATTTGGGGACTGAGGTTGAGAAAGGAAAACCTGAAAATATGGCCTGTTGGGGGCACTTGAGGACTGAGGTTGAGAACCACTGTTCTAATCCATCTTCGCGCTATTCAAAACCCAAAAAAGTTTTACTTTAATCATTTTTGCCCAAAGTTGCACTTTAGCACCAGTAGAGAAAAACAAGATCACCAGCTTGATTGGTCTAGAAGAGCTGTGAAAATCTCAAGACTGGATAGACAGAAGGGCACATTCTTTGGCAGGTAAAATAGCTCCAATATATGAATTTCAGCTTTGGATTTTTTTTTTGGTTTCAGCTTTACACTGGATGTTAGCTACAAAAAGGATGCACATGTCAAGCAGTTCTGATCCCTGACAGTTACCTCCCTTACAATGGAGCCAATTCACTGTAGTGAGGTGATGAGGACACAATTGGGCTTCAGTCATCCATACAACATCCCCCTATGGACATCCCTACTGGATGCTCTTCTACATCCTGGATCCATGTAAAACCAGCACTGCACCAATCACAGAAGCTGCAGCTATTCCAGCCATCTTGCATTTTTATATTCAGTTTTTAAATGAACGATCACTCTCAGAAGGGCAGACACAGGTGCTGTACCAATAGTTTGCTCATAAAAACTATGTACATAAGGATAGGACAATTGTAAGCTTGTGTACACTCTATACATACACTATATTGTCAAAAGTACACACACACACTTTAATGGCATCCCAGTCTTAGTCTGTAGGGTTCAATATTGAGTTGGCCCACCCTTTGCAGCTATAACAGTTTCAACTCTTCTGGGAAGGCTGTCCTCAAGGTTTAGGAGTGTCTATGGAATGTTTGACCATTCTTCCAGAAGTGCATTTGTGAGATCAGGCACTGATGTTGGACGAGAAGGCCTGGCTCACAGTCTCCACTCCCAAAGGTGTTCTATTGGGTTGAGGTCAGGACTATGTGCAGGCCAGTCAAGTTCCTCCACCCCAAACTCGCTCATCCATGTCTTTATGGACCTTGCTTTGTGCACTGGTCCAAATCATTTGGTGGAGGGGGATTATGGTGTGGGGTTGTTTTTCAGGGGTTGGGCTTGGTCCCTTAGTTCCAGTGAAGGGAACTCTTAGGCTGGTTTCACACGGCCGTGTCCATAAACCGACTCCGTTTGCTCAGTGGGAATCGCTCCGCTGATCCCCCCGCTGAGCCGACGGATGGCAGATCCGTCAGAGCCCCTGCTCTCCGCCTGTCCGTTGTCATCAGATCCGATCCGCAGATGGATGGAAAAAATGGGGTTCTCCTCCGTCGCGCTTTACGGAAGCGGAGCGGATCAGAGAGCAACGGGTGTCAGCAGACATATCTCCACTGACATCCGTCGCTCCATAGGGCTGCATGGAGGCTTCATTCAGGTCCGCCTGAAAAACGGACAGGCGGACCTTAACGCAATGTCTGTCGGAAACGGGCCTATAGGTGTCAGCATACCAAGACATTTTGGACAATTTTATGCTCCCAACTTTGTGGGAACAGTTTGGAGATGGCCCCTTCTTGTTCCAACATGACTGCACACCACTGCACAAAGCAAGGTTCATAAAGACATGGATGAGCCAGTTTGGGGTGGAGAACCTTGACTGAACTGCACAGAGTCCTGACCTCAACCCGACAGAACACCTTGGGGAGCGGAGACTGCGAGCCAGGCCTTCTGGTCCAACATCAGTGCCTGACCTCACAAATGCACTTCTGGAAGAATGGTCAAACATTCCCATAGACACACTCCTAAACCTTGTGGACAGCCTTCCCAGAAGAGTTGAAGCTGTTATAGCTGCAAAGAGTGGGCCAACTCAATATTGAACCCTACGGACTAAGACTGGGATGCCATTAAAGTTCATGTGCATGTAAAGGCAGGCGTCACAATACTTTTGACAATACAGTGTATCTGTTACTTCTGCTTTGAAAATACCACAGCAGAGCAGATCTTAACCAGGGCTATAACTGTCTTTTCCTAAGATGCAGTGGGATTTTCCCTGCTCTCCTCAAGCACATCATCATCACTACATCTTCTGATGACCACCTGTCTGCTAAAAGGACAAATCTCTGCTGGCAGCGTGACCTAGTGGGCAGAATAGGCAGGCACCAACCCTTGTCAGAGCAAGGAAAAGCTACTGATCTGCATATTTACAGGGCATGATGACTACCAATATATTAGTATTCACTCAGCAGATAAGTAAACCTCAAACAAATAAAAAAAGAATTTGCACTGCTCAGAACAGACAGATATCAGCTGAACTGCAAGAAGAGCCCATCAGATCTCCTGAATATTCTCTGCTCATACATGGTACCATCAGACTGGACAGATGAGGGTGGGATGGGGGATTCCAGGCTGTTATGATGGGAGGAGATACATGGTACAGTCAAAACTCCTGGGGTTTATCATTATACTATAAAAAATGACAGACAGGGTGGAAGGGGCAGGTTGATGGGGATGTAATATGAAGGGAGGAGATCTAGGAATATAGGACACAGACATGGATCTGTCAGATCTCTTGGGGTCATTCATAATACAACAACGCAGGACAGTCAGGGAGGCTCCAGACTGCTATGATGGGAGGACACATAAGACATAGACAGCCATGACTCTCTGAAATCTTCTGAGATCATACATGGTGCCATCACACAAGACCAAGTGGGGGTCTAGGCTGCAAATAAGGGAGGACATATAGGACACAGACATGGCTCTGTCAGATCTCCTGAGGTCATAGATGACACCAGAATATAAGACACTCAGAGGGAGTCCAGGTTGATGGGGTATAATATGAAGGGGAAATGTGTATAGCACATAACATGATCCCATCATCCAGGACACATTGGCTGCAATGATGGAGGTCATTTAGGACACAGGCATGGATTTGACAGAACTCCTGAGATGATAAATGATACCAGAACATAGGACAGATTGGGGGAATCCAGGTTGCTGGGGTATAATGTGAAGAGGAGGTATATAGCACTCAGACATGGACCTGTCAGATCTCCTGAGGTAATACATGGTACCATCGCCCAGGGCAGATAGGGGGGTCCAGGTTTGCTATGTAGGCAGGACATATAGCACACAGTCACTGATCTTTGACATATCTCCTGGATTTCATACACAATACCAGAACATTGAACAGATTGGGAGAGACCAGGATGCTAGGGTATAATTTTAAAGGGAGGTATATAGCACACAGGCATATTGATTAAGGTCATATATGTTGCCATCACAAAGGACAGAGAGGGTCCAGGATGCTATTAAGGGAGGACACTGACATGGATCTGTCTGATCTCCTGAAGTCATACATAACACCAGAACTTGGGACAGACTGAGGGAGCCCAGGTTGCTGGGGTAAAATATGAAGACGAGATGTATAGCACACTGACACGGAGATCGGTCAGATCTCCTGAGGCCATACATTGTGCCATCACCCAGGACACCTTGATGGACTCCAAGCTGCTATGATGGGAGACATATATGACATGGAGAGGTCAGATATCTTGAGATCGTACATGATACCAGAACATGGGATAGATTGGGGGGAGTCCAGGCTGCCATGATTGAGGACACGTATGACAGACATGGAGCTGTCAGATCTCCTGAAGTCATACATGGTACCATCATACACTGGTGGAATCCAGGTTGCTATGACAGAGGACATGTATGACACAGACATGGCTCTGTCACATCTCTTGAGATCATAAATGATAATAGAACATGGGACAGATCGGGGCAGTTCAGGCTGCTATGATGGGGAACATGTATGACACAGACATGGATCTGTAAGATCTCCTGAGGTCATACATGATACCAAAACATGGGACAGATTGGGGGAGTCCAGGCTGCTATGGTGGATGACATGTGTGACACAGACATGAATCTATCAGATCTCCTGAGGTCATACATGATACCAGAATGTGGAACAGATTGGTGGAGTCCAGGCTACTATGATGTAGGGCATGTATGACACAGACATGGAGCCGTCAGATCTCCTGAGATCATACATGGTACCAGACCATGGAACAGATTGGTGAAGTTCAGGCTGCTATGACGGAGGACATGTATGAAACAGACATGGAGCTGTCAGATCTCCTGAGATCCTATATGGTACTAGAACATGGAACAGATTGGTGGAGTCCAGGCTGCTATGACAGAGGACATGTATGACACAGGCATGGATCTGTCAGATCTCCTAAGATCATACATGGTACCATCACACACAGGCTGCTATGATGGAGGACATGTATGACACAGACATGGATCTTTCAGATCTCCAGAGATCATACATGGCACCATCACACACAGGCTGCTATGACAGAGGACATGTATGACACAGACATGGAGCTGTCAGATCTCCGGAGATCATACATGGTTCCATCACCCACAGGGGCTGGTATGATGGTAGACATGTATGACACAGACATGGAGCTATCAGATCTCCTGAGATCATACATTGTACCATCACACACTGGTTGCTATGATGGAGGTCATGTATGACACACACACATTGGAGTGGTCAGATCTCCTGAGGTTATACATGGTACCATCACACACAGGCTGCTATGATGGAGGACATGTATGACGCAGACATGGAGCTGTCAGATCACCTGAGGTCATACATGGTACCAGAACATGGAACAGTTGGTGGAGTCCAGGCTGCTATGACGGAGGACATGTATGACACAGACATGGATCTGTCAGATCTCCTGAAATCATATATGGTACCAGAATATGGAACAGATTGGTGGAGTCCAGGCTGCTATGGCGGAGGACATGTATGACACAGACATGGAGCTGTCAGATCTTGGGAGGTCATACATGGTACCATCACACACACAGGCTGCTATGATGGAGGACATGTATGACACAGACATTGAGCTGTCATATCTCCTGAGGTCATATGTGGTACCAGAACATGGAAGTTTGGTGGAGTCCAGGCTGCTATGATGGAGGACATGTATGACACAGACATGGATCTGTCAGATCTCCTGAGATCATACATGGTACTATCACACACAGGCTGCTATGATGGAGGACATGTATGACATAAACATGGATCTTTCAGATCTCCTGAGATCATACATGGCACCATCACACACAGGCTGCTATGAAGGATGACATGTATGACACAGACATGGAGCTGTCAGATCTCCTGAGATCATACATGGTATGATACACACAGGCTGCTATGATGGAGGATATGTATGAGACAGACATGGAGTGGTCAGTTCTCCTGAGGTCATGCATGGTACCATCACACACACAGGCTGCTATGATGGAGGACATGTATGACACAGAAATGGAGCTGTCATATCTCCTGAGGTCATATGTGGTGTCAGAACATGGAACAGATTGGTGGAGTCCAGGCTGCTATGACTGAGGACATGTATGACATATACATGGATCTCTCATATGTCCTGAGATCATACATGGTACCATCACACACAGGCTGCTATGATGGGGAACAAGTATGACGCAGACATGGAGCTGTCAGATCTCCTGTGGTCATACATGGTACCAGAACATGGAATAGATTGGTGGAGTCCAAGCTGCTATGATGGAGGACATGTATGACACAGACATGAAGCTGTCAGATCTCCCGTGGTCATACATGGTACCATCACACACAGGCTGTTATGATGGAGGACATGTATGACACAGACATGGAGCTGTCATATCTCCTGAGGTCATATGTGGTACCAGAACATGGAACAGATTGGTGGAGTCCAGGCTGCTATGACTGAGGACATGTATGACATATACATGGATCTCTCATATGTCCTGAGATCATACATGGTACCATCACACACCGGCTGCTATGATGGAGGACATGTATGACACAGACATTGGAGTGGTCAGATCTCCTGTGGTCATATATGGTACCAGAACATGGAACAGATTGATGGAGTCCAAGCTGCTATGATGGAGGACATGTATGACACAGACATGGAGCTGTCATATCTCCTGTGGTCATACATGGTACCATCACACACAGGCTGCTATGATGGAGGACATGTATGACACAGACATGGAGCTGTCATATCTCCTGAGGTCATATGTGGTACCAGAACATGGAACAGATTGGTGGAGTCCAGGCTGCTATGACTGAGGACATGTATGACATATACATGGATCTCTCATATGTCCTGAGATCATACATGGTACCATCACACACCGGCTGCTATGATGGAGGACATGTATGACACAGACATTGGAGTGGTCAGATCTCCTGTGGTCATATATGGTACCAGAACATGGAACAGATTGATGGAGTCCAAGCTGCTATGATGGAGGACATGTATGACACAGACATGGAGCTGTCATATCTCCTGTGGTCATACATGGTACCATCACACACAGGCTGCTATGATGGAGGACATGTATGACACAGACATGGAGCTGTCATATCTCCTGAGATCATACATGGTCTGATACACACAGGCTGCTATGATGGAGGACATGTATGACACAGACATGGAGCTGTCAGTTCTCCTGAGGTCATGCATGGTACCATCACACACACAGGCTGCTATGAAGGATGACATGTATGACACAGACATGGAGCTGTGAGATCTCCTGAGATCATACATGGTATGATACACACAGGCTGCTATGATGGAGGACATGTATGACACAGACATGGAGCTGTCATATCTCCTGAGGTCATATGTGGTACCAGAACATGGAACAGATTGGTGGAGTCCAGGCTGCTATTACTGAGGACATGTATGACATATACATGGATCTCTCATATGTCCTGAGATCATACATGGTACCATCACACACCGGCTGCTATGATGGAGGACATGTATGACACAGACATTGGAGTGGTCAGATCTCCTGTGGTCATATATGGTACCAGAACATGGAACAGATTGGTGGAGTCCAAGCTGCTATGATGGAGGACATGTATGACACAGACATGGAGCTGTCATATCTCCTGTGGTCATACATGGTACCATCACACACAGGCTGCTATGATGGAGGACATGTATGACACAGACATGGAGCTGTCATATCTCCTGAGATCATACATGGTCTGATACACACAGGCTGCTATGATGGAGGACATGTATGACACAGACATGGAGCAGTCAGATCTGGTACCATCACACACAGGCTGCTATGATGGAAAACATGTATGACACAGACGTGGAGCAGTCAGATCTGGTACCATCACACACAGGCTGCTATGATGGAAAACATGTATGACACAGACGTGGAGCAGTCAGATCTGGTACCATCACACACAGGCTGCTATGACGGGAACATGTAATAGACTACACACACACACTACCTCTTTGACAGGAGGGAACTTCTTCTTGCACTCCATGGACAGACCTCTTAGGTCACTCTGCATGTTCTCCAGCAGCTTCTTGATGGCCTCGGGGCTGCTGGTGCTGGAAGCCATGTCTCCGGCTCAGGATGTCTGGCCTCCACCAGAAGAGAAGGGAAGTGAAACTACGAGGTGCAGCAGACAGAGAGCAGGCCTCCGCTCAGCCCTCCCGTCCTCCTATAACATGGCCCCGGCTCGGTGCAGAGCTGTCAGCCCCTCCGCTCGGCCATCAGTCCGACTCCCACAATTCCCCGCTCTCCGCACTGACACGTAACAGCCGCTTCCGTAAACACAGGAGGTGAGCCGGGCCGAGCATGCGTACATCAGCCCGGTGACATGGCCAGACATGAGCTGCCTGTCACTCAGATAGGAGAGGAATGCTGGCAATGGATGCTTCCTACTACATACTATAGAGCTGGTGTTACTAGAACATTACAGACTATCTAAAACTTTGCCAACATTTTATTCCTGACACCCTGTGGAGATGTCCCCTCACTTCCTGTGACACCAGGACCAGAAATGCTGGAGTGTTTGTCACAGACATGAAGACAGAAGTGTTAGGACCCAGTCATAACATATGCATTGGACAGAATTGCCAGAAGCATAGACAGGGTGATTTGCTGTATGTCCCGTCATCTCAGTTCAAACCAGTGTGCTGCATTTGGTGTGCATTGAGAAAAGTAAGACAGGACTTATGCAGCTCGTTGTGCCACACTACGCCATATTACAACGCACTGCAGTGCATATAGTTGATTAAAGCCATTTGTCTTTTGTTCATTGACGGACGCAGCCTCTATTCCTGACGTGTGGGGTTATCTACCTTTCACTAGGAGTGGACTAGGCAGAACAAAGTTCAACTACCAGCAGACACAGCCTCTCCCAGGGGGCAGTCCCCTCCTGGTATAACCCCTCCACCCTGCTCAGCACAGCCAGTTTTTTCTTCCTAATGCAAGGCGTAGGACCTGGCTCCCTGCTGGGATCTGCGGTTCCCCGTTAGTTTTTTCTTTTTCTCAAGACTTCTGATGAAGAATGCAATCAAGCAACCAGCTGGGTGACAGGCTGGATATCCTAGGTCCAGCAGGGCTGGACTGGGACCAAAATGGGGCCCTGGACTTCATCCAGACCGACCCACTTTAATTTTGCAAACACACACAAAAACAGTATATAAAGTATATGCAATTGCGCAAAAAAAAGGAAAAAAATCCACTATTGGGCATAGGACAGAGCATAGCCTCACCATTGCCCAATAATGCAGCCTGATCAGTGCCCATCAGCGCAGCCACACAGATGCCCATTAATGCAGCCTGATTAGAGTCCATCAGCACAGCTACACCAGTGCCCATTAATGCAGCCTCACCAGTGCCCATTAATGCAGCCACACCAGTGCCCATCAGCGCAGCCTGATCAGTGCTCATCAGCACAGCCACACCAGCGCCCATTAATGCAGCCTCACCAGTGCCCATTAATGCAGCTTGATCAGTGCCCATCAGCGCAGCCACACCAGTGCCCATTAATGCAGCCTCACCAGTGCCCATTAATGCAGCCTCACCAGTACCCATTAATGCAGCCTCACCAGTGCCCATTAATGCAGCCTCACCAGTGCCCATTAATGCAGCCTCACCAGTGCCCATCAGCGCAGCCACACCAGTGCCCATTAATGCAGCCTGATCAGTGCCCATTAATGCAGCCACACCAGTGTCCATTAACACAGCTTGATTAGTGGCCATCAGCGCAGCCACACCAGTGTCCATTAACACGGCCTCACTGGTGCCCATCAGCGCAGCCACACCAGTACCCATTAACACAGCTTCACCAGTGCCCATCAGCGCAGCCACACCAGTGCCCATTAATGCAGCCTGATCAGTGCCCATCAGCACAGCCTCACCAGTGCCCATTAATGCAGCCATGCCAGTGCCCATTAATGCAGCCACGCCATTGCCCATTAACACAGCCATGCCAGTGCCCATAACGCAGCCACGCCAGTGCCCACTAACGCAGCCACGCCAGTGCCCATTAACACAGCCACGCCAGTGCCCATTAACGCAGCCACACCAGTGCCCATTAACGCAGCCACACCAGTGCCCATTAATGTTAGTCCCCCTCAGACTCCAGTACCTTGTCTGGGCAGTTCTTCTAGGTAGGTCCCGGCTGCTGCAGTTGGTCTTTTGGAGACTGGAGCTGGGAGCCTGGGGGCGAGGTGAGCGGGCGGGAAATCCCATAACCCTGTCCAGCAATAAACTAATTACCCACTGAGCAGCTGTTTAAAAAGAAAATGTTGCCCCCTGTGTTTATCTGGGGCCGGGGGACAGAGCACAGACTATTTCATTATGTTCGGTTTTAGGCCGATTAATCCGCCGCATCGCTGCCGGCCGGCTCCAGTGTAATAATATAGTACCGGCCTTCACATGTATAGTGGGCTGTGGAGGTTTAATCCGCCAAAAGCCGAAAATGAAAAAATAGTCCGCGCTCTGTCCCCGGCCCCTGGCTGAAAACAGGGGGCCCGGGGAAGTTTTCTTTTTAAACAGCTACACAGTGACAGCGGTCAGCGGTTTCTTGCTGGACAAGGGTATGAGCCCGCTCTCCTCCGCTGTCACTCTGACCGGTCCACTGAGCCATCGGCCCACCGGGAAACTCCCGGTAGTCCCGATGGCCAGTACAGGCCTGGGTCCAGGGAGTCTCCCCAGCGCGGCCAACGGATGCAAGCCAACCCTTAGCTGCACACGGGGTTAAATGTCCCGCCAGCACACCTAGGACCGGGTCCGTGGGCTCGTGTCAAGGGTGTCCCACGGCCGACAGCTCCCCCCGAACTGGCGGGGTGGCAGGTCTGTCTCGGGTGGCGACCCGCTGGCGACCCTGGGGGTGCGGGGGAGGGCAGGCGGGTGGTGCCCCCCCTGGGGTGTAGGTGGGCCTCGCTTCTCCTACCCTCATTCCCACCCCCCGTCCCTGGGGCACCACTGGGGATCCGTTCCCTCCGCTTGTGCGCTCTTCCTGGGCTGTGTGGCGGCCATTTTTCGGTGGTCCGGCCGCCATTTTCCCGTGGTGCGTGGTGTAGCCAGGGCCGCCATTTTGCGGTGGTCGGCCGCGTGCTTTGGCATCTAGTGCACACGGCGGCCATGTTTGCTTGGTCCGCCGTGTGAGGGATTCTGTGTGGCTGACGATGTGGGCGGTGCGGTCTTGGCGCAGTTTTCTCCTTGGCTACACGTGGGCACGGAGCGCAGCAGCAGCTACAGAGGCAGCAACAGCAGGACAGCGGCTAGCAGCGGCAGCACCTCCCAGGGACGGTAGGGCGTGGTGGGGAATCCTCCCGGGTCCCTGTGTGCCGGCAGCCGATGGGGTGGTGTGGGGCGCCTGGTCCTTCTCAGAAGGGGCTTTTTGTGGGGCCTTGTTGGTGTGGCAATGGCGGCTGAAGCGGGTGCGCTGGGACCAGTGGTCCCTCTGGATAAGCTGACTGCAATCCTGCAAGAATTTTTCTCCCGGGTGGAACCGATCCGTGACCGGTAGGTGGCAAAAATGCGGCCACCCACTCCCCCATCTTCCGGGAAGGACTCGGGGCCTGAAGGGCTAGACCTGTCGGAGGGCAAGCTTGAAGACCCCTCCGATGAAGAGGAGGAGTCTTTGGGGGCCACAGTGGCGCGTGAAAGGGCTCTTGTGGATTCCTTGGTCTCTGCAGTCCATGAGACGCTGAAGCTGGGCCCTGCTGGGGCTGCGCAGGAGGCGGTGTACGCTTTTGGCTCGCATAAGCCGGCCAGGGCTCCTAAGGTGTTCCTTTATTTGCCGTACTTCAATCAGTTTGTGTATAAGGAATGGCAACACCCGCAGAGTTCGTTCGCCATGCCCAATCGCTTTTCTGTGTGTTATCAGTTCGAGGATACTCTGCTGAGGCAGTGGAAATCCCCTACGGTGGACCCGCCGGTGACACGCCTGAACAAGGCAACCACTATTCCGATGGAGGGCTCTCCATCCTTTAAGGATCCGGCTGATAGGCGGACCAAGGCGGTGTCCAAAGCCATGTTCCTGGTGGCGGGGGCGACCATGCGGCCGGCTCTGGCTTCGGCACTGGAGGCACAGTCGCTCACAGAATGGGGGCCCTCCAGGTTCCGGCTGAATCTGACCAGCTGGTGCAGGGCCTTAGGTACCTTTGTGATGCGGCGCTGGATATGGCCCCCATGCTGTCTAAGCTCTCCATTTTCGCGGTCATTATTAGACGACTGCTTTGGCTCAGATGCTGGTCGGGTGATCAGGCGTCAAAGAAGGGCCTTACGGACCTGCCCTTCCAGGGTGGTCGGCTGTTCGGGGCTTCTTTGGATGAGATCATTAAGGATTTCACAGGGGGTAAGAGTACTTTCCTCCCAGAGCCCAGGCGGGGTAAGGAGCCCCGTCGTAGGCAGGGCCCCTCTTTCCCCACCCAGAAACTTTTTTTTTTGTGCGCCCCGTGCAGCGTACAAGGGTTCTCAGCCCGGCAAAGCCACCGTGGGGGGCCTGAAGCGCCCCTGGCAGTGGAAGCCCGAGAAGTCGGAAGAGAAGTCCTCTTCCGCATGATGGGTCGCCTCCGCCCATTGCTTGGGTGGTGGGGGCGGCTCCTGGGGTTCACGGACCGGTGGACCTCCCACATCTCGGACCTCTGGGTGCGCGAGGTGGTCTCGTCCAGGTACAAGATAGAGTTTCATACCCAGCCCCTGGACAGGTTCTTCGCCTCCAATTTAAGGCATCCCCCGGGGCGTCGGCAGACCCTGTTGGGTGCTGTGCAAGACTTGCTCATTCAGGGGGTGATTGTTCCGGTTCCATCCGCGGAACGTTTCCACGAGTTTTACTCCAATCTCTTTGTGGTTCCAAAGAAGGACGGGGTCAGGCCTGTTCTGGACCTCAAGGTGCTCAATCTCTTCATGAGGGCACGGAAGTTCAGAATGGAGTCTGTCCGCTCTGTGGTGGTGACGCTTCGCCAGGGGGATTTCCTGGCTTTCCTTGGATAACAAGGACGTGTATCTGCACGTCCCCATTTGTGCTCGTCAACAGCGCTTCCTGTGCTTTGTGGTGGGGGATCTCCACTACCAGTTTATGGCCCTTCCAATTGGTCTGGCCTCCGCTCCTCGAATCTTCACCAAGCTCTTGGCTCCTGTGCTGGCTCTGCTGCGGCAGAGGGGCATAGCAGTAGTGGTATATCTCGATGACCTTCTCCTGCGGGCGGAGTCGGCCTCAGCTCTGAGGGGCTATGTGGCTACCACCCTCAGTTCCCTGTGGGACTTCGGATGGGTGATCAATCTCCAGAAGTCGGCAATGACTCAGTTGCGCCGGCTAGAAATCCTGGGCCTGTTCTTGGACACAGAGCAGGTGAGGGTTTTTCTACCTCCGGAAAAATTGCTGACGCTACGGGCAGCAGTGCGGGCCCTGCTGTCTCGGCGGTGGTCCTCCTTATGGTTTTGCATGCGGGTGTTGGGGCTCATGGTGTCCACCTTCAAGTCGGTTCCGTATGCCCAGAGTCATACCCGGTCCCTGCAGCTGACGATTCTGCTGTGGTGGGACAAGTCTCCTTCGTCCCTGGATCAGGTGATCAGGTTGGATCGCCGGACTCGGTTTTCCCTCGCCTGGTGGCTGCGGGACCCGGCGTTGGAGCTGGGGAAGTCTTTCCTCCCCTTGAATTGGACGGTGGTCATGACGGACGCCAGCCTGACTGGCTGGGGGGGGTCCTGGGGCTGCTGTCGACCCAGGGTCGCTGGTCCCCGGTAGAGTCCCGTCTCCTGATCAATGTGCTGGAACTTCGAGCGATCAGGTTTTGCCTCTCCCACTGGTCGGAGAGGTTGCACGGTCGGCCTGTTCGAGTCCAGTCAGACAACGCCACGGCTGTGGTCTACGTGAACCATCTGGGTGGATCGAGAAGCTCGGCAGCGGCGTCAGAAGCGGCCCACATTCTGAGGTGGGCAGAGCTTCACGTGCCGGCAATCTCCGCTGTCTAC
Source organism: Glandirana rugosa (assembly GCA_018402905.1). NCBI lineage: Eukaryota > Metazoa > Chordata > Amphibia > Anura > Ranidae > Glandirana > Glandirana rugosa. Next base: position 1,052,860 of record BLSH010461616.1, read on the forward strand.
ATTCCGGGCGTCGACAACTGGCAGGCAGACCACCTAAGTCGTCAGAAGTTGGATCAGAAAGAGTGGTCCCTGCACCCGGAGTTGTTCCGCCAGATCTGTCAATGGTGGGGGATGCCAGACGTGGATCTCCTGGCGTCCCGGCTCAATCGGAAGATGCAGACCTTCCTGAGCAGGACAAAGGATCCGTTGGCAGAAGCTGTGGACGCCCTTGTGGCTCCGTGGTCTCGGTACCGGCTCCTCTATGCCTTTCCCCCAGGTGCGGATGGTGGTGGATGTCCCCTGGCGGCTCCCTCTTCGCGAAGATCTGCTGTCACAGGGCCCCATCTTGCACCCTGCTTTACCCTCGCTGGCTTTAACGGGCTATCTATTGAATCCCAGGTGTTGAGGGATCGGGGAGTCTCAGAATCGGTGATCCCCATCATGCTGAAAGCACGTAAGTCCACTTCACGCAAGATTTATCACCGCACCTGGAAGGCTTACATTGCCTGGTGTGAGGCGGGGGGGGGGAACCCCCGTTCTTTTTCAGTGGCTCAGGTGCTGGCCTTCCTTCAACAAGGCCTAGACCACAAGCTGGCATTGAGCACTCTCAAGAGACGGGTTTCTGCCCCGGCGATTCTTTTTCAGCGCCCCTTGGCGATGCATTCCTTGATTCGCACCTTTGTTCGGGGGGGGGTTCGTCATGTCGTCCCCCAGGTCCGGTCGCCCTTGGCGCCATGGGACCTCAATTTGGTCCTCACAGTGCTTCAGAAGCCACTGTACGAAAATATCAGGGAAATCTTGCTGCAGCTGCTTTCACAGAAAGTGGCGTTCCTAGTGGCTTTCACATCCGCTAGGCGGGTGTCTGAGCTGGCAGCTTTGTCCTATAGGTCTCCATACTTGGTCCTACATAAGGATAAGGCGGTTTTTCGCCCGTATCCTTCATTCTTACCGAAGGTGGTTTCTTCTTTTCACATTAATGAGGACATTGTCCTCCCTTCCCTGTGCCCACGCCCGTCTCATCCTAAGGAGGTTGCTTTGCACTCTCTGGATGTGGTTAGGGCTCTGTGGGTGTATCTAGCAGCCACGGCCCCCTTTCGGAGGTCGGATGCACTCTTTGTCGCAGTGGATGGCCCGCGCAAGGGGCTGGCGGCCTCGTCGGCCACTATTTCCCATTGGATAAGACAGACGGTGACCCGTGCGTATGCTGTTCGGGGCCAGGAGCCCCCGTTTCCAGTCACGGCTCATTCTACCAGGGAGATTAGTACTTCCTGGGCTTTCAGACATCAGGCGTCGGTTTCTCAAGTGTGCAAGGCGGCCACCTGGACTTCGGTGCACACCTTTTCTAAGTTTTACAAGGTTGATGTTTCTGCATCCTCAGATGCTGCTTTTGGCTGCAAGGTTTTGCAGGCGGCGGTGTGAGGGTCGTCTGGCTCCTCACAGAGGGCTCTTCAGTTGGGTGCAATTGTTGTTGCGTTACCCACCCCTCGATTTGACACTGCTTTGGGACGTCCCCACACGTCAAGAATAGAGGTTGCGTCCATCAATGAATGAAAGAGAAAATAGGATTTTTTTGACTTACTGTAAAATCCTTTTCTCTGAGTTAATTGACGGATGCAGCACCCACCCCTCTCTTTTATGAGTTTGTACTGCTTGTTACGAACTGGCTGTGCTGAGCAGGATGGAGGGGTTATACCAGGAGGGGACTGCCCCCTGGGAGGGGCTGTGTCTGCTGGTAGTTGAACTTTGTTCTGCTTAGTCCACTTCTAGTGAAAGGTAGATAACCCCATACATCAAGAATAGAGGCTGCGTCTGTCAATGAATTCAGAGAAAAGTATTTTACGGTAAGTCAAAAAAAACTATTGTTGTGGCATTGCAAAAAAGTAACAATGTATGGCACCGTGCCTGTACACCAAGGGGCGCACAAATGGGAGCATAACATGCACCTGGTGGTGTGAATGAGCCCCTGCTACACTCACTCAGCCACAAGGGTGGCCACCAGCCAGAATCAGTAGATTCTTGCGGGCCTTCAAAACGCTGGCTGAACACACCCTAATCTGTACAGATCAATGGCCAGTGGTGCCACTGTTAAATATGTGTAGCGCCCTCTACTTAGGTAGGTGTATAGTGGTAAGGTTTTTTGTACAGGTGAGGTAAATTTAGTCAGGCCTGACTTGTGTGTTTTGATCCTGGGTCGGGGAGTGGCCTAGGGAGTGGCTGGTGACTGTAGGTAGTGACACCCCTTGGTAACCCCTCCTTTCTGGGTTAGAAAGTTCTGGAGGAAAGGGAGTGGAGCTGCTTGAGGTATGTTAAGGAGCCCTGACCAATCCCCAACCTGGATTGGCAGGGGGCAGGCCTGCTTAAATACCTGGGGTCAGCTCAGTCTGGGAAGAGAGTTCAGGTGGAAGATCTAGAGATGTGATATTGCTGAGGCTGTCGCGGTCTAGGGGGAGCCCCCAGTTTGGGTGGGTGACCTCGGGCCTGGAGCGCTCTGGTGCAGCCAGGAGGAGTGAGATCATGGAGGACAGGCACAAGGCAGAGTGGAAAGGACAGCGGGAGAGCACGCTTTTGGAGAAATCTTCAGGAGAGGAACAACAAGTGTCAGGAGTCAGTGAGCAATACATGCCCTGGGAAGCTGGAGGAGGCATGCCGGAGCAGGTTGGGAGTGAGAGACAGTCTGGGAAGGATGCAAGAGCCAGTTTGGGACTGTGGCGTCACTGTGACAGTGGAGAAGACCATTGCAGTTGGAAGGCCTGGCAGGGCCTGGAGGAAGATGGGCTGGGAGTAGTAGTCTATCACACTAGCTAGCACATATGTACTTTGCTACACATTGGGGGACAGTGGTCCCTGCCTGTAATGGGAGGTCCGGAGGTCATGCTAAAACTACAGCAGGCCTCACCATGTGCTAGCTAGGCTGGAACCAAGTGTTGTGCAGGAGAGAGGAACCAGGAGTTAATTGAAGCAAGTCAGTGTTGTGCAGGAGAGAGGAACAAGAAGAATTGTGCAGCAAGTGATGTGCTGGTAGGAAGAGGGAGTGTATATACTGGAGTGTATATACATGGTCCCACAAAGAACTGTTGATCCGTGGGCATCCCATTGCCATCCCTACCTCTTCTAAGTTTAACCCCCTGATAAAATTATAAAAACAAAAAAAAAAACAAAGTACTGGCCTGTTCTGTGACTCCAGATGCGAAGATCAGTGTGATTAAAGGCAGAGTGACAGATGGACCACAACTTCCAGCCACCCCCAAGGGGGGGCAATGGCTACATATAAATAGAGCCTTCAACCGACCCTGGATGCTGGATCCCCAAGTCTATGAAGTGATGAGGCTGAGTACACAATGTACAAAAAGAACTACTTAATACATCATCCAACATAAATACTTGTCTGAACCAGTAGGTCTGCATGGCCCAGAGACTTTAGAAACCTGGAGCCCAACTTGCGGCCTAGAGGCCGCATACTGCACTTTGGCACTTTTTGTGAAAGTCTTGGGGTCCCTGCAGACACTAATCTGGGTTTCCCTATTGCCCTGTTGTTCCTGCAGCATGTCTGCAGTCCCTGACCATCTCTTGTATCGTGTCTGCAGTCTCTGACCATCTCTTGTATCAAATCTACAGTCTCTGACCATCTTCTGTACCATGTCTGCAGCCTCTGACCATCTTCTTTACCATGTTTACAGTCTTTGACCATATTCTGCACCATGCCTGCGGTCTCTGGCCATCTCTTTTATCACATCTACAGTCTCTGAACATCTCCTGTATTATATCCACAGTCCCTGTCCATTTCCTGTATTATGTCCACAGTCTCTGACATCTCCTGTACTATGCGCAGAGTCCCTGACCATCTCTTGTATCATATCTGCAGTATCTAACCATCTCTTTTATCACATATGCAGTCACTGACCATCTTCTGTACCATGTCTACAGTCTCTGACCATCATCTGCAGTCTCTGGCCATCTCTTGTATTATGTCAGCAGTCTCTGAGCATCTCTTTTATCATGTCTGCAGTCTCTGAACATCTCCTGCACCATGTTTACAGTCTCTGACAATCTCTTGTATCATGTCTGCAGTCTCTTACCATCTCCTGTATTATATCCACAGTCTCTGACCAACTCCTATATTATGTCCACAGTCTCTGAAATCTCCTGTATTATATCCACAGTCTCTGACCATCTCCTATATTATGTCCACAGTCTTTGACTATCTCCTGTATTATATCCACAGTCTCTGACTATCTCATGTATTATGTCTGCGGTCCCTGACCATCTATCTTATCATGTCTGTAGTCTCTGAACATCTCCTGTATTCTATCCACAGTCCCTGACCATTTCCTGTATTATGTCCACAGTCCCTGGCCATCTCTTGTATCATGTCTGCATTCTCTGACCATCTCCTGTATTATATCCACAGTCTATGACTATCTCCTATATTATGTCCACAGTCTCTGAAATATCCTGTATTATATTTACAGTCTCTGACCATCTCATGAATTATGTCCACAGTCTCTGACCATCACCTGTATTATATCCACAGTCTCTGACCATCTCATGTATTATGTCCACAGTCTCTGACCATCCCCTGTACGATGCACAGAGTCCCTGATCATCTCTTGTATCATGCCCATAGTTTTTACTACTATATTCTGTTGTGTGTCTGTCGTTTCTGACATTGAATATTCCCAGAATTTTATGTGCGGCCCTTTGGTGATGTCAAGGGCCACACTTGAGGTCCACCATAACAAGAAAGTTAATCACCAGTGCGAGGTAGGGTCCATGCTGTGCCCGCACCAGATTTAGCAGTGCTGGTATGTGTCAGTTAACTTAAAAATAACTCATTATATGATTATTTTTCTGATTGAAAGGGGTCTAAGCTCTATGAACACACACACACATGCACACACAGTAGCACATTCTTAGTACAACTAAGGACAAAACATTTCTTTTTTAGTTTTAGATAGAGATGAGGGGGATTCAAACACGTCAGGTTTTTATTGTTGTCCTTAAAAATCCCAAATCTTGAGTTATCATCAAAACAGGAATAGAGGGGAAATTTTTTGTTGGGGACCCTAGTTCTGGCGACAACCATGAATTCCCTCACATTAGAAGGATTTTCGCTCACTTCCTGTTTGGCTTTGGGACAGGAAGGGAAGGGAAAACTCCCAGATGGGATACAGATGACAAAAAAATGGACAGAGGTTATAACCCTCCCTTTCTATTTCCAAAATGAAAACGTTTTGTTTTAATTTCTATATTAAATCCAAGAACAAAAATGTTGTATATTGCAGCTTACCAATTCTTAGAGGTGGTGACTGCACTAGATTCCTCCCACTGATACCAATGATATTCCTTCCCTTGATACCAACAATTGGCACTATTCCTCCCACTATTACCAATGATGAAGCATTGTATACTTCCAATAATGCCAAAGCATTGTCTACACCCAGTGGCCACATTCCGGACCCAGAGAGTCTGAGGGTCAGTAAACTGGCCCTTTGCTTAGAAGTTTAGAGACCCCTGATTTATGTAAAACCTTTATCCCAAACGGGAAAAAAACTGTTATTGTGCCTGTTTAAAAAGTGTTAGCTGGAGTTCTTTAATCACTTGAAGACCAGACTGTTTTGCCCCCTTCCAGTCCAGGGCATTTTTCAGTTTTCAGTGCTTCCACAATTTGAATGATATTTGCTTAGCCACTTGCCGATTGTGCACTTTTACATCCTTCCTGCCCAGGCCAATTTTCAGCTTTCAGCACTGTTGCAGTTTGAATGACAATTGCACAGTCATGCAACACTGGACCCAAACTACATTTTTATAATTTTTTTACACAAATAGAGCTTCCTTTTGGTGGTATTTAATCACCACTGGGCTTTTTATTTTTTGCGAAATAAATGAAAAAGAACGAAAATTTTGAAAAAAAACCCCAACTTTTTCATAGTCTGTCATAATTTTAGCAAACGGGTAATTTTTCACTTTCACTGAGGTGCGCTGATGAGGCTGCACTGATGGACACTGATAGGATGCACTGATGGGCACTGATGAGGCAGCACTGATAAGGCAGCACTGATGGGCATTGATCGACTGCACTGATGGGCATTGATAAGCTGCACTGATGGGCACTGATGAGGCTGCACTGATGGGCACTGATAGGTGGCACTGATAGGCAATACTGATGAGGAGGCACTGATAAGTGACACTGATGAGGAGGCACTGATTTGCAGCACTGATGGGCAATGATTGACAGCACTGGTGGGCACAAATTGGCAGCACTGGTGGGACTGCACTGATAATCAAGACACTGATAATCAGTGCCCTGACTATCAGTTTGTAGCTATGTACCCCCTAGGGGGTGGCTGGTAGTTGTGGTCCATCTGCCCGCTGCCCTCAATCACATGGATTTCCACACACCCGGAGTCGCTGAACAGGCCGGTACTTTGTTTTGCTGTTTTATTTGGGGAATAAACTTGGATAGGGATGACTGTGGGATGTCCAGAGATCAATTACGGGACCTTCTATATACACCAACCGTATATATACTCCTTCTTCCTCCAGCACATACACTTGCTGACCGTTACTCTTCTCCTTCCTCGCTCCTGCACATACACTTGCTGTTCCAGGCCTGAAAGGCAATTTATCAGGCCTCCATGACACTTCCTTTTCCACCATATCTAGCACATGGTGAGGCCCGCTCCACTGCCAGCAGAGCTTCCGGACCACTCGTTGACGGTAAGGGCCACGGGCTCCCAGTTGTGAAACCACGGGCCCACAATTGTGTAGCTAAGTATGTTGGTGCTAGCTAGGCACTGGATGAACCACTACTCCCAGCCCATCCATCTTCCAGGCCCCACCGGCCTACTACACTGTCCAGTGACACTCCTTTCCCTGAATGGCTTCTCCGACCTCTAAAAACTGTCCACTGTCTCCTCCCAGCCTGCTCCAGCCTTATCATCCAGCTCCCAGGGTCTGTCACTCACCGACACCAGTAGATCCTTTAAAGAGTCCTCTACGGAGCCTTTCTGCTGCTCTCCTGCTCCCTTGTGCCGCTCCAGGATCCAACTCCTCTTCCTGGCTGCACCGAGCCACCAGGCCTCAAGGTCACCCCCCCCCAGACTGGGGGTTCCCTTCCTGGGTGAGGCTTCCGCAGCACCTCTGCTACATCTCCCTCTTCCACCTGACACTCTCCTCCCCCCTTCTGGGCAGATCACTGTATTTAAGGAGGTCTGCCCCCTGCCAATCCAGATTGAGGATTGGTCAGGGCTCCTCAACTTACATCAGAAAGTGACACCTCCTCATCCATCCCCTATTCAAGAACCTTCTGACCCCAAAGAGGAGGAGTATCCAAGGGGTGTTACTTCCTGCAATCTCCGGCCCTCCCTGAGCCACTCCCCAGCCCAGATCAAAACAATCAAGCCTGCACTCACTGTCAGATTTCACCTCTCCTAACAAAAACCCACTATATAATAGTAAAAATATATATATATAAAAACACACCTATCACTATGGGGGCTCTACACTCACCACTCTCTAAACATCAGCTGGTCCCTAGCTGAAAATTTACAAAAATATCTCCTGGGCCCAGGAGCACGGGCATCCCATAATCAAAAAAGTGGGAGAGGAAAAGGGAACAAACTTGGATGGGAACTGTACAAATAATTTAAATACAAAAATGTATGTCATTACCATCTTTGTAAATTATTCACACTGTACAGTATAATACATTCCTAGCTACAGGTCCCTGCAACTAGCCATACACAGACACCATATACATTCCTGGACCGAAGCACTTTCCTTGGAAGAAAAGTACTTTGTCCACATAATTTGTAATAACAATTAGTTGGCTTGACTCTCGACGGATGAGGATGACCAGCCAGTCCATCTTTGGAATCCTAAGAGAAGGTGGAACAACTAACTATAAGTATCTACAAATATGTCTATTGAGAGGGGGTTATGAGCCTCCAAAAGAACTACAAGTCCATCAAACTTTTTCTTTCACCTGCCTGCCCTTTCAGTGAGGGGCTATGATCTCACTGCAGGAGCAGAAACAAAGAAAGTCAATAGTAAGTTCTTCTTTAAAGTTCCTGGTGGGAGGGGCCCCTCCCCGGACAACAGGATTTCAAAGAAGTGGTAGAGAGGGCAAACCTCACCCAAGTCTCCTTCCAATGGGTCAGTCTCTTCCACTGGAGCACAGGGTGGCAGGCTGGTTTGTCCTGCAGTTCAGGGGGGAGTGCACACTCCGCTACTCCTCCAGCACTCTATGGAGTGTGTTGCATAATCTGTACAACATCACAGTCTTACACATAGTAGTTAGGATCAGGCAATCTCATCCGACTGTCCCCTCCCCCCCAAACAGAAATGGAATAGCTCCTTGCAGGCTGTCTTGCTTTAACGATCACTACGCAGTCTTTCCGGATAGCTCTGCCCAAACTCCATTCCTTCTTCAACTCCAGGCGGTCAGGATCCGGCAATCCAGGCAGATCAGGCAAAGCTGCTCCTCTCCGTCAATCACCCCCAATGCGAGTCCTCCGCATGGCTCCAACTGGACCCTTGTGTCTATCAGGGTCCTCTCCGGCTTATCCGACAACCAAGGCAGCACTAGTAAGGGACCACCTTCCGCCATCTTCCCCTCTCGCGTGGTGTCTGCTACAGGTTGCAAACAAGGAGGCTCTTCCAGGGTATGACGCCGCCCCCACGTTACCAGATTAGCTGGCACCAAAAGTCCTGATAAGCAGGCTTGTTGCATGTCACGTAGCTGTGACCCCTTGTGTGAAGGATGAAACTTGGCAGACACACTTCCTCTCTCCTGCACATACACTTGCTGTTCCAGGCCTGAAAGGCAATTTATCAGGCCTCCATGACACTTACTTTTCCCCCACAGCTTATCACATGGCGAGGCCTACTCTACTGCCAGCAGGCCTCTGGACCACCCATTGAGGGTAAGGGCCACGGGCTCCCAGTTGTGAAACCATGGGCCCTTAATTGTGTAGCTAAGTACGTTGGTGCTAGCTGGGCACTGAATGAACCACTAATGAACCACTACTGCCAGCCCATCCATCTTCCAGGCCCCTCCGGCCTACTTCACTGTCCAATGATGCTCCTTTCCCTGACTGGCTTCTCCAACCTCTAAAGACTGTCCACTGTCTCCTCCCAGCCTGCACCAGCCTTCTCATCCAGCTCCCAGGGACTGTCACTCACCGACACGGGTGGATCCTTTAAAGTGTCCTCTACGTAGCCTCTCTGCTGCTTTCCTGCTCCCTTGTACTGCTCCAGGAACCAACTATTTTTCCTGGCTGCACCAGAGCCACCAGGCCTTAAGGTCACCCCCCCCCCCCCTTCCAGACTGGGGGCTCCCTTCCCGGGTGAGGCCTCCGCAGCACCTCTGCTACATCTCCCTCTTCCACCTGACACTTTCCTCTCCCCATGCTGGGAAGATCACTGTATTTAACCACTTCCATACCAGCCTGTTTTTTGGGTTCTGTGTTACGACTTAAAAACAGGTATTTTTGCTATAAAAGTACTTAGAACCCCCAAACATTATATATATATTTGTTTCTAACACCCTAGAGAATAAAACGGTGGTCATCGCAAAACTTTATGTCACACCGTATTTGCGCAGCGGTCTTCCAAGCGTGCATTTTTTGAATAAATTCATTTTTTTTAGTTAAAAAAGAAGAAAACAGTAAAGTTAGGTAATTTTTTTTCCATATTGTGAAAGATAATGTTACGCCGAGTAAAATGATACCCAACATGTCATGCTTCAAAATTGCGTCCGCTCGCGGAATGGCGACAAACTTTGCAACTTAAAAATCTCTATTGGTGACGTTTAAAAAATTCTACAGGTTAGCAGTTTTGCACTAAAGAGGAGGTCTAGTGCTAGAATTATTGCTCTCACTCTAACGATCGCGGCGATACCTCACATGCGTTGTTTGAACACCGTTTTCATATGTGGGCGGGACGTACGTATGCGTTTGCTTCTGCGCGCGAGCTCGGCGGGACGGAGCGCTTCAAATTTTTTTTTTTTTTTTAATTATTTATTTTGCTTTTTACTTTTTATTTTTACACTGTTCTTTTTTTTAAAAAAAAAAAATTGATCACTTTTATTCCTATTACAAGAAATGTAAACATTCCTTGTAATAGAAAAAAGCATGACAGGTCCTCTTAAATATGAGATCCGGGGTCAAAAAGTCCTCAGATCTCATATTTACACTCAAATGCAAAAAAAAAAAAAAAAAAAAATCTGAAAAAAGTGACAGAAAAAAAAAAAATTGGGTCCTTTA